>WPIO01000050.1:270000-297500 GCA_009760855.2 Cristatella mucedo | reverse complement strand
CTTGGCCTGTTTAGATAAAAATACCACGTCCAAGTTGGTCCATGCATTCGTGACATCTCGTCTCGACTTCTGCAACTCACTGCTCACTGGCCTACCAGCATGTGCGATCAGGCGATTGCAGCTGGTGCAAAACTCTGCAGCTAGGCTTGTCTGTCGTGAGCATCGCAGTTGCCACATTACTCCACTTCTCGCCGACCTGCACTGGCTACCAGTCAAGCAACGGATTGACTTCAAGGTTTTGTCCCTCACTTTTAGGTCCCTTCATTCTATGGCTCCAGCCTATCTGTCAGATATACTACCCCATCAGGCTAAGCATCGTACCACCCGCTTTTCGGAATCCAACAGTCTAGATATACCTCATACAAACCTTAAATCCTTTGGAGACCGTGCATTTAGTTCATATGCTCCCAAAGCCTGGAACTCTCTCCCGACCTGCGTCAGAACATCCCCTGACCTGACCACATTTAAAAGGAACCTAAAACCACACCTATTTAGGACAGCATTCAGTGGGTCCCTGTGATTCGTCCTTCGTGTGCTTATGCATGCTGACACTGTGCATGCTGCCACTAACCACATTTGCATGCTGACCCTGTGCATGTCACCTCTAACCATATTATTCATTTCGTTTGTTTTTTCAAGCATGATTTTACCTACCTTTCAATTGCATTTCACTTTACAGCAAATGTAAAGCGCCTAGAGAGAGATTAAGTTCTCTGAGGGCGCTTTATCAAGTGAATTATTATTATTATTATTATTAACTCACCGCTTACTGGTCTTGCGACCTGTGCAATCTGGCACTTACAGCTGGTGCAAAACTTTGCAGCTAGGCTAGTCTTTCGTGGGCGTTGCAGTTGCCACATCAGACCACTTCTAACAGACCTCTACGGCTCCCAGTCAAGCAATGCATCAACTTCAAGGCTTTGTTATTCACTTTTAGGTCCCTTTATTCTTTGGCTCCAGCCCACCCATCAGATCTACTCTCCCACCAGGCTAAGTATCATACCACCTGCTTTTCGGAATCTAATTGTTAACCTATATCTCGCACGAGCCTCAAATCCTATGGAGACCACGCCTTTAGTTCGTATGCTCCTAAAGCCTGAAACTGACTTCCGACTGGCGTTACGACTTTCCCTGACTTGACCACATTTAAAAAGGAACTCAAAAACGCACCTATTTATGACAGCATTTAGTGTGTCCATGCGATTCGTCATTTGTGTGCTTCAGCATGCTGACACTGTGCATGTCACCTCTAACCATGTTAAGCTTGTCCTTGAGCAAGCTATCACTAACCATTCAATCATGCTTCCTTTGCAGCAAATGTAAAGTGCCTAGAAAGAGATTGGGCTCTCTGAGCATGCTATAACATGTATTATTTTTTTATTATTATTACGAAATTAGCTGCTACTCACTGAAAACGTATCCTTGCTAAATTGGTCAGATGACAGTGATGGAGATTATAGACGTTCTTGAATTGAAAAATTTGAAACCGCCTGTAATAATCTCAGGTTTAGACAGAAAAATACAGTCTCTAGTGATGGTTTGTCAGCTGCACTTTGGACGGGAGTTGTATGCTATGGCTGGCTATTAGCACATGTGCCCGTCTGATGCGGTTTTTCAATAAACAGCTTTAAGCAAGAAACAAGGACTTGTTATTAAGATATAGGCATTCACAGGACAGCAGTCCTGCACTGTTATCGTCCGAGTACCTTCGCATACCAGGCAGAGTAGCAGCTCAACCAGTATTTGCCATGAATCTGCTGCAGGGGGCAATCTGCACCCATTCCGAGTGCCTGGTTTGTGCAACACACTTCAAGTCAAAAGCTGCTACAACACGTTCGAAACACGACACAGAAGCGGGTCATCTACAAACGTAATTAAAAAAATATAACGGGTCATCTACATGCACGATTATCCCGCCGGCCCAGCATCATAAGATGCGTTTAGTGGGACAGACAGCTTTCCATTCTGTCAAACATCGGAGCATAGCTCGACGCTTCATTACCCGTCTTGAACTGGAAGCACGTACGCATGCAGCCAGCTATTCGTTCATTGATGGAGAGCAACCCAATTGGGACATGCCAAGTTGCTGCTGCTGCTGCTGCTGCAGGTGGAGGTCAAGGTGAAGATCACGGGAAAGGCGTCTCGTTTACACCAACCTGCTCGCGAAGACGCTTGGCATTGACCAGCTCGCCGTTGTGTGCCACAGCAAGCAGGCCGTGCAGCGTGTCGACGACGAACGGCTGGTAATTGCTCGTGTCGGTACCTCCATATGTGGAGTAGCGAACGTGGCCGATGCCCAGGTTGCCACCGAGATTTCTCACGACAGTATCATCTGTAAACACCTGCAATCGGGAAAAAACAAGAAAGCATAAAGCATGTTAAGTATCTTGCACGTCCCCCCCCCCTTCCACAGTGGCGATGCTGCCAAACAAATTTCCAGTGTGGCTCTGCCATCTGCCGTTCTGTAAACTGGCTCAGCAGGTGCTGCGAAAGCACAGCTCACTATTAACAGCATACATACACACATACATACACACATACATACACACATACATACACACATACATACATACACACGCACGCACACACACACATACATACACACATACATGCACATACACATATACATACATACATACACATACACACATACATAAAAAAGTGCTGGCCCGAAAAATCTATGCACCCTGAGGAGCGACCAACAATCTCTGACAATTCAGTTTCTTCATGGACCACAGGCCAACAAAATTTCACTAGAGCGTATGAGTTGCATGAGTTAGCAATATTTGCATTAAATCGGACATGCTACCAACCTAGTTTTCTTACCAGGTGAAAAATGACCCTGCTTTTGTTTTGGGGCAATTTCTGGCTACTGACATAGTCACCATTCTCAACAGATGTTGTTCTCTAGCACTGTCGGAACACTGCAAAATAAGATTTAGTAAATGCATCTAGTATCGAACTCGATAAAAAAAAATGAAACTCACCGACAGTGTTGGGCATTTTTTCAGCTATCATCGAGAGCTTGAAGTATGCTAATTTGAGCATTCACAACCATAAACTTGATTTGTGATTCGAAGAGATGCTAAAATTCGACGAAAAGGAAAAATCGAACACCCTTTTCTGGTAAACAAGAAATTAAAGAATTCTTAGAAATTATGTCCTAGGTTTTAACTATCTCGGTTTGCTAAAAAAAAATGCATGCACTAAAAAAACTACTCTCTCATAATTTTAATGAATACGTTATAACAGATGCAGGTCACCGTGGTTTTGGCATCTCACGTGTTTGCCAAGACTTCTAAAGCAGTATTGCAGTGCTGTATGGCTCTTTTTTCATCCGGGAAGGTAGTGAGCTGGTTTCTTGCTCTAACTGAACTACCGATTTCTTGCATATTATCAAACCATATCTGGCGTATGCATGTGCATGCAAAAAACAAGAAGTCCCAAATTGTCGGTTTCCATTATTGCCACGAGTTTTACCCTCAACACATAAGTCTCCACATGCAGATGCATGGACTCAATGTTCCATTGACCACCCTGATTTGGCCCAACGGTAAGGTGCTCACCCTTAAAGACGAAGGTCGTGGCCTCGAGCACTGCGGCATATGCAAAGTGACATTACAGATTAGGTTCTCTTAGGGTACCATATATATGACATACATTTTTATAATAATAACAATAATAATACACTTAATACAGCACCCTCAGAGAACTCAATCTCTTTCTGGACACTTAACATTTGCTGCAAAAGAAGCACGATCGAATTGTTAGTGGTAGCACAGTCAATAGACAGGAATAACATGGTTAGGGGTGATATGCACAAGGTCAGCATGCAAATATGTTGGGTGGCAGCATGCACGTTGTCAGCATTCAGAAGCACACAAAGAACGAATCGCAAGGACCCACTAATTTGTTTTCCTAAATAGATGGGGTTTTAGTTTCTTTTTAAATGTGGTCAAGTCAGAAGATGTCGTGGCAAAAGTCGGGAGTGAGTTCCAGGCCTTGGGAGCATACGAACTAAATGTACGATCTCCGAAGAATTTGAGTTGTATACGAGGTATGAGTAAACAGTTTGATTCCAAAAAGCAGGTGTTATGATGCTTAGCCTGGTGGGGGACTAGATCTGATAGGTGGGCTGCAGCCATGGAATAACGAGACCAAAAGGTGAGTGACAAAACTTTGAAGTCGATGCGTTGCTTGACTGGGGGAGTGTGTAGGTCGGCGAGAAGTGGTGTGCTCTGGCAACTGCTATGCTCACGACAGACAAGCCTAGCTGCAGAGTTTTGCACCAGCTGTAAGCACCTGAGTGCATAGCCTGATAGACCATGAAGCAGTGAGTTACAGAAGTCAAGACGGGATGTCATAAATGCATGGCCCAATTTAGATGTGGTATCCCTGCCTAAACAAGCCCAAATTTTAGCAATTTTATGTAGCTTAAAGTAGGCACACTTGACTGTGGAGCCGATGGAGTCGTCTAATGAAAGTTCACTTTAAGACATGACTTCGTGGGGATTCAACAGGATATATGCTGCCAGAGAAGGAACCACCTAGATTCTTCACTAAAATCTCGTGTTAAGTAAATCTAATGGCCTTCAGTGAGCGACAATCGATTGCAATTACAATATAATAATTATAATGCGTTTATATAGCACTCTCGGAGAACTTAATCTCTTTCTCGGCACTGAACACGTGTTTGTCAGTTTCCATCATTGCCAGGGGTTTTGCCCTCAACATGTGAGCCTCCAGATGTAGGCGCAGGGCTCAATGTTCTTTGCCTGATTGGCCCAAGGGTACGGTGTTCACCTTTACAGACCAAGGCCGTGGGCTCGAGTGCTACGGCATATGCAAAGCGCCTGTATACAGATTAGGTTCTCTTAGGGCGTCATACACATGACATGCATTTTTTTCTGTGTCCTGCGAGGTAAATGAGCGGTGAGATCTCGCCGTATCGCCTAGCGGAGGCCCTCAGAAATTCAACATTATGGGTCGCTTGCTCGATTTGGGCGTCTCAGTGCAAGCGCCTGCTGCAACGCGCATGCGCCGCGACCGCGTGGCTCACGCTCAAGCGACAAGTGGCCGGCATCGCAGATGTGGTCGGCGCAGAGCAGCGCTCACCTGATTGACAAGCCCTGTGCCCTTGTGCACGCGCATGCGACTGTTCCTCGCTCCGTCCGTTGTCACGATACCGGCGCTCTCCTGCCCTCTAACGGTAAGAATTACGAACTACACGTGCACATCGCGTGCACATCGCTGTGAGTCCGCGAGAGCCCGGGCATCCCGCTCGCCTAGGGCAGGCAGGCGACCAATATTGCGAGAACCGGCGCTGCGAGCCGGCCCAGCCAGCCCAGCCGTGCAGCGACAGGATAGGAACGCCGACGCGGGGGGGGGGGGAGACCACGCCGGTGCCCGCAAGACCCTGACTGAACTGGTCGTAGTGCGATCGTGCCGAGCGCACTGCGCGCGCACCTGCGCTCGAAGCTTAACTAAATCGTGGCGGCTTTCGACCGCCATCCACAAGCTGTCTGAAGAAACGAAAGACGGGGCGCCCGCCACAAAGAGCCGACAGCCAGAGCACCAGATGCGCTGGCCACGAGAGCTGCGCACTAGTGAGCACAGGTGAATAAAACGGAGAGTTTCGCACCTGTGCTGCAGACCGGCTAGCGCGGTACATATAACTCCAGCTACATTCAGCTCCGTTGGCCATGATCCCGCGGCAACGCAGCCGAACACTCCACAAGCGTGCCTCAGTTCCTCGCTCTCCGCGCCACCGCCGTCGCCCATTCCCCACGCGGCCGAAGCGAGCGCCACCTAGGCGGTACGTACCCGGCAACGACCTTCACCTCTGACCCTCAGCTCTTCCGAGGCTGTAAGCAACTCTGCAGTGCTCTTTTTGGGCTTTGCACTTAACGCACTGAAGCGGGAAATGTCTAGAGCATGACGCAATCTGCAGCACTATTTGAGAGATAATCTTGCGACGACAAGTGAGTGCGACCCTTTTTATGGCCGCCAGGCTGGGGTCAAAGCTAGGGTTCTGCTGAACAGCGGACAAATGCGGGTCACGCTGAAGTTACGATCGGGAGCCAGGCCAGACTTTTACAACAGGCGCGTTGGCAATAATCGGCGGTCCGAGCGGCGCCAAAGCAGCGACCGAAAGGAAGGCGTCAGGAAGCCGGCGGACCGCCACGCGCCCCATTGCCTGCACAGCTCGTTTACGTCGCACAGATTAGCTTGTGGGCGGAGATATTATTACTTCGCGTGCGCCTTAACAGGGGCCCTGCCGTCTGTTTAGGCCGTTCGGACGGCGGGTATTGATACCCGGAATTGGCGCATCCCGTCGGTCCTCAAGGCTGCGCGCTTGGTGGGAGTTGTCTCCACATGTCGTCGAATTAACTTACCCCTTCTAGCCAGCAAAAGAGAGCCACCCGCCGTGAAAAAGGCTTTGCGGTTTTTCTTCGGAGAATGAGCTCCGGTGGTGGTTAGACTCGCAGCCACGAATTCTCCCGGTAGCAAACGCTGACCTTGACTGGACGTCACCAGAAGCTTAACGTCCGTCAGCCAACGATCCTGTCCTCGCAGGTTAGTAAGCTGAGAGCGGACGCCCTTCATTTCGGATGTGCACAAGTTACTTGCAGCAGTTGAGTCGGTGGGTGCCGCAGCCCGTGCGGACGCAGCTTTCTTACGTGAGCTGCAATTTGTGAGATTTTTTGAGATTTGGGATTTTGCGATTTGTGAGATTTTTAGCGGCCGCCGGATTGTATGCGTTCCGAACCGGTTGCGTCATGTCCTTTGATTGAGACCGCATGAGCCGCATGGACACGTGCAGCGATAGCCAAGAGTGAGTTTATGGCGGCACCACCTGACCGACTGCTCAGGCAGGCTTTCTGTTGCTTCTCCCGGCCTGAATGCTGCCTCGGCAGCCAGGCGCGCCTGCCACGCTCTGCCTGCACAGCCTGAGCTGCCGCCGCCGCCGCCTTCGGCTAGCCGTCGCCGGCCAATGACGACACGGGTCGTGTGACCTTGACCTTGGATTCGCTTAAACTCGCTCCGCTCGTCCGCGGGCCTGAGCGGACGCTGTCGCCTCTCCTTCTTCTTCCGCCTTCGAGCTGCCGACTCGACCGACGACGAGCGCGCTGGCTGCTCGCACGCCACCCGTCGTCACAGCGAGCCCAACAGCTGCTCGCAACCTGCGCGCGAGCTCTCGCGAGCTGTCGTCCAGCGGAACGTACTTGTTCGCCGAGCACTCTTGTATCCTGGCCGAGCACTCTTGTATCCTAATTGGCTAGACCGAAAGCTACCGACATACATGTGCGTTCGCGTGCGATGCGGCCAGCGGCGCCCTCCAAGTCTGCCCTTTGGCCCCGGGTCGAGGGGGGGCGACGCTAGAAGGTAACTCCGCGGCAGTTCGGCGTACGTTTTTTGGCACCTTCATGCTCGAACCACTCGGATCGCAAACGACGGGGTGCCGGTGTTCCTGGCGACAGCGCGGCCTCTCACTGACGAACAGATGCACCGGACAGATGCTCGGCCTACCCAGGTCGCAAGCGCCCGAATCATTCCGCGTCCTCTCTTGCAGTGCGGTTTCCACGACCCTCCCTGCGAACGATAGTAGCGGTTCAGACCTGCATCGCGGTAGCCTGCTGTCCGGCGTCACGGTGCCCCGACCCGCATCTCGGCGAGCCGTAACGGCACCCTAGGTAAGACGGTTGCTATTCGTGACCTCGGTTCCGAGGTCGTGGGTTCGAATCCGGCGGCGGGCAATCCCTTATTGCCACTGCAAGGGGTAGTGATAGCCGTAAAAGCTCTTCTGTCGCTATGCAAAAGAGGCTGTTAAATCAGCTAGCAATTTTTAAGACGACGGTGCGCTGGCGTTCCTGAGCGACACAGCACGGCCCTGAGCTACCGACTGAGTCCTGCTCGGCGGCACAGGAAGTATCGCCGCCTGCACAAATCGCCGTCATTTCTATTAGCTAAGTGTCATCAGGGGCGTTGAAATGCGATTAGCGAAGGCGCTGTTGTAAAGATGAACGTACCCAATTCTTTGCTTAGTTCGCAATTAATGCGCTCAGAAATTGCCGCTACTATACCGCTGCTGTACAGACTCTGAAAATTAAGGCGATCCGTGCTCGTTACATCTATTTCGTCCTGATGCGTATGTTTCCAACACCTAGCCGCAGCGGACATTCTCCAAAAATGCGCTGGAAGAATTTGCATTCACTTCGGCTTCCGCTGCGTTTTGTCTCCTCAATCAAATCGAATGCTCGTAGAGAGCAATACTAGCAGATCGGTAGCAGTGTCGCTACGCGCTCACATTGTTGTTAGCGATAGGCTCCCCGGAGGATTGAACTTCCGGCGTCCGATCCGAGCCATCGGAATTCGTTGACTGGATTCATTTGGTCATTTTGCATTGCTCACTGCAAGCGCGAGCGGTAGACCCTACTGTAGACTCCGACGGGCTGCCCCTCTCGCGTCCGACTGCTGCGATAGCTGCTGCGCGTGTATTCTACGTCTAGCTAAACGCCCCCCCTTATTCTCGGGAAAAACTCCTAACAAAGCAAACAGGGTTTTTTCGTACGAGAATTCCGACGCTACGGCCATCTCCAGTGACAAAGTGAGTGCTTTGCCGGACACTTTGCCGCCGGTCGCTCCCGGAGCTGTGGCTGCAGCAGCCGCAGGAAAGCAGAAGCGGAAGCATACGGACGCGCCCGGCCGCTAAACTTCCTTTGCTCATGGTTCGTGAAACGCCACCTCGAAGAGAGGAATCGACGAAGATTATATTATGTTATAGTATTATATATTATATATTATTAATTATAAATATTATAATATATTATATATATATAATGTATTTGTATAGCGCCCTAAAAGAACTTAATCGTCATTCGGGCGCTTGACGTGCGACACGGGACTCAAGCCCAAGACCTCGCGCAGACCTTGGACTGTGCGAGCACTTTAACCACTTGGCCAAGCCAGCTCTTAATTACACATGCACGCAACAATGTTCGGTTTGTTCACTTGAGTGCACTTTTTACCTGTATCACTTCCCTGCAACTCGAGTTGCGGTTCGACGCACTTCCAGTTTGCATCCAATGACCGTGCACGGCTGGCACTTGCCTTCTACCTGCGTATGAAGATCGAAGCATGCACGACTTCCCACTTTTCCGGCAAGTGGTAGCACATTCCAGGTAGCGCGTTGCTGTAACTGCCAATCAATTCTACGAGTTGACGGCCACAGCGATTTCCAATCGCTAACGGTAGAAGAAGAAGAAGAGAGAGGGAGCGCGCGAAGCGTCCGTGCGGCGCGACGGTCCGGCTAGAAATGTCCGGAGCGATGCCGACGGTCACACGACTCGCGCCGCGATTGGCTCACCTGTGCGGTCCCCGCTGTCCGACCGAGGTAGGCGGCGACCCCCGGTGCACAGGGGCGGGCAGTCTGCGCTCGGCGTTGCTTCTTAGAGAGGTAGCGACGTCAGCCTGCGCTGAGTCAGCAGCGAGCGCTCCCGTAGAACCATCATTCATCGAGCGAGCCCTGCCCTACCCCTTTCCCCCTACCGCTTCCGGAACTACTTCCGGAGGCGAGCAGGCCGGATCGGCATGTTCGGATACAGCTAAGACAATTGAATTGGCGATTTTAGCTATTGAAAATAAATACCCGGCCACGGTACGGCCCAGCCAGTATGAAAGCTCGTGAAGTAGAGCAGGAGAAATTTTGCGTTCAGTCGCAGCCGCTGCATAGAAATAGCCGGTCTCCAACCCTCGGGAGAAAGCCGGCTTGGCAGTCATTAATGACGTCGCAACTCAGATTATGAAACTGAGTCGGTGCCGAGGCTTCGCTGTGAGATCAGGAAGCAGAAACGCGGGATTCTAGCGCGCTCACTTTGCTAAAAATTCTTATTCTCTCTAAAAACGTTTACCGGAAGCGAGTAAAACCGAGTCGTTAAAAGCAACCGAAAAGAAAGTTAAAGAGCGCCGTAGGAAAGCTTTCGGCGGGGTTGGGGGCTCGGAGCTTGCGGAAAAACTGGCTAAACGAGGCGGAAGCGTAGCAGAAGTGTGGCCCGAGAAAACAGGATGCGCCGAACAGGATGCGCGTCCCAGAGGACGCGAAGTCTTTGTGGAGCGTGGTCCATTTAGGTTCCCGTATTACCTTTCAATGTAAAGGGGAAGATCTTTGTCAGCATTCTCTCTCTCTCGCTCGCTCGCTCTCTCTCTCTCTCGCTCGCTCTCTCCTCTCCCTCTCTCTCTCTCTCTCTCTCTCTCTCTCTCTCTCTCTCTCTCTCTCTCTCTCTCTCTCTCTCTCTCCCTCTCCCTCTCTCTCTCTCTCTCTCTCTCTCTCTCTCTCTCTCTCTCTCTCTCTCTCTCTCTCTCTCTCTCTGTGTAGGAGATTGCGTTTTCTTACGGGAAATGTGCCATGGCACCCAGTGGTTTAGTACGAGCTGGCATATGAGGTCAGCCCGGCAGGCATCAAACGTGCTAGCTTATTGTCGAGTACCATTAGAACCGCTTGTGAGCAAGCCGCCAATCTCAGCACTGCATTGCTTGATGTCGCTCAGGTGCTGCTCGGGTGTTGCTCAAGTGTCGCTCAGGTGCTGATTGACCTCGCCTCGATGTCGCTTATGGCTCAGCGCCTTGTCACGTAATCACAGCTGCCGAGGCTCTTTTTTTGGGAACCCGAAAAAATTAGGGAATTTCATCTGAATGCTACAAAGTTCCAAATGAGGTTTGGATCTTGCCAGTAACCAACTACTGCTTGGCAGCTCGTCAAAGCTGGTAAGGCAAACGATGGGCTGCTCGCTGCGTCACCTCGCTGCTCCTTCTGCTTGTCATGGAAACGGCCCTCCTTAATGCAGCACCTGTGACAGTCTCAGGAACAGGCGTAGAATAGAGTGAGAGTGCGACCATCAATGCGAGCATTCATCGACGGCTTTGCCTTTTCTCTTCGAACACGCATTGCAGCGTTTCAGAAGAGGTAGCCGCACAGCTCAGACAGTATGCAGGTCCAGCAGGAACCATTCGTTGACGTCAGCAAGGGGTATAGCGCTGAAAACTTGCCTTTTTATGAAAGGCGAATGTACTGTGAATGTCATTTGAAAATGAACAGTCGGTTAAATATCCTCGGGCGACGTTACTCTTACTTCGTCTTACTGACAATTTTCGTGGGAAGAGATCAGCGTGCGAGCTGGAGTGGCACGGTCAGCGATTGACTCATGCGTTCCGCTGCGGAGACGACGCGTGCCGCGCTAACAGTGCGGTCCGCTGGCACCGGAAGCCATTTCGCGCCATATCTTGATTAATGACATTCCGTACATTGACACCCAGAGGAGCGAGTCGGGCAGAAAGCGATAAATAAGCAGAGCCATCCGAGTGGCCAGCGACGGCGGAAAGAGCTTTAACGGCGGCCGCATAGAATGCACAATATTGCAAGCCACGCATTCCACTTGGGTCTCTCCGGCTGAAGAGTGAAAAGTCGGAAAAGTTAAGACGACAGTAGCGATTCATGCAAGATTCCCGGGCTCTTTAGCCCGGATTGTTGCACCGCGAAAAAATGGGGTTGCTCTAGCTACCGCAGAGGAGTCCATATCTCTGCCTCGTGCAACGGATGGGCTAATCGGGACAATGTCTGCAGGACAGGCTGGGCTTGGGCTCATACTTCAAAAGAACTGAGCAGAAATCTCGGGGCAACAGAAGCGTGCAGTGGCAGCAGCTGATGGAGGAGATCGGAGGGAATCGTAGGAAGGAAGGATTCACTTGCCGAAAAGACAGCAACCGCAGCCAGCGCGGTCGGTGGACAATTTGTGAGTCAGCTCTGCTTATCAATAATAATAGTAATAATAATGATGATAATAATAATAATTCATTTGTATAGAACCCTCGGAGAACTGGATCTCTTTCTAGGCACTTTACAGGTGCTGTAAAGAATGCATGACAGAATGATTTTCGGTGGCATTCGCAATGTCAACAAGCATAGCGCTGGTTTGGCCCAATGGCCAAAGTGCTCGCCTTAACGACCGAGGTCAAGGTGAATGTATTTGATGACTGTGGTTGTGGGCTCGAGCCCCACGGCATAAATGAAGCGCTTGAATAGAGATTAAGTTCTCGTAGGGCGCCATACAAATGAACTATATTATATATATATACATTTATAGAGAGAGACTTGACATTGAGACAGCCCTGCGTACGATAATAATAATAATGCACTTGATAAAGCGCCCTCAGAGAACTCAATCTCTCTCTAGGCGCTTTAAATTTGCTGCAAAGGGAAATGCAATTGAATGGTGAGTAATATCATGCTTGATAAACAAACAAAATGAGTAACATGGTTAGGGGTGACATGCACAGGGTCAGCATGCAAATGTGGTTAGTGGCAGCATGCACAGTGTCAGCACGCATAAGCACATCAAGGACGAATCACAGAGACCCACTAAATGCTGTCCTAAATAGGTGTGTAGGTGATATGGACTCCTCTGCGGTAGCTAGAGCAACTCCATTCATGATCTGTCGTCGGACTGGGTAGCGCGACCGAGCAACAAGTCTCGTGGCTGCAAAACCATGTATGTTATTAAGAAGCCCCACCAGCCAAGCCGAAGAGTCTGCGAACGCTAAGCGGCTGTTGGCGTCGAGAGATTCAGCCAGCTCGCATAGACGTCGCGTGCGTGGACTCCACGCACGCGACGTCTTGCTTCCGTGCCTTCCGGCTATGCAGGAACAGTTGGCAACAACAGCAGATAATTTTGTTAGGCCGCTACTCATTAAAGACTACAGGTATGTGAGACGTCACGCAGTTGGTAGATTGGAGTACATTCTTTCAGGCTGCATGGAATCATTAGTCATGCGGGGGCACGATCAGGTTCTAGCGATCCTGAAAAAGCTTACAGTAAAAGTGTGACAAACGCTATGCTAATTTCCTTTAGCCGCAAGCACATCGCTAGTAATAATAATACATTTTAATAATAATAATACACTTGATATAGTACCTCAGAGAACTCAATCTCTTTCTAGCCACATTACATTTGCTGCAAAGGAAGCACTATCGAATGGTTAGCGGTACCGTGCTCAATTAACAACAAGAATAAGATGATTATAGGGTGACATGCACAGGGTCAGCATCAAGTGTAGTCAGTGGCAGCGTGCACAGCGTCAGCACGCAGAAGCACACAAAGGACGAATCGCGTGGACCCACTAAATGCTGTCATAAATAGATGCGTTTTTAGTTTCTTTTTAAATGTGGTCCAGTCAGGGGATGTCGTGCCGCAAGTCGAGAGTGCGTTCTGGGCTTTAGGAGCATACGAACTAAAGGCGTGGTCTCCAAAGGATTTGAGGTTCGTACGAGGTAGTGGTAAACACTTAGATTCCGAAAAGCAGGTGATACGATGCTTAGTCTGGCTGGGGGGGGAGTAAATCTGATACGTAAGCTGGAGCCAAGTAATGAAGGGACCTAAAAGTGAGCGATAAAACCTCGAAGTCGATGCGTTGCTTGACTAGGAGCCAGTGTGGGTCGGCGAGAAGTGGTGTGATGTGGCAACTGCTGTGCTCACGACAGATTAGCCTAGCTGCAGAGTTTTGCACGAGCTGCAAGTGCCTGATTGCACAGACCGGTAGACCAGCAAGTAGCGAGTTACAGAAGTCAAGATGGGATGTCGCAAATGTATGGACCAATTTAGCGGTGCTAGTCCTATCCGTCGAGGGAGAAACGGTACCTGCGAAGGCCGAGCCTTTGAAGCACGACTTATAGGTGCAGCGCAAATGCACGCAACGTAACGGAACGTAACGCGGTAACGGAGCGCGGCAACAATGACAGGTGTACCTTAATCAAAAGAGTCCAAATATATTTATTAATATTATTATTGGTTATTGTTAATATTATAAGAGCAAGAATAGTGTGTCACCTGTGTAGGGCCCTAAGAGAACTAAATCTCCGTTCATCTAGGCGCTTCACTGCTCACTGCAAGCGAAAAGTACCCACGAGTTAGTGACGGCTATGCACGGTTCGCAAGCATGTAGAGTGAAAGCAGGCATGTCACGTATTATGCCCAGCGAGCTCGAGCAAACAGGACGACACCCGTGGACCAGCGGCTGGTAGCGCCTCTGGCTAGTGACATGTACTGAATCACAGGCCACACGCAGGTCACGAACGCAAAGCAGGAACGAATAAGAAAATAGCTGGAACAAAGAAAACGAGTTCAGAGGGGCGAAGGGTGAAGCCGAGACCGGAAAAGACGCGTCCGAATCTCCGGTTGAGATTTAATTGATGCAAGGTCACCGTAGGGAGGGAGGGTACCGTGTGGTATGCGGTCGGGATGCGCAGTCGTAGTGATTGTTGTGACAGGGGCAGTCGCAAGCACTCCGGTAGACGAGAGGGGCGAAGAGAGTCGTGCTTCGCCTACTTCCGCGCGTCGCGAAATAAACTGTTGGTGTCGGTCGTTCTGTGCTGTGCTCGACGCCAACTAAACTACAAGCTATTTCTTGGGATGCAGTCAATGGCAGTGCTAGCCAAAGTCGCACCCTACTACGGTAAAACAGACTTCGTCGTGTGGGTACGTCTATTCTGATTGTTATTTGACCGCAGTGCGTGAGAAATTACTTGCCTATGGATATTTAAACGCTTATCACATTGGGCTGCTGGGTCTCCCACGCCGGTGGCTGCCTTGGCTAGTGCCGGCGGCTAGTAACCTGCATATTAGTTATGATTGTCCGTAGCTGATATCGCTTCGTCATCATAGATAGAATGAATTCCTAGATATCAATGCTGCTGCTAAGACTCGATGCCGCGGCCAAGATGTTAAAGGCTGCGACCTCGCTGGACCCTTGTACTTGACCGGCGGACCTTTTGCAGTCTACGAAGGGCTGATGGAAGGAGGCGAAAGTGATTTTACGAAGGTAAACGCACACTCAGGGCCGCGTTTTTGCCTGATTGCTTCCGCGCGCGTATGGCGGGTTTTCGCGTAGAAGACTTGTCGAGGGTGAGACGGCGGACATCTTATTGGCCTTGAACCCTTGTTTGCTTCTTTGTCCACTGTCTTCGCTGCCTAGCCGCAAGCGGAGGTAACTGCGTATCCACCGCCGGAGTCTTTGCTGAAATGTGCGTTTTTCTCTCGGGCCTACCTGATGACGAAAAGCGACAGATGATGTCATGACGATGTCACGATCAGGTCACCTGATGACGAAAAGCGGTTAGCTAAGCGAGCAGCCTGCTCGCTTAGCTAACCGCTTAGCTCGCTTACCAAAGCTGCGTTGCCCGTGCTGGTTGACGTGTCGAGGACTTTTGTTTCGCCAAGCGAGGCCGAAGTCTCGCCGGTCGCCATTTCGAGGATCGACGAGCCGCAAAGACGCGACGTGATGCTGGATTCGCAAAGGCTGGACTCGCAAAGGCTGGTCGCTGTCGCGGCCTTTTTAAAGAAGGCCGCGACAGCGACCTTACTGGATCTTCGGCGTAGCCGAATCGCCTGCGGCTGCGGCAGGCTGAGAGCGAGATTCAGTCGCTCGAACGCCCGAGCGCCACGATTCGACGTTTCGAATTGGATCCGCTGAATGGGCGAGACGAAATGTGACGGACTCACAGCGGGCGATCCTTGATTGCCTACTGCAAGCCGTGATGATAGCCACTAGGGCTCTTCTGTCGCTATACAAGTGAACTGTCGAATCAGCATTGACCTCTAGCCTATATTCTCTACAAGAAGGCTTGACTTGCGATGCATGCGGTCTGTTGAAGTGCCTGCTCAATGCAGAGGCAGGGTGGTAGGTGCAGAGCGGAGTGCCGCGATGGCACACTAGGTAAGGCGTTTGCTCTTTACGCGACCTCGGTCCCGAGGTCTTGGGTTCAAATCCTGCGGTGGGCAATCCTTTATTGCCACCGCAAGCGGTGGCGATAGCCTTTAAGGCTCTTCTGTCGCTATGCAATAAGAGGCTGTTGAATAAGCTAGTGTTTTTTTCTCAATATGGCTTTCCCCGGAGACGCTTACGGCTGTCCCTGACGATTGGCCCTGTCATTTACTTTCAGGTCGCTGTTGTTATCTTGCTTCGGCTTACCTATAAAAAAACACGCTTGCTCCTCAGGACTCCTCTACAGAGTGCACGAAGATTCTGGTCGCTTAGCGGTCAGTGTCCGCAGGTGCCCCAATCTCAAATCTTTTGGATTTATATGGATATATATATATATATATATATGATGCCTCTTCAGCTCCTATTTATCCAAAAGCTTGAACTGCATGCAGACCAACATCACGCATCCCGATTTGACGTATACAATGTAGCTTAAGTCCCAACTGTTTTTCAAAGCATTTGCTCCGTCAGCGTGATTAGTCCTTGGCATATTTTTGCTCGGTGCAGTTGTGCGCATAATTATCACTAATAATTTGACATGCTTGCTTCTAGCCAATGAGTAGTTCCTAGAAGGAACTAAATCAGCCTTTTAGTTTTGGGCCATACACAAAAATTTGTTGTAATTAGTCTAACTAATTTTGAGGGTGGGAATGTCAATCCCTTAAAAGCGGACGCTGCGCTTAGACTTCGTCGTTGGGTATATTTGCTGTATTTCTATGAATGTACAGCTATGATTAATGTCGCGTCAAATTATTAAGAGAGACAATTTTATAATTTCCATGTGTAGAAACGGCATGCACACTCGCAGGTGCAACGATCGGACAATGGATTATTATACAAAAATGACCAGGCTTTTGATGAGCACGCTACGTCATTACGTACGTAAACGCTGCGGTGAGATTATCTCTCAGTGGAGCCGATAAAAACGAACAGCCTGGCAGGGACAGTCAATTTTAGCGACGTTCTTCCAGCCGATGAGTCGTTGCGCCTGAGCCTAGCCTGAGCCTTTTCGCAGCTTCACGCTTATATGCAGGCTATTTAATTTTAAATTGATTTTTCGTACGTACGAGCTCGTTACTGTTACGATTATTCTGCAAGATCTCGCTTTAAAATCGAACGCTCTTCCGAGGTAGAGAGCCCATCCGTCTCAACCTCCATGTGTTAAAACAAAACTTCTGGAAGCTCGTCGATCGTTCTTCATTTCTGAACTCTCGAAAACTTGTGCTCGTCGTGCGGATGTAGCTAGAACTCTCCAGCAGCGATAGATTCACAAGCGAGGATGCTTCACAGCCGAATGCTTTCCTGCATCCTCGCTACTGAGCAATCGCCCAATGAGGCCTCTTCATTGAAACAGCCTCGGGGAGGGAGCCACTTAACTCATTTACGAATTTGTGAAGTGACATTCAGGCATTCAAACAGCGAGCGCGAGACGGAGCACGGCGTTCAGTGGGACGAGGGCGTTCAAACAGCAAGCGCGAGCTGCTGCGAATTGCTGCGAGCGTCACTGGACAGAAGCGCGAGACCCAATGGAGCCGGGTAATCTCCGGGTAAGAATTGCTGGCTCGAAACTGCCTTTCTAAATCGACCTTTTTAAGCCGGCTGCTCAACTAGCGACGACGATCACGACGACCTATGGACGGCGAGCTATGATAATGGCTGCTAATCGCAGAGCGAATCGAGCTCGGCGGCTGCTCCGGCTCAGCTTCAGCTCACGTCTTCGCTTCCCGTGGCTCTCGTTGACAGGACGCGACGCGACAAAATGAGACAAGAGTTCCTATTGAGCGTGCAGCCATCCGTTTATTAAAAGGCTGGAGCGGCGAGAAGAGGCTGAGGTATAGAAGCTTCTCAGGCTGCGCCGAAGCCTGCCGAAGCCGACCGCTCCGCGTGCTCAACTCTGCGGAAGGCGAGGAACGTTTATTTTTCAGGCGAGGCCAACAAGGCGGCCAAGGTGAGCCCGGTGTAGGGGTGGCCAGAGCGAGTGCTCGCGTTCCTTGCTACGCCGATTTCCGTTGGGAGGAGAGTGCCCGTTTGATGATGAGGAAACCAACGTAGTTTCTAGCGCTACTATAGAGATTAATATTTTCGCACAAGTCTGGTTTGATCTAGCGGTTAAGGCGCTTGCCCCGACCAAGGTCTGACTGAGGTCGTGGGCTCGAGCCCCGAGGCATATGTGAAGCACCTGAATAGAGATTAAGTTCTCTTGGGGTGCTATATAAATAAATTATATATGTCTACACAGAGGCATAGCGAGCAGGATGCCTCGAATGCGCTCTAGTTCAACTTCACGCTCTCAAATGGAGCGGAACAGGCTTGTTTATGATTTGCTAAAAAAGGCCTCCGGGCCAGCGGTTCTCAACCTGCGGGCGGTGAACCCTTTCACAGGGGAAAACCCTCGGAAAACGCACATTTCCAAGCTTTGCACACAATAATTTTATGGTTGCGGGTCACCACAATACGAGGAGCTGCATTTTAAAGGGTCGCGGCATTAGGAAGGTTGAGAACTGCTGCTCCCGATGATAGGCCTACAGAGCGGGGCATCACCTCTCTCGGAACGTGCTACATTAATTTATAATTATAATTAATAATAATTATCAAAATAATAGAGATTTAAATGAATATATATATATGTATATATATATATATATATTCATTTATATTGCTATTATTTTTATAATTATTATTAATTATAATTATTGATATATATATATATATAATAACTACAACTCACATGCTAAATTGAAGTTGAATTGAACAATTAAAAATTGCACTACACCAAAAAACCGGCGTGCTCCCGGAGTGGCTAAAGAGACTTTTTGAGAGGCGCTAGCTAACGACATCTACTCTCCTGATGCCGACTATGGCACATCTTTTTCAGCGGTCCTGAACTGCTACTTCTATGCTACTCACTACCTCAACTGCTCTCCTAACTCTGCTATGCTTCCCACTTTCTCTTTGTTGCGTGAGACGAAGTCTGTTGGGTACCGAATGCGTACCGAAAGCCGCTTAGGCTGTGAGTGCACTATACAAAACTCTCCTGCGTAACACCCACATGGTCTTTATGACTTTGTGGAGTTACTGACGGAGATACATTACATTACATTACACTACATTACATTGCCCTTGCGTCGCCCCCTCCTCCTGGGTTCAGGTTTCCCCCGCCCCCTGCCGCGTGGGGAATGCCTACTTTTGTCCTGCCTAGAAAGCCTGGCAGCCGCCCCGCCGGACATCCGGGGAGGCGACTGGGCACGCGAGCCATTGTTATATTCGCGTATTCGCTCACGAGTTCAGGTGACGGCACTGCACGTGCCTTTACTACAGACCCGACGTTCGTCGTACGCCGACGGTAATGACGCCCCGCTAGAAAAATTAAAACTTGCTCGCTTGTATTCTTTTAATATAAATGTTTGCCTGGTCTGTCACAACTCGCTTAAAACGTCTTACAGAGATAGCAAAAGCAAGACTGAGACGAGTTGCTTTTTGAGTTAAATTCTCGCGGTCTAGTGTTGACTTGTGAAGGTGCCGACCTGAAGCAGCCTGGAATCTATCGTGGCTCCAAATGATGCAAAGACATGGCCTAAAGATAATAAATTAAAATGTGTAAAAACATCTGTATAGCACCCTAAGTGAACTTACTTTCCATCTAGGCGCTTCACACATGCCGCACGGCTCCAAGCCCACGACCTCGGACATCAAAAGCATTCACCTTGACCTCGGTCATCTAAGGCAAGCACCTTAACCCCTGGGCCAAGTATTGAGCGTAGATCGATTGCACCTAACCCGTAGCAGTCTTCTGGAATGCAAGCAGCTGCTGGTCGTTTCGTGAGAGCTCGCTCACTGCACAGTACGTCACGTGATACCTAAATAGAGCCTCTATGAACACTGGGCACCAATTTCAAGGCACCGACAAAGTGGATACGCACTGTGCATTCTATCGGGGCATTCTACGAGGCAACGAGCCACCCAGAAAGTTCTGGGAATGACGCATACGCATACACGCGCCTTCAAAATTTATAGCGGTCAATAGAAAAGGGGCTGATATCTAACGATTTGAGATCTCTGCCGACGGGACCGGCTCAGATGCAGCAAACCACACTGATCCTCGTATCAATCCATACTGAGCAAAATAGTTCCAATTGCATTCAGGCGCAGGGGAAGCAAATAACAATAGAAAATTGATTCCTGAAGTTGAAAACATACGCCGAAAAATGAAAAAGCTTCTAATCATTGTTGGCGAACCTTTCTAAAATGGTAAATGTATCGTCGATCACTAAAGCTCTTGCCTGCGAGGGGATATTTCTCAGAAAGCTAGTTTAGATTAATTTGTGTGCTACTAAATTTCTGATTGTAGCGTAGTTAACAAATGCCGGGGGATACATGCCTTCAAGAAAGCAAAATTCTGGGGAATTGCATTAGTTAAAGACCACAACGAGGATAGCATCTGTAGAGCCCGTACGATTTCCGAGCATTTGTTTTAGCTAGACTATTAAGAAGCGGCTGCAATTCGATATGATGGAAACGCGGAAGCAGTCTGATCAACCTTAGCCAACAAACGACGGAGCCATACAAACGCAAACCTTGCTGAACAGATTTTCTCCTGCGAAACATGCTGTTACGACACTTAAAAACTTACGACAGGCCTCAGAGACTGAGGGTTCTGTTGGGATTACGTCAGAAAGGCTGCATATTCTCCAGATTTTCCTATCGAAAAAATTTGCTTTCGTAACGGCAAGAATTACGCCGCCTTCAGCCTGCTTGCGACTAACCCCGCTAGACCGAAAACCCCGGCTATTTTCATTGGATAATAATAATAATAATAATATTGCACTTGATAAAGCGCCCTCAGAGAACTTAATCTCTTTCTAGGCGCTTTACATTTGCTGCAAAGTGATACGCAATAGAATAGTAAGTAAAATCATGCTTGAAAAACAAACAAAATGAATAACATGGTTAGGGGTTACATGCACTGGGTCAGCATGCAAATGTGGTTAGTGGCAGCATGAACAGTGTCAGCACGCATAAGCACATCGAGGACGAATCACAAGGACCCACTAAATGCTGTCCTAAATAGGTATGTTTTTAAGTTTCTTTTAAATGTGGTCAGGTCAGGGGATGTTCTGATGCAGGTCGGGAGGGAGTTCCAGGCTGTGGGAGCATACGAGCTAAATGCACGGTCTCCAAAGGATTTAAGGTTTGTACGAGGTATTTCTAGACTGTTGGATTCCGAAAAGCGAGTGGTACGATGCTTTGCCTGATGGGGTAGTATCTCTGAAAGATAGGCTGGAGCCATAGAATGAAGAGACCTAAAAGTGAGCGACAAAACCTTGAAGTCAATCCGTTGCTTGACTGGTAGCCAGTGCAGGTCGGCGAGAAGTGGAGTAATGTGGCAACTGCGACGCTCACGACAGACAAGCCTAGCTGCAGATCTTAGCTGACTGGCAGAATTCTGCAGACGGATTAATCGAAGCGCACCATTTTCAATACCGGAAGAAGAGCACATATAAAGAAGCATTGATGAAGCATAACACGAGAACTGCCTTCAGAAGACGCTAAAGTTTTGCGACGGAGGAGCGACGATCAGGTCCTCCGTGGACAATAAATTAGCTGTCGTATTCCTCGCTTAAAGACCGCTGGCACCAGAAGCTCTGGCCCTGCAGATTCTAGACTGTGGAACTCGCTTCCAAAACTCTTAGGCATTGACATCTATCGATTATATCATATCCCTTCCAGCCGCTGTGAGCTACTTCTTCCACGCAACTCACAAAATCGACTGCTCTCCTGACTCTATGCTATGAGAAGCTATGCCTTACACTTTCTCTTTGTTGCTTGAGATGAATTCTGTTGTCTACCGAATGCGTACCGAAAGCCGCGTAATCTGTGACTTCGCTATAGAAAACTCTCGGGCGTAACATCCACATAGTCTTTATGGATTTGTGGAGTTACAGACGGAGATATATTTCATTAAATTAAAAATTCCACGCTTCAGCGTGAAAAGGATACGTTTCATAAGCATACAGGATATGGTTTGACTACAAATTGTAATCGTCTTATAATGCAATTTGTCAAAGTCCTGACGCATAACACCGGTGCGGTCTGCTCCCCTAGAGCCTCAAATAAGTCTCATCTCCGGAGACGAAATGGACGACGATCTGTAAAGCATCTGTAAAGCGCCTAGAAAGAGAGAGAGAGAGAGTGAGAGTTATCCGAGGGCGCTTTATCAAACGTACTGTTATTATTATTATGAAGCTCACATATCCCAAAGGTATTCACTGAAGTTAAAAAAAGTACCAACGCTTGGCCGAAAAGCCACGAAGCATCGGTATTACTACGCTGGAGAGTTTTGTATAGCGCACTCACAGCCTAAGCGGCTTTCGGTACGTATTAGGTAGCCAACAGAATTCGTCTCACGCAACTAAGAGGAAGTGAGTTGTTCAACCAGCTGCTTAGCAGCAATTTCTCAAGAATCTTTGACAGAAAAGGGAGAAGGGAAACTGGGTGATAGATGGCAAGGACCTCGGTATCTAATCCAGGATGGAATGCTTGGGAGTGATGCCTCTCTTTCCTTTGTCCGGAGTCTAACAGGCTAACTCGGTTCGCTAGACGGTATGCTGGAAGTGCTATTCGAGCGCAGTGGCTGGCCCACAGGTTTACGGGTCAAAGGTGACTCGCAGGGCAATAGATGCTACTCGTTCTCGCCTTTGATTCTAGTAATCGATATTGCCTAACAATCATCAACTTCATGACACACCCGAGCTTCGTATTATGTGCCCGTATATAACGTCCGCTCGTGAAGAATAGCCAGAATGATTAAGCTCGAGAAAAGTAAAGAGAAAGTCAGGAGAACACAGTTGAGGTAGTGAGTAGCATAGAAGAGTAGCAGCTCAGGACCGCTGAAAAGGATTAGCCATAGTCGGCAGCAGGAGAGTAGTTGTCGTTGCGTAAGAGTTGGTGGAAGGAAGTTCCACAGTCTAGGACCTGCAGAGCTAATGCTTGACCTACCGAATGCGTACCGAAAGCCGCTTGGGCTGTGAGTGCGCTATACAAAACTCTCCTGCGTAACACCCACATGGTCTTTATGACTTTGTGGAGTTACAGACGGAGATACAGTACATCGCCGTGGCTGCATTCGCTTTCGAACGAACGGTCTGACAATTGACTGGAGTACGAAATATACACCCCTTTTTGTACGTGTGACCCGTCGCTATTACTAGCCTGCTTTTGTTGCCATTAGGCTGTACACTAAATGTATAGTTAATATATAAAGAATTAATGTAGGAAGACATTTATAAAAACTAGGTTCCACCGAGATTTGAACTCGGATTGCTGGATTCAGAGTCCAGAGTGCTCACCATTACACCATGGAACCGTTCCATAGGTGGAGTCGTAAAATATTTAGTAATATATTATATAAAACGACCAACAAATTTGACACTTCTGAAATATCTCGTTATTTTTTTTATCTATATAGATTCGGCCATGGCACTAATCAGCTCCCCCAACTGCTGGGAGTGAATCCCCCAGTGGTTGCAGTTCCCACGTTAGGGGCTTTCCGATCAGGACACGTCACGCCGGCAAAAATAGCAACGAATCACGTGCGCCTAATTACCATAACACTTGTTGAGCCTGCCTGCCTGAGTAAGCCCGAGCCACCCTAATCTCCCGGCGGACCCGACC
Organism: Cristatella mucedo; assembly: GCA_009760855.2. Classification (NCBI taxonomy): domain Eukaryota; kingdom Metazoa; phylum Bryozoa; class Phylactolaemata; family Cristatellidae; genus Cristatella; species Cristatella mucedo. Next base: position 274,016 of record WPIO01000050.1, on the reverse strand, counting down.
CGTCGCGGAGTAGGTTGCGTTGCTTCGTCGTCTCGAAGGTCGCCGCGCGTGGATGAGAGCCTACTACGAAGCAGCCTCTCTCGTTCTCGAGCTACCCGTGCGGTACGTGGTTTCTGCGTGGCCGTCGTGACCGCGGCTCGCCGTGAGCTGCCGCCGCCGCCGCCGCGGCAGCCGCTGGGCGCCGTAGCCGCCCCCACCGCGCGGCGAAACCAGGTCATCTCCGCCGCGCAGTCGACCGAAGGCTCTCCACCGCCGTCGCCGCGAGCTATGCGGCCGCCGGCCGGGGGGAGGCCCGGAGGAGGGCGCCGGGTCGGCCGCGATGAGGCGGCCGCTTCAACAGCGCCGTCTCGTCGCGTGCGAGCGCTCGCGGTCGGCGGCCGCCACCGCCGACCCTACGCTCGCTCTCGCGGCCCCTCTCCGCCCCTGGCCACGAGTGGTCGGCGACGGCTGCGGCGTGCGTCCTGCCGCCGCCGCCGTGGCCGCCACTAGCCTCCGGCGCGAGCGAGCTTTTCCGCGATCCCGCACCTCCGCCGTCTCGTTCGGACGATGATGGAGCGGCCGACATCGAGTCGAGCTAATCGTACGGGAAGCTCAGCGCTACCACCGGACGGGGCGGGGCGGTTGGCGGTGGGATGGACCGTGTCGCGGCCTCATCGATGGGCGCTCTCCGCGGAGGCGGCCGCGGCGTCCGCCGCCGCCGCTGCTGCTCATTTGTCGCGATCCTTTCGCTCGGCCTCGACTCGCGTGCATCGAGCGTTCGACGATCTCGGAAGGGGGAGGTCGGGGGCGGGGCGGCGGCAGGGAAGGCAGCGAGCCGCCGCCGCCCCGCCGCCGCTGTAACGACCGCCGCTGTCGCTTCGGTCGGCGGAATCCTGCGACGGCTTCTCGAGTTATTAATTACGCGTTATTGCGGCGCTCAGCTTCGACCGGGCATCCTTCGCCCTCGCGCGAGCCTGACGCAGCGCCCCCTCCCCCCCTGCCGGCGCGCTGCGTCTTCGCGACGGCGGCGGCGCGCCGGGGGACGCCCCCTTTCGAGGCGGCTTCCTGGTTGACTAGGGGCGTCGTATTGACGACCTCTTCGCCTCGGCGTTGAGCAACCGGGGAGTTTCCGGACCCTTGCGCGCGGTAGCCTCCCGGCTTCTTGGGCCCCCTCCCGTGAGCGGGCGGTGGAGGGCGGAGATTGGGCGCGAGCGATGTGCGGGCGCGGCGGCCGGCCGGCCGGCGCGCCCCCGTCGTCTTCGCAGTCGAGTTGTTTACCGTGAGGGATCCGTTTCGCAGAACGCCAGTCGCGCTTCTCGGCTCGCTCGCGGCGGTCGTGCCGTGCAGCTCCGCGGCCCTGTGGCGCCCAAGCTGCGCCGCCGGCGAAGGCGGCGCTGCTACTGCCCGGTTCGCCTCCGGCGGTGGACGAGGCGCGAGCGCTGCCTTCATTCGGCGGTAACCCGGTTTCGAGATCGCGGACTACCCAGCAGAGCAGTGAGGGGGCATCGAGCCGGTGATCTGCTTGGCGGAGGAGCGGCTGAACGCTGTGCTTCGGTGGAGTGGGCGGAGGAGGAACAGGACGAGGAAAAAATACTATCCGATTTAACAGACTCTTTTTGCATAGCGACAGAAGAGCCTTTACGGCTATCACCTCCGCTTGCAGTGGCGATTAAGGATCGCCCACCGTAGGAATCGAACCCACGACCTCGGGACCGAGGTCGTGAAAAGTAACCGCCATACCTAGTGAGCCATTACGGCAGGGAGGTGAGCTTTACAAGCAAGCGTCAGCGACTGCCGTTTTTCCGAAGTTTTCCGGCAGCGGCAAGGTCTCCTACGGTCCTTGGGCCCCATTTCTTTTCCCGAACCGCACGTGTAAGTCATACTGTCGGCAACGGTTGTAGCCTACATTCGTTCTGCAATTGGCAGATTTTCCAGATTCTGAATCTGAATGTAATCTTAGTCGAAACTTTAATTCGAAACTTTAACTAATCTCGTCTTAAATGAATCTAATGTAATCTTGCCTCGTCGAAGTTTCTGGAAGTTGTAGGTTAATGCTTCGAATAAAGTAGATGAAGTAAAAGTGGAAAAAAGTGCAACTTGGCTGATTCAACAGCCTCATTTAAAGTGCAGAGGAACCGTTTCGGCTATCACTCGGTTTGCGGCAGTCAGCCGGCAATAAAGAATCGCCTGCCCGCAGGACTCGAACCCTCATGGTTCTACCTGCTCAACCTTATATAGCTCAACCAACCCCATGGTTTGACCATTTCGAACACCTTGCTTAGCCGGGCCTAAAAAAATGTATATGCGATTGATTTGTACAGCGCCCCAAGAGAACTTAATCTCTATCTTTATGTCTATCTCTATATCTTTAAGCTTCGCATATGTCACGGGGCTCGAGCCCACGACCCGGTCATCAAATACATTCACCTTGACCTTGGTCGTTAAAGGCAAGCCCCTTAACCACTGGGCCAAACCCTCACGGCTCTAGGTGATCAGAGCAACACTCTCTCAGAGCACCTCGTTCACAGAGCAGCTCTCTCTCTCTCTCTCTCTCTCTCTCTCTCTCTCTCTCTCTCTCTCTCTCTCTCTTCCTCACAGAGCAATTCTCCCTCAAAGTACTGCCGTCACAGGGCACAGGGCTCTTGTTCTCGCAGGCAGAGCAACTGCTCTCGCTCGCAGAGCAGCTCTCGCTCGCAGAGCAGCTCTCGCACGCAGAGCAGCCCTCGCACGCAGAGCAGCTCTAGCTCGTGCTTTCCGCAGCTCTCTGCACTCTGCTCGCATTAGCACACTCGCTGGGCCTTCGAAGGCGCGAAGGAAAGAGAGGGGGAAAGAGAGGAGGAAAGAGAGGAGGAAAGAGAGGAGGAAAGGGAGGAGGAAAGAGAGGGGGAAAGAGAGGAGGAAAGAGAGGAGGAAAGGGAGGAGGAAAGAGAGGAGGAAAGAGAGGAGGAAAGAGAGGAGGAAAGAGAGGAGGAAAGGGAGGAGGAAAGAGAGGAGGAAAGGGAGGAGGAAAGGGAGGAGGAAAGAGAGGAGGAAAGAGAGGAGGAAAGAGAGGAGGAAAGAGAGGAGGAAAGAGAGGGGGAAAGAGAGGAGGAAAGAGAGGAGGAAAGAGAGGGGGGAGGAGGAGAGGAGGAAAGAGAGGAGAAAAGAAAAGAGAGGGGGAAAGAGAGGAGGAAAAAGAGAGAAGGAAAGAGAGGAGGAAAGAGAGGAGGAAAGAGAGGAGGAAAGAGAGGAGGAAAGAGAGGAGGAAAGAGAGGAGGAAAGAGAGGAGGAAAGAGAGGAGGAAAGAGAGAGGAGGAAAGAGAGGAGGAAAGAGAGGAGGAAGAGAGAGGAGGAAAGAGAGGAGGAAAGAGAGGAGGAACGAGAGGGGGAAAGAGAGGGGGAGAGAGAGGAGGAAAGAGGAGGAGGAAAGAGGAGGAAAGAGAGGAGGAAAGAGAGGAGGAAAGAGAGGGGGAAAGAGAGGAGGAAGAGAGGGAGGAAAGGAAAGGAGGAGGAAAGAGAGGAGGAAAGAGAGGAGGAAAGAGAGGAGGAAAGAGAGGAGGAAAGAGAGGAGGAAAGAGAGGAGGAAAGAGAGGAGGAAAGAGAGGAGGAAAGAGAGAGAGGAAGAGAGAGGAAAGAGGAGGAGGGGAAAGAGAGGAGGAAAGGAGGAGGAAAGAGAGGAGGAAGAGAGAGGGAAGGAAAGGAAAGAGGAGGAAAGAGAGGAGGAAAGAGAGGGGGGAGGAAGAGAGGAGGAAAGAGGGGGAAAGAGAGGGGGAAAGAGAGGAGGAAAGAGAGGGGGAAAGGGGGGGAAAGAGAGGGGGAAAGAGAGGAGGAAAGAGAGGGGGAAAGAGAGGAGGAAAGAGAGGGGGAAAGAGAGGGGGAAAGAGAGGGGGAAAGAGAGGAGGAAGAAAAGAGAGAGGGGAAAGAGAGGAGGGAAAAGAGAGGAGGAAAGAGAGGAGGAAAGAGAGGAGGAAAGAGAGGAGGAAAGAGAGGAGGAAAGAGAGGAGGAAAGAGAGGAGAAAGAAGAGGAAAGAGAGAGGAGGAAAGAGAGGAGGAAAGAG
>WPIO01000050.1:240000-265000 GCA_009760855.2 Cristatella mucedo | reverse complement strand
AGAGAGAGAGAGAGGGGAGAGAGAGAAGAGAGAGAGGAGAGAGAGGAGAGAGAGAGAGAGAGAGAGAGAGAGAGGAGAGGGAGAGAGAGAGAAGAGAGAGAGAGAGAGTGAGAAAGAGAGAGAGAAGAGAGAGAGAGAAAGAGATAGAGACAGAGAGAGAAAGAGTGAGACAGAAGAGAGAGAGAGAGAGGGGAGGGAGCAAAAAAGAGAGAGAAGGAGGGAGCCTGAAAGAGAGAGAGAGAGAGAGAGAGAGAGAGAGAGAGAGAGAGAGAGAGAGAGAGAGAGAGACAGAGACAGAGAGAGAGAGAGAGAGAGAGAGAGAGAGAGAGAGACAGAGAGAGACAGAGAGAGAGACAGAGACAGACAGAGACAGAGAGAGACAGAGACAGATGACGGCCTAAGTCACTTTTGCTCCATGGCTACGGCCTCTGACCCCATTGACTCGGTGACAGCTCAAGGACCTGCACTGCCTGCCATGCTAATCGGCATGCCAGCCGACTTGTCAGGGAGGGCCTGGCAGGGATGAAGATGTGGCTCCTCCAAGTGGGCCAGTGCTGATAGCCTCCAACACGGATACATCAGCTCCAAGGAGGGCGTGGCTGCCGAGCTCCACGAGCAGCAGCGCCGGCGTCTTTCTTCAAGAGCCTCGTTCTCGAACGACGAGCGCACGAAGCCGATTGCTGCCGTGCGGTTGCCCGACGGCCGCACTCGCTACTTATCGCATCCTTCCGGTGGCTCGTCTGCAGAGGTAGCCTTCCCGGGCAGTAGCGATTCCAGTTCTCGCGTGCGCAAAGGACTGCAGCAGTAGCAGGACGCTCTTGCTGTCCCTGCTGCTGTTGCTGCCTCTTTCGCCGGTGGTCCGGCAGCGGCTGCTGACGCTACGCCTGCCGTGCGTGGCGGCCCTCAGCTCAGCTGTCTCTGCGTCCCGAGACACAGGAGTCGTGAGGGCAGCTGCAGGGCTGAGCAGAGCTGAGCTTGGCCAACCCGGGAGGGGTGGATGGAGCAGCCTGTGGTGAACCGAGGCAGCAATAATGGCCCATGGATAGTTCCGGTGACCTCCTGCACCTGCACCGTGCACAGCCTGCTGCACCTGCTGCCTGAAGCAGCTGCAGCAGACCCAGTCAAGCAGCTTGAGGAATCCGATTGAGTCCTCTGGGGGAGGGGCGGGCTGAGAGATGAGAGCCAGAGCTTGAGCAAAGGCCGAGCCGAGAGGAAGGGGAGAGGAGAGAGAAGGGAAGGGAAGAGGAAGGGAAGAGGAAGGGGAGAGGAAGGGGAGAGGAAGGGGAGAGGAAGAGGAAAGCTCTTCGGCCTCTGCAGCAGCTGCTGCTGCCACTCGACTGCCGCCTCTCTGCTGCCGCCTCTCTGGCCGAAGCCAGCAGGCAGGACAGGCAGCCCGGTACGCTCTCCTGGTGAGCGCGACTGAGCGAGTGAGGAGAGCTGCCTTCCTTCCTGCCGAGCGGCCCACTCGCGCGACCGAGGATCCGGCCGCCTCGCTTAGCCGACGCGAGCAGCAGCAGTGCGGTACGGGGGCGGTGCAGCAGCAGCGGCTGCTCGGCCGGTCGGCTCGGCTCGCGGGCTGGCCTCAGAGCAGTAGCTCGAGGCAACGGCGAGTCACTTCGTCGCAGTCGTGCCGTATGCCGACCTACTGCCACTCGTGTCGTCGTCGCGAGGTCTCTACGAGTCATCGCATTCCTCCTCGGAGGCAGCTGCCAGCTGCCACACTGTGCCACTGGGTCTCGGCTCTGCTCGGCAAGTTCACTGAGCTTGGAAATGGCCAACATTGGGCAGGCATGCTGTTGCTCTGTCTGTGTCTCTGTCTGTCTGCCTGTCTCTTGTCTTTCTGTCTGCTCTCTTTCTCTAATGTAATGTAATATATCTCTGTCTGTAACTCTGCAAAGCCATTAAGACCAACTGGGTGTTAGGATGCAGGAGAGTTTTTTGTTATAGAGCACTCACAGCCTAAGCGGCTTTCGGTATGCACTGGGTAGCCAACAGACTCGGTCGGTCTGTCTGTCTCTGTCTGTCTTTCTGTCTGTTTCTCTCTCTCTCTCTCTCTCTGTGTCTGTCTCTGTCTCTCTCACTCTCTCTGTCTCTCCATCTCTCTCACTCTCTCTGTCTCTCAATCTCTCTGTCTCTCACTCTCTCTGTCTCTCCATCTCTATGTCTCTGTCTGTCTGTCTCTCTTGCACGTTCGTGCATGCTGACCTTTAGCCGACACCTGTTCCATCTAATACGAAAACGTGAGAACCTGCAGTAGCAAGAAAAGGAGGAGGAAGGGAAGGGAAGGGTGGAGAGGCCGGAAAGGACGGCGATGGCGACAATCAGGACCAATCCCAGCTTGCTGACTGAGTCGGGGGACATTCTGGATCAATATTTGGGGGGAGGACTAGGAAGAGATTTTTCGAGCTGTGTACGTCGAGTCGTTGTGCTCAATACCTACATTTTCACCAAAAAGCAGGTGTGTGTGCTTTTTTAAGGGGAACCGATCTCAGCTTGGCTCGGTGCTCGACGCTTTGTTGCAGTCTGAAACAGATTGATTTGGTAGAGGAAAACATCTCACTTGAATGAAAAAAACCTTTCAAGTATTTTAAAACTTTTGAAATTTATTTTAAAATGCTGGCAATGCCCCAATAAAAAACGAAACACTAGCTGCTCTGCTCTGTTCTACTCTGCCTGTGGTGGTGCTGAAGACCTTTGCAGCAGTGATCGTCGGCGCATCAGCCGAAGCTGGTGAGCAGTGGTAATCGGAAATTCAGCTAACTGCTCTCGTTTTACATGATTATGTTAACGCTGCTACCATAGGCGTGTGGACTGGGTGCATTTTGTTGCTCGAATGGCTGGCTCCGTGACAATGCTCTCACGTCGAACGTGGGCGCTCCTAGCTGTAAGACAGGGTGCGGCGATCGGTCAGTCTCATCCCTGGCTAGATGCTAAGCAGGTTCGGCTGGCTGAGCTGGCACGTTCTGGAAGAAACTCTCGAGCAAAAGTGACTGGCACTGCTGCTTTCGACTAAACTGTTGATGCCGGCAATTAGAGGAATTCCTTTCTCGGCTGAGTCGAAGGCCTTGGCTATTATCTGCATGCAGGTAGGTCCCTATTTGGGGTAGTGGGACGGGGCTGGTGGTGAACACGAAGTAAGCCTTGCTCGTGCTCGTGAAAAGCGACGTGTGTAATGCACACTCAAAGCCTAACGAACCAGCTCAAATTTCGGAGTTTTAATTAAGACTCGGCTTTAGTGGTGCCGCATGGCTGGGTATGGTGAAGCCGGCCTTCCTTTTAGGCTGTTGGTATACCCCAACGCTCATATCTATTCATATATACTGTATATGTACATTAGTGCCCCATAGGATGGCTCATCTCTATTTGCATCTAATAAAATTATGTCTCTATATGTACAAGTGTATATTTATAAATGTATGCATGTGCACATTTGATTTCAAAAAGCTGCACAGAAGCTGCTTCTAAAAATGGATGCTAGAAGTGATTACCAAACATGGCAGCTAAAAATGGCCACTGAAAATGGCCACTGAAAAGGCCGCTGACCCAAAAGTTCCCATTCTAGTATATAAAACGGCAGCTATAGTAATAACTAGACATTTGCATTGTGCCCAAAGAGAAATAGATCTCATATGAGGCGCCATGCATATCATACACCAGCCAAACATTAGGAACGTTCTGTGTTGCGGTTATCATCGAAACCTGCAGCGAAGTGATGATGTGCATACTGCTTACCCTTGCAATTACTAAAAATGAGCAATTGTTATACTTTTGGCTTTGTTCGGATTTGCTCTCGTCTTCAAGGGATCCGATTTGCCCTAGCCGAGTGCACAACGAGCCACTTAGTGCTCGATGCAATAGTCTGCTGCTAGTGCCCACCGGAAGTGGCTTCCAGTTAATTTTCCGAGCAATCTATATTGTTCGTCTAGCAGCCTGTCGAAGCCTGATCGCATCATCACCAGCTAGCTTCTCAGTAGCTGCCTGCTGGCTTTGAGCAGGAACTCCCTCTCTCCCCCCCCCCCGGGTCAACACAAGCCAAAAAGTCTCCCTCCTTTATCTCCTTCCTCATTCCTCGCGGCGTGAATGTATCGATGCTGCATTATCAATGGTGCCGGTCGTGGGCATCTTGTTCAGGCTGTACTGCACACAGACGTCATAACGATTTGCAATCGTTTAGCAATTGCAGAGTTGCCAAGTCCAGTTTTGTGTGAAGCCCACAGTTTGTCCTTCATATAGGCAGTAGGCTCACATTGATCTTAGGCATGCCAATTGACGACAGCATGAGACTGGGACGTGAGCATGGAGCCGATGCACTGCACGTTCTTGTACTACTTACTGCGCACGTCAAAGTACCACCAGAAACAGTAAATGCAGTGCATGCACTAGAAAACACCGAAATCTGCCGTTGTTAAATGAATTTAAATGGACGAAGACACTCTCTCGTTAACTTCCTGCTATGTACTGATTAGTCAAAACTCAAAAAGACGGTTTTTTACTGGCCTTGCTTGGTCTGTGTGCTCTTGTTGACGGTGCATCACCGAATGGCGTCACCCCTCCTCATAAACACTAGATCGCCGATACTTTTGCACTCAGAAAGGTATGTAGGATTGAGCGATGACTCTCCCGTGTTTGTTCTGTGGACATGGACCCCTCTGACCAGCCAGCCCCCTCCGGCTTACCTGTATATTGGATTTATTCCTGTTCCGGTCTGAAAAAAATCGATGTGCTTTGCTGCGACGAGTTGCATTCCCGACTTGACGAGCTGATGGGGATTTTTTCTCAATGGTCCCATAGCGCCGCACAGCGAGCTGACAATCTTCTCTTGGTGCCATGGAGGCGCCGGCGCACAGAGCCGGAGGTGTAGGTCGCACTGTCCTTGGCAGCTCCGCTCGGCTCTCTCTCTCTCTCTCTCTCTCTCTCTCTCACGGTCTCCCTCTGGCGCCGTTACATCGTGTGGCTGGTGGCCTCTCGGGCAAAGCCACCGGCTGCTCGTCTGACTTGCTGCAGCAAGCGGCTGCAGCAAGTCAGACCGTTTGAATGCCGCAGTTTGAATGCCGCAGGCAAGAATTCAAACAAGTGCGTGTGAATGCGCGTGTATGTGTGTGCGCCTATGTGTTCGTGTATGTGTCTGTGAGTGTGTGTATGAGTGTGTGCACGTGTGAGTGTGTGTGTGTGCACTCGTGCGTGTGTGTGTGTGTGTGTGTGTGTGTGTGTGTGTGTGTGTGTGTATGCATATACATATACACACACACACACACACACACACACATATATATATATATGTATATATATATATATATACATACACACACACACATATATATATATACACATGTATATGCATATACATATACATATACACACACACACACATATATATATATATATATATATGTGTATATATAGCCGGTCCGAGCTAGCCGAATATACGAATCAAAGCCCCCCTCCCGAAAGAAAGAGCTGAACTCTTGAGAGGCAACTGAGAGCTGCAAGGGACTTTCTTATCAAAGCTTGGCATAGGGCCGGCAGCGATGGTGGTGGTGGTGGTGGTGGGGGAAGTGGGCCGGTGGCGGTGGTGGTGGTGGGGGAAGGGAGGAGACTCGCGTGCTGGGTGTTTTGCAGCGCTTCGATTTCGGCGACACACTGTGCTGTTGTGGCTGGTTGTACGCTGCCTGTCTGCCGAACCGTAGGATAACATGTCCAAGCTCACAGCTTAGTTGACACACAGTGTTTCAAAGGTGTACAGCTACTGTAACCTTGAAGGACTTTCCCCAATCGGTATCATCTCTTGCATGGAAACGTGCTTGCTCTGTGATGGCTACTCGTGATATAGCAGAGGTTGGGGCATTTGTAGTAAGTACTATGAGAACGTAATGTTTTGGAGAGTTTTGTATAGTGCACTCACAGCCTAAGTGGCTTTCGGTACACATTCGGTAGCCAACAGACTTCGTCTCACGCAACAAAGAGAAAGTGGGAAGCATAGCAGAGTCTGGAGAGCAGTTGAGGTAGTGAGTAGCATGGAAGTAGCAGCTCAGGACTACTGGAAAGGATGAGCTATATTCGGCAGTAGGAGAGTAGTTACGTAAGAATTGTAGAAGTGAGTTCGACAGTCTAGGGCCTGCAGAACTAAAGCATCTGTCGCCAACGGTCTTTAAGCAGAGGAACTTAACAGCTCATCTATTGTCTATACAGGCCCTGAGGGCGTGAACAGGCTGAAACTGATGCAGCAGTTCAGCTAGGTACGAAGGAGCCAAGCCGTGGCGGACCTTGTGAGTCAGCGTGAGAACTCTGCTCTATATCAGTTGATCAACCGGCAGCCATGCTAGCTCTTTTAGCAAAGGAGACATGTGATAAAATCTCTGGGACTTGAAGAAAAATTAGCCTCGCAGCCATATTCATAGTCAGCTGCAGTGGCCTAATTGGTTTTTTGGTAGCCCAGCCAATAGGAAATTGCAATAATCAAGCCGAGACAGAACTAGGGAGCTAGTTAAATTTTTTGCAAGCCACTGTGGAAGACAGCTCCTAGTCTTGGATAGGGATCGGACGTGATGGCTAGCTGTAGAAGAAGTCTTCTGAATGAAGCTTTTAAAATTTAGGCAGCCGCCGAAAACGACACCTACACTTCGAGAACGTGATCAGGATGACTCATGTTTCAGGTTTTTGCTGTTTGCCATGACAAGCTGCCTCTGATGCGTATGAAACATCCCTGCAAGTGTCCAGATGTCTTGTCTGCTGCTGCTGTTAGCTTGCTAGAACCTGTGATTTGATTTTTTGTTCACAGAGGCGGTGGCATTGTGGTGAGGCAGCGGCAGCCTGGCCAGGAGTAGGGTGATGGGTCAGATCGCAGTTTCGTAAGGAAGGAGAGATAACTCCTTAGCAGGCCGTGCCGAGCCCTGCAGCAGCTTAGAAGCAGGCCATCGCTGCTGCTTGTCAAGTCCTGAGGAGTCGGCTTCTTCAGACTCCACACCGTCGCCCGCTGTCAGCTTTGACTGGTTCTCCAAGACGTACTTTGTGCGACCTTTTTTTGTGCAAAGAGCATCCATCCACCAGGTGAGAACCCGTCGGCATCGCCAGCCTAGTTAGCCGGCTTAGTGGGGCTCAAGTTATTAGGCTCACTCGTGCGTGACCTTGCATTGCTGTTGCCTCTCTTTGCACCTTGGGAGCATCTCCTGGTGGTTGTCTGGGGGGATGTCTGTCTGTCTGTCTGTCTGCCCTTCCCCTGCCCAGTCGAAGCTGTGGAGGGAGGGGGAGTCTCTTTTGTCCATTAATTACTTGCTAAGCATTCACATGTGTGTGGGCATGTGCCCTTTCGAGACATTGGGTTCGAGACATTGGGTTCGAGACATTGGGTTCGAGACATTGGGTTCGAGACATTGGGTTCGAGACATCGGTGCAGACCATGGACGTGGCAGCTGTACCACTACCGATTGCAACGGTCGTAGAGTCTGACCTCGTGAGTCACGTCAGTGGGAGCTGCAGGCCTCGACGACTGTGGCTGACACGTGTACACAGACGTAGTAGAATTGTGACAGTGGTGGCAATGACGTAGCAGACAATGGCGTAGCAGGCAATGGTGTAGCAGGCAATGACACGTAGCAGGCAATGGCGTTTCAGGCAATGATGTAGCAGGCAATGACGTAGAAGGCAATGACGTAGCAGGCAGTGACATAGCCGGCAATGACGGAGCAGGCAGTGACGGCTAGTGATGTAGCAGGCACAGCCTATTGGTCGCTGCTGCTCACCGCCTCCATTTCGACCTCGGTCTCCATTCTTTGTCGGCAGTTGATGAGAGCTCCAGTAGCTGGTGCTGTGGTGACTGGTGCCCCGATGCTGTACTTGCTGCGGTCAATATGGCAGCTGTAGCAGGAGGAGGAGGAGGAGGAGCTGTGACAACTGTGTTCAAGGCTAGCCTAGATGAATGAGTCACTGTAGTCGAACACGGTAGAATGCATTGATTCACCCTATATCGACTCACCGGAGCTGCATGCTGCCTGTGCATTTTCATTTTTGATAAGGGTAATATAATGGCAACTGGTCGAGTGCTCTCATAAGCCAAGACCAGCCAGGATGCCATTTACAGCATTCCACAGCCGTTAGCTCACACTAGCTGTGGCTGGTTCGTGTGACTCATCGAGCGATCGATTGAAGCAAGAGGAAGCAAGGGTCTGGGACCTGAGCCGAACAAGGCATGGGGCCATCTGTGGGGAGAAGGGAATAGACAGCCGTCTCTCACTGCCTTTGCGCTCCGACCGAGTCAGCCGACAGAACAGTGGCAGCAGAAGCGTTCACCAGACCACCGGCTGCTACCAGTCACATCTTTCAGCCAAGCTTCCTTCCTGCTGTCACTCGCCCACTGAGCAGCAGCAGCAGCAGCAGCAGGAGGTGCTGCTGACGTATGCGCAGAGCAGCAGCTGAGGAGCAGTGCCCCGCCGCTCAGCAGCAGCAGCCACTGGCTCTGCTTGGTGGCTTGCTCGTTTAGAGCAGAGCGAGCTTGCTGCAAAAGCAGCTGCACTGCTGCAACGACCGGCGGGGGCGGCAGGGCGGGGGGGGGGGGGGAGGGAGCAGGTGCTTGAGCGGACGGCAATGTAAAGATGATGGGATCTGCATATGCTTAGTAGGTGAGAGAGAGAGGGGGAGAGAGAGAGAGAGAGAGAGAGAGAGACAGAGAGAGAGAGACAGAGAGAGAGAGAGAGAGAGCGAGCAATAGCAGTCTAGCTTGCTTGTTGCATTCTATGTGGCTTGTGGTTAGTTACCTAGGAGCTCTGCTGTCAAGATTAGTACAGGGACCGATGCTATATGGCTTCTGCGGATTAAATCAGAGATTTGGCGGAGCCAAGATTTTCGTATGGGTGTGAGACCCAAAAGATTTTCACTTAGGCGGCTAGACCCGAAATCAACGAAAAATTACAACGCAAATTTATAGTTTTTATTCGACACAAACTCGAAGGTTGCTCATCAATCGAGTTTCCCTTTGCAGCAAATGTAAAGTGCCTAGATAGAGATTGAGCTCTCTGAGGGTGCTTTATTAAGTGCATTATTATTATTATTATTATTATTATTATTATTATCATCAAGTGACAAAATACATAATTTCATCGTTGGTGACGGCTGTGGGGCGTAGGAATGCTAGGGCTGCCTGCTGTACGGGGGGGGGGGGAGGGCAATGCACACCCCCTGCCCCTTGGCTCAGCCACTGGCTGGAATGCACAGTAGCCATGTTGGTATACTCAAGTGATCCACCATACAAGCTTTTTCATCTTACCGGATGGTCGTCTTTTTTGCTGTACACTATGCCCAACGAGACACGATGCTCGACCTCTGCTCGATCGCCGTGCTGACGTCTCCGCAGCGCTGACCTCGAAACAGCTCTGACGTCTCAGCAGCTGCTGACGTTTCAGCAGCTTGTCCAGGCAGAGAGAGGGCGGAAACAGAAGAGAAGTCGTTCGTTAATGGAGCACTGCCTCCATCTGCAGAGGGCACGATCTCGTGTAGCATTTTTCCGCTGCATTAGCTGCTTCGCGAAGCTGAGGGCCTGTCTCACCGTTAGCTCCGTGCGCCTGTCTCACTTGACTGACTCGCGCGAGGTGCCCGCCCGGGTGGTGGCAGCAGCGCCCGGGTGGTGGCAGCAGCGGCGGCAGCAACAGACACTGGGCTATTGTTCTGCATGCCAGCTCTGCATACAGACACGAAGTCGGCTGTCTGCCGAAGCGCACAGCCATTCGCTGGGGCGAGGCTAGCGAGCACCCTCGGTCGGAAGCTTCAGTGGAGAGAGTGAAGCGAAGCGTACCTAGCCCCGGCGGGGCAAGGTCAGCGACAGAGGCAGGGGCTCGCGCCCGCGTGTGCCACCGGGCGCGAGCGTGCACCTAGGTCCAGCACTGGCCAGCATTCGGAGTGCCGGCGGAGGCCCGTGCTCGAGTGCCACGTCGCCGCCCGCCGCTTGTTGACCGTCCGACTTGGGCAGTGCATCATTCCAACAGTTGCAATCATGTCAGATTGCATAACAAGCTGGCAGACACTGGCCTGTCTAATCGGCTAGCCTGTCGGTCGTGGCTGCTGAGCCACCAGCTAAGCAAGATGTATGGACCGGATGCACTGTCTCTCTTACCTTAGCCACTGCTTGGCGACTGCTGCTGCTGCTAGACTCACCGAAGGAGACTGGCAGAGATGAGACAGCAGCCAGCCCCATCTCGGCCCCATCCATCATCAAGTGGCTGCCAAGCAGCCTTTGTAGCTTCAATGAGTAATGTCAAGGTCAAACTCTTGGCTCCCATGGGAAAATTACAGTTTAGATGTATCAGCCAGGCAGGACTTGCGGTTATCCACCGTGAGCCAGCCAGAGTACTAGTAAGTGAGGAGAAGGGATCCCAGGGGCATTGCTTATTCCTGCACCAGCTTCTTATCGTGCGCTGTGCACTTTAAATCGCCAGCTGCAACCCAATCAGTCACTCAATGCCTCGCCTCTTGTCGAGTAACGGTGGCATCGAGTCATGCTCGCCTCGATCAAGGTCAAGGTGAATGTATTTGACGACCGAGGTCGAGGTGTCGAGCCCAATTGCAATTTGGCATATGTGAAGCACTGAATAGCGATTAAGTTCTCTCGGAGCGCCATTAAAATGAATGCTATTTCAAAGCCTGGAACTCCCTTCCTGCTTTTCGGAATTCAACAGTCTACAAATACCTCGTACAAACCTCAAATCCTTCGGAGACCGTGCATTTAGTTCGTATGCTCCCAAAGCCTGGAACTCCCTCCTTGTGTCAGAACATCCCCTGACCTGGCCACATTTAAAAGGAACTTAAAAACACACCTATTTAGGACAGCATTTAGTGGGTCCCTGTGATTCGTCCTTGATGTGCTTATGCGTGCTGACACTGTGCATGCTGCCACTAACCACATTTGCATTCTGACCCTGTGCATGTCACCCCTAACCATATTATTCATTTCGTTTGTTTTTCAAGCATGATTTTACTCACCACTCAATTGCATTTCACTTTGCAGCAAATGTAAAGCGCCTAGAAAGAGATTAAGTTCTCTAAGGGCGCTTTATCAAGTGAATTATTATTATTATTATTATTATTCATTTGTTTATTTGTGTGGGAAGATGCTGCTATCGAAGGTAGCGCAACGATACCGTGCAGCGACCTGCCTGTCAGACAAACGCAATTTATCATGCAGAAACTGCTCGTAGGTCTTGAAAGTTTTCTTGGATACATTTTTATTTTCAATTTTTTGCACGACCGTGGCGTGGTGTTCGTATCTCCGAATTTTCTTAAATCGAATCATAGTAAGTCGGGGTGGGGCTGACTGTTTAGGTTGTGCAGAAACTGTAATTACCTTTTGATGAGTGCGAGCATCTTGCCGAAGCCTTTTCACCCTGCAGAACATTTTGTTCAAAACACTTTAGCGGTTTAATAAAGTCTAGCAGGCATGCTCCTTCCCATCCATCTTGCCTGGCTGCTAAGCAGAACCCTGTTTAAGGCCTACAAAATAGGACCTCGGGTCTTGTCAGGCAGACCGACCCGTCAGACAGAGCTGCCGCAGCCATCGCCATGGCTGCCTCTGAATCTGCCGCGCTGCATCGGGCAAGTCTATCGCCGCTTGCCCGATCTGCTCCGACTGCACAGCCTGAATCGGTCGAGAAAATTCAGGAACCGATGGATGCCGGTGGAGGGGGCAGGACTAGAGGCAGCAGACACTCGGCAGGCAGCTAGTGTGGCGAAATTTTTAGGGAGGGAGAGATAGAGAGGGAGAGAGAGAAAATGGCATGATAATAATAATAATAATGCACTTGATAAAGCGCCCTCAGAGAACTTAATCTCTCTCTTGGCACTTTACATTTGGCAGGCAGCTCTTTTCGCTGGGTGCTCTCCTGCTTCGAGGCGCGAGCTGCAGTCGTGGCGCACGGGCACGTACGTCACACGGTGGCGGCCCTGCCGCAGGCGCAGCCTCCTGTCCATGGCAGACGTTGGCGAATGCGGCTCAGAAAGCGAGAACGAATCCGCTGCCGTCACTGCTCAGCGGGCTGCGGAGGGGGCGCTGCTGCAAATGGGCCTGCACATGTAGTGCGTCTGCGTCGTTCTCGATTGAGCGACCAGTGAACTACCACCGTCATGCAAGTTTCATTACGGTTCTTGCCTAGCCGGCCGCCCCCTAAGTCTCTCCTGCCGTTCTTTGAAAATACCGATGGACCGAAGATTGCCGCGCCGCCTAGTCTGGATCGAAAAACGGCACAGCCCCTGGCATGCCGAGCCGAGCTATCCATCCTCCATCTCTGCTTTTTTTTTGGTCAATCTGTGCTCTGCCGATTGAGCTGTCCGAACAACTTCTTTTGACTGCACTCAACACTGAGAGCTCAAAGCCTCGGCTATTAACATCCACTCAGTGCTTGAGCCGAATCGCCACAGGCAGGCAGTGGTGTACCAGTGCCTCAGTGCTGCATGTATGAGCTTTTTTTAATTGCAATTTGGTGCCGAGCCGAAGCCATTTTGCTGCTTTGTCTCCTGTTAGCTGCTCGGTGAGCTGCTCCCAATGGGCTGAGACAGGAACCAGCAGCTTGCTCGTGGCCAAGAGGTAGGAGATCGGCCTCTGCCCTCTCTCTTCCTCTCTCCCCTTCTGCCCCCTCTCTCTGCCCTCTCTCTCTGCCCTCTCTCTCTCTGCCCTCTCTCTCTGCCCTCTCTCTCTGCCCTCTCTCTCTGCCCTCTCTCTCTCTGCCCTCTCTCTCTCTGCCCTCTCTCTCTGCCCTCTCTCTCCCCTTCTGCCACCCTCTCTCTTCCTCTCTCCCCTTCTGCCCCCTCTCTATGCCCCTCTCTCTGCCCTCTCTCCCCCCTTCTGCCACCCTCTCTCTTCCTCTCTACTGTCCCTTTTCGAGGGTGCATCGCAGCCTCTTATGTGTCGTGCATTGGTTTATCTGCTGCTGGTGAGGTACAGCTGGCTTAGTCAAGATTGTTGCAGCTGCTTGTGCAGCAGCTGCTTGGTGCTACTTCTGCTGCTGTCTGGAGATCTCTAGCAGGAAAGCCAGCCGATGGCAGCGTGGCTAGTGGTCCCATAGGATTCACGATCGCTGCTTTCGGCAGTTGTCTGCTTTGGAGTGGAACTGGCTTGCTCCTCGTGGCTTAGGCTGGCCATCCTCTTTGGCCATCGAGCCCCTGCAAGCTAGCATCGAGGTTAATGAGGATGCACTTCTGCCAGTGGCTGGCTTGCTGGCTGCAGCCGACTGCTGGTCCCAGCCTCGGCCTGCAAGGTGCCTGCTCAGCCATCGAGCCAATCAGGAACAAGCACATGGACAGGGGGGAAGCCAGAAGAGACAGACTGGACGAACTGTGCCTAGCAGCAAATTCCAGCAGGAACATCTGCCAGCAAGTGGCGATCTATTTGCAGCTGGAGCTGAACGGTTAGATTGCTCTTTAACCTCTTGTGTGATGCACTGACCGTGCAGCCGAGCCGGACTGCTGTCGGCCTTGAGGATCAAGAGCTGAACGGCTCAATCGATCGACTGTTAAACCTGCATGCATAATGTCGCTGAGGTCGTTGGTTCGAGTCCTGCAGCTCATGTAATTCTTTTTTGCCCACTGCAGGCGGCGGTGAGGGCTAACAATGCTCTCCTGCCTGTTGCTATATAAATGAAACTGTTTGATCAGCCGACCTATATATAATGGTTGGCGGAGGGTGTTGTATGAGCCCTGGTCTTGGCGGGGCAGGGGTGGGGTGGGTCGGAGGCAGGCAGGTCGCCAGGGAGGAGGAGCCAGCCAGCTTCAGGCCGGTCATTGAGGTGGGAGGCCTCCCGGGAACGACCCTCTAGAGAGAGGCACGGTGCAGCTCTGAGGTGCAGCTCTGTAGGGGAAGGAGGGTGCGGCGTGCCGACAGCTCGGGGTCTGGGGCCTGGCAAGCGCGTGCTGATATCCAACTCTTTTTTGTTTATTGGTAATGGTTTACGTTTACTCTCAAGACAAGAAAAGACAACTAATCTAGTCTGACCCGTTATTAATTGTACACTCCACAATGACGGCTCGTTTGCAGCAGCTGCTGTTTTCAGAGAGCTGGTGATCTTATTTTAGCCAACGACACCTCGACAGAGCAGACCCAATAGGAGCAGCTGTATTGGACTGGATCGGACCAGGTCCAGCTAGGGCCTGAGCATGGGGCAAGGGGAAAGGGGGGAGGGAGGACGATGAGCAATCATTGTGATGCATTGGCAAGTGCTCATTTGGGTGCAGCTCGAATTGAATGTTGGCTTGAGCACACGAACTGTCTTTGATATCGCAGGAACCTTCATTGATGGCCCGTGGGCTTGGGCGCAGTCGGGAGCCGGTGTGCACTTGCTCTCGGACACAGCTGTAGACCATCATATCCGGTCATTCAGATAGGTGCATGGTATGCCTGGTGTCTGGTAAATTTACATAGCATGATGACCTAGTGGTCTTTAGTCTAATCTCCCAGGATGAGGCCGTTAGTCGATAACAAATCGTGCATGCCGTAATCAAGCACTGGGCTGGGCCAGGATTTGGCAGGCACTGGGAACTAGTCTTTCAGCAGCAGTAGGCCACTGCTGTTTCTGCTGCCACTGCATCCTAGCTTACTCGGGGTGCTTAGTTTGATGGATCGGCAAAAACCTGCTCACCCATTTTGTTGTACACTCACAGTTTGGTCTAAGGCTATTGCTGCAGAATTACTTATCACCTAGCCGGTGGCTGATATAAAGAATGCCCACATCTGCCTTCTCTGAGAGGCTGGGTGGAAGTGACTCATCGACAACTACTGCTCTGTGTTTTTCATGCGATCCTTGTCGAAGTCACTTACTTGAAGCATCGCTAGCTGCCCCTCAGTAGGCTTTCGACTGTCTCATCAGTTGATAGCCTGTGAGTAGCTACAATGTGGCACCGGTGGCTGCGTGACCTCAGCTGCTTTCTCGAGATGCTGCATTTTTTGCAGTGCACTGCATGTCTTCTGCTGCTGCAGCACGTTCATCCTCAAATAGTCCTCGGTCGGTATCGGTAGGAGGTAGCTTTTGGTGAGTGCTCTTAGTAAAGTATTTCACTATCTCGCGTAGCTGCCATCAGCTTGACTACGGTACGCAATCTCCACTGAAGTGCTTGAAAGGGCGAATTGGAGAAAGTCTGATCAACACTTGCCCGGGCTTGCATGCGAGGATCACAGCATATTTGCGAAGCTTGGAATTTCGAAATTAGCGTAGCCAATTTTTCCCTTCTTCGATTGTGTCAGTGTCGGGAGAGATCAATGCGACCAGTGGTGACTTGCTTTGCATCATAAGAGAAGCGTAGCCTGCCGAAAGGAAGGAAGCTGCTGGTAAAGCTGCTGGTAAAGCTGCTGGTAAAGAGAAATCCGGCTGAGTTTTTGTGGGGGGGGGGCCAGCTCTGCTTCCGGACTCGTGCCTGCACTGTGCAGCTTAGTGCTGCCACACTTTTGCAGGTCGCCTGCATTCCTGATGCAGACTCCTGACCTTGGGAGGCTTGTTAGGCTGGCCGGCTCTTAATTGATACCAATTATGAAAAGTGGCTCCCTGCCATTGGTTACCATAAGCTTAGCTTGTGTATTGCCCGAAAAGTGGACCACTGCCCGACTGCTGGTAGATGTTGCTGATTATGTGCCTGAAAAGGCTTGCACTGCTTCTGCTAGCTGGCTACCTCAGCAAGCTTTGGCAGCAAGCTTTACTGCTATGCCACAAGGCCGACCAGTTGGGCAGGAGCCTGCCAGGTGTGAGGCCTGAGCAGGCAGAGCAGGGCTGGTTGGAACGGCCAAGGGGAATCAGGTCCACATTCTTTAGACCGATAACCTCCTGTCCACTTGGGACAATGGTTCCATGTCAGCCGGTTGTCAAAGGAGCCATGGGCTGGCATGGGCAGAACGTGACATTTGCTGCTGACGCAAATGGTGCCTACAGCAGCAGCAGCAGAACAACTGCTGCAGGCAGCTGTCCGGTAGCACCAGCTGCTCGAAGCTGGCCGGAGCTCGGAGCTCTTCCGGCCAGGCCCTCTTGGTGCTGCCACTATTCCCACTCAATGGGTGGCTACAAAAAGCTGCCTCGTCACCACTACGGTAGGGGCACCTGCTCGATGGTGATAGTGGGTGGGGGGAGGGAGGGGATCTTTCAGCACCTGGCTGCTTCTGCAGCACTGGCTACAGCGTTTGAGCCAAGCCTAGTACCGAGCCGCCTCAAGTCTAGCCTCAAGTCTAGTCATCGGAGGAGGTTGCTGGCCGCGGCAGTGCGCCGACCCCTCTGAGTAGGCCGCCCACTCAACTGGTGCTGGCTGTTTGGCAACGTGGCAGCGCGGGCTCTCCAACTCGTGCTGTCCCATGGCAGCTGCTGCCATTCGACTGGCCCTCGGCGTCTGCTGATGCTCGTACGCTGCTGTCTGCTCGCCTTCTGCCACCGCCGCAGTCGGCAGGTCCGCTATGCTGAGCAGCTGCCTCGTGAAGGCTTCGGCATTCTGCTCAACATTTCTGCCACTGTGAATCACGTGTCGTTCCATGTCACGTTCTTCGGCGCTCCTCGCGGCCGACGTTTGTGGCCGTGGCGCATGCGCCATCTTGGCGTCGTCGAAGGACAGCGAGCGGCCCTGCACAGCCTCGCTGTGGAAGGCATCCGTCCAGCCTCGCTGCTGCCCCCCACCACGTAAAGCTCTGTTTCGGACCGCAGCCGCACTCTTCTCTGCGGCGTGCCCTCGTGGGCTGCACTGTCCGGGCAGAATCAACTAGTCAACTTGAAAAAGTCAGCTGACCGGCTGCTGGTTGAGCTCGCTCTTCTCCCATCCCTCCTACCCTCCCACCAGCTCCCATCCAGTCCGCTGTCCGTAGGCTAGGACCCCTTGCGCCGGTCACGTGGCCGATCGATGAATTGGCCTCGGCTCTCGGCTGCTCACACTCCTGGTCTCCTTGAGGCTGAGTCCTCGCCCGTTCAGAAAGCCGAGGGCAAAGCCTGTCTTATTAGCAAGTCGTCTCATTAGTGTGCTGGCAGAGTCCAAAGAAAGGCAGCGCACCGCCCTAGAAGCCATGATCAAAAGAGGCTTTTTTTCTGTAGCCGCACGCCATTGGCTGTGACCTTTGTTATAAGCTCGAGCTGTAGTAAAATGTTTCCGACTCTTTGAAGAAAGCTAACAGAAGAACATTTTATCCACACGATACGTGGATATTGTAAGTCAAACTCATATTAGTAGAATACAAGACCAAAAGAAGTCAAGCAAACAACTTGGCAGAATCTATATTCTCATCACAGTGTCTTTTTTCAGCCTTGCCCGCTCGAAAGGTTTTGAGGCATCTGCGTGCTTGGCTTGGGGAACATGAGTAGCAGTAGCATCTGCTGCCAGTCAGTGACTTTTGGTGTCTTCTCTAGGGCAACCCTGCCCACCCTCATTGACTAACTAACTGATCACGTGTTCATTGATGGTCCTAGCGGTTTCCTTTTGATGTTGGTAGTTTAAATGTTCTCAACAGTCTGCATAGTAAAGGTGCTTCGAAACTTGCTGCTCAGACTTGCAAGTCAATCGCGTTGAAACCAGTAGCCACCATGCCAGTTGAGGTCATTTTAATGGGGAACCATGGCCGATGGGAATAGACTTGAATGCACTTAATTTTACAGCGCCCCATTTCGACAGGGGGATTTCGTGATTTCAGGCGTTAGCAAGTTCCAGACTTTGGGTGGTTATGAGCTGAAGGCACAATCTGGAGAAAATTTCTAGTCGATTAGAGGTACAACTAAACTACCACGGTCATAAGAGCTGATGCTGCATTGTGAAGCCTGAGTAGCAAGTATTTCAGATATAACGACTGGGGAGATAACAGCCGAAGCGTGCCAGAGAGTCATAGAAGAGGTCAGCAATGCTTCCTTTCCTGCATGTGTAAGGTGCCTAGAAAACAATTTTTACTGCTCCACTGGCGCTGATTAAACTGTTATCACTCTTATTACTGAAATAGTCAGGCATGAAGAACAAGTTGCATATGTGAACCGGTGAGCAGTGCGAGTGGCAGCATGTGACCTGCCATGTGACAGCGTCTAGTCACGTGACAAAGCGAGCCGGGCCTCGATGCTTGCTGCCCGTAGCTGGCGCATTGCCTAGGTGAGGGGGCAGCTGCCAGCAAGCCACTGAGAGATCATTGAGGGAGCTATTTGGGTGGAACTAGAAGCAACGTGGTTAGAAATGCAAATGCTTCGGTGCAGAAGGCCTCAAATAGACAGTGCACGACTGCCTTACATGACTGCACTGAATTTACGTTTTTAAGAAAAATAATAATAATGCATTTGATATAGCGCCCTCAGAGAACTCAATCTCTTTCTAAGCACTTTACATATGCTGCAAAGGAAGCACGATCGAATGGTTTTCGTTAGCACGCTCAATAAACAAGAAGAATGACACGGTTAGGGGTGACATGCACAGGGTCAGCATGCAAGTGTGGTTAGTGGCATCATGCACACTGTCAGCACACATAAGCACATACAGGACGAATCATATGGAAATGCTGTGATAGATAGATGCGTTTTTAGTTTCCTTTTAAATGTGGACAAGTCAGTTAGTATTGCACAGCCTTTAGTTTGAGCTTCTCTCTCTCATCTTATAGAGCATAGATGAGGGATCGAGTTCATTGAGGATGCTATATCAAATGTATTATTGTTATTATTATTATTATAACTGCCATGGCTGTAGGTGCCTTCAGACGCTGCTCTTGCAGCTTTGGTTGCAGTAGTTTCGTGCGAGTAGATGCGTTCGTGTATGCATGTCTGCAGTGGGTGCAGGCTATGCCATATCTATGACTTTCCTATCACTCCAGGATCAACAGTTCTGAGATCGTCCTCAGATTCTGGGTCGGTGCAGATGCACACCGTCACGGCCTGTTGGCGATAACAAAAAACTCAATTCATTTTTCTAGCGCCCCAAGAGAACTTAATCTCTCTCCTGATGCTTTGCGCATGCTGTAGTGTTCGAGGCCTCGACCTCGGTCGATCAAGGCAAGCACGGTAAATCTTCCCCAACCGGCTAAATCAGGTCGGCCATGTTAGTACCGAGTTTACAAAGTTTGGGTGCTAGAGTAGACATGGCGAATGTTCGAAGCCAATTCGATCTCGACTCAACTCAAGCTTCTAGCTCGAGACAATTGTAGCCCGAGATGGAACCTGACGTGGCTTTGAACAAGTGGCTCGCGAGCAGCAGCTGCCCCTAGTTCTGCTCATTCTTTGTCGAAGTCGCTGTTCAGAACGAAGTCCGAAGTAGGCCAATGCTATGGCTTCTTCTGCTCTCGGCTGCCTTTGGCTTCTTCGTTCTGTTTCTCTATTCGCCTGGCTGTTTGCTGGAGTTTACCACCTGGCTGTTGTCAGCAGTATCACTTCTTAGTCGGCAAGCTTGCACAATTTTTTTTATCATTGAATGTGTGTGATTCATGGCATTTCAGCTTTGACCACTTAATCAATCAATCAGGCCGCTATTTGCCAGGTAGTCATCAGCGGCATGCATTTACTCAGGATACTTTATGTGCTTATTAGTAGGTAGCCGGCTCAGGTGAGCAGGAGCCGATCTGCTGTAAAACTATACAGCTCCCTGTGATGACATAACGATCCCATCTAGTGTCTTTGTAGTTTGCCTCGGCAGCTTAAAGCTCCTCTGGCTTGGCTGATGCAGTAATACATCAAAGCCTAGTCCGAGCTTCGGCGGCTTATTGCTTCTAGCAGCTGCGGCCATATTGGGAATTGCATTGGCCAACCGGCAGCAGTGGCTCACCCACCGCCGGCTTGCTGGCTTAGTCGCCGTTAGCCAGCTGCAGCTCCTTGTAGGAGCAAACGCGATCAGGGACGACCATCAGCAGCCGACAGAGGAGCCGAATCACATTATGTCGAGGTTTCGAGACTTTTTGTCATCATTCGACTACGTGATGAGCCGAGAGGGTTCGCCTACACCGTACACTCTACTCAGCAACCAGAAGGTAGGTCTCGGCGTGCCCTAACCCCCCTACCCCTGTTGAAGGTTATTTTCCTTCGGAAAGAGCTTCTGGTGAGCGGGCCTGCAACCGGAGTGTGCATCACGATGGCGCTTGTTCCTGCGTGGCTGCCCGAGCTCTCTCTGCTGGACCACCCTTCGAAAGGGGGTCAGCTGCTGCTGCTGCTGCTGCTGGTGCTTCCCACCAAGCGATGGTTACTTAGCATTCCGAAGGATTGCCAGCAGGTCCTGCGTTGCCATGGCCTGACCCGGCATGCCAGCTTGTGTGGGGGGCTTCAGCCTGTCGACACGCCCCATCCAGGGGTACGTGTACCTCTGGGACAGAGTGGCTGTCTCAAGCTCAGTCTCGAGCAGAGCTTGGATCAGTGGGTGGAGGCAGGCAGGCTGGCACACTAGCGACTGGTAAGCAGCCTGTAACTTCTCTGTGTGTGTGGCTGTACACGCACACGCACGTACACACCCCACACAATGATTTGCTTGCATAGGCAAGGTCAAGTTGTAACTCCCTCTACGAGTTCAACCTCGTCTTGTTCTCCAGTTCTTGGCTATATCCTGCTCAGGGGATGCACATCGTTTGCCCGAATTTATTGTACGATCTGAACCATCTGGGGCAGCCCAGCCCTCTGGTCTTGACCGAGCCAGCAAGTACTATCTAGTCCGTCGGGCTTAAGAGAGACACGTTTGCGAGTTCAACCTCGTCTTGTTCTCCAGTTCTTGGCTATATCCTGCTCAGGGGATGCACATCGTTTGCCCGAATTTATTGTACGATCTGAACCATCTGGGGCAGCCCAGCCCTCTGGTCTTGACCGAGCCAGCAAGTACTATCTAGTCCGTCGGGCTTAAGAGAGACACGTTTGCGCAGCACCGAAGGAAAACCAAATCTCTTTCTAGGCACTTTACATTTGCTAGAAAGGAAGCATGTCAATTGTCCTCCCTTCCGAGACAGTGCCTTCAGTTGTTATGCTTGCAAACCTGGAACTTGCCTCAGACTGACATCACGACACCACCCAGACTTGACGGAATATAGGAGGAAGCGAAAATCCCGCCTCGTCCCCACAGCACTTGCTCCGCCCATGTGCGCCGCTGTTCGTGATGGGCTCGCTGCAATCGAGCATGCTATCTTCAGTAATCAGCTTGCACGATGCCTTTTGATCCTATTTGAGGTGCCGAGAAAAAGATTTAGTTATTTCTCTGAGTGCAGTTTAAGAATAGAGTATAATTTTTCATGGGATTTTTCTAGCTTCTTCCATACGTTCAGCCTGATTAACTTGTTTGGATTCTTGAAACGATAAAAGCCAGTCGAGGTGTGACTCACCGAGCTTAAAACTCGTTGAATTACTTCAGTGTCTGGAAAACTACACCGGACCGTCGACTTTGAGGATGTATGCATTTGGATTAGTGCTTGAAAAAGTTGTTGCCAGGGTTCAGTCAGACTATTACTAAGGTTATATATGATCTTTACAAGATTTACAGGAGTTTAGTCCTTAGGTCCTGCTGCAGCAGCATGGATGAGCCAGGTGTACGAGCTGCAGGGGGGTGGGTGGGTTGGTGGGGGGAGGTAGAGATCTCAACCTAAAGCATGACAGAAGGAGGGAGAGAAGCTGTCTAGAAGCGCTCTCTCTCTCTCTCTCTCTCTCTCTCTCTCTCTCTCTCTCTCTCTCTCTCTCTCTCTCTCTCTCTCTCTCGTGTGCTGATAAATAGTGGTAGTGATAAGGCATCAGCCTCCGTATCAGAAGATTTTTTATTTTTTATTTTTAGAAGATTCGACGATGTCGACTACTACAGGCTTGTTTATTTTTTCTGACCAGCCATGACAGCTCTTAGTTAGCTCTACTCTGCCTCTTTGCAGCCGATCGATCTAACCGCAGGACTCAACCAAGGTCAGGCTCGACATCTGATCTAGGTCGTGCCAGAGGTTAGAATCTTGGAATTAGGTCAGGCTCGATGACTGATCGATTATTCTCCAAGCTATAGATGCCCGATGAGTACCTGCTCGGCAGCCACAGCGACTGGCTGCTGGCATTTGCCTCATCGTCGGCTATCTGTCATAGTAGCTGAACTCTGAGCTGCCTCACCCTCTGACCCCAACTGCCCAACCCTAGTTGCCTGATCATCGGTGCAGCTATCTCTTTCCTCTGCCATCTTTTTATATCGTGGTCTTTTGTAATAATAGTGGTAATAATCATAATCATAAGATACAGCACCCTCAGAGAAGTAAATCTATTTCTAGGCACATTACATATGCAGCAATGGAAGCATACATATCGGTTAGTGTAGCATGCATGGTGGCTGCATGCATAAGTACACCAAGAAGAATTCACAGTGGCTCAACAAATACAAACTGGTGCGTTTTTAGCATCTTTCCAAATGTCGCCACGTCAGGGGATGTCGTGGTCTCAGTCGATTATTGTGACGTCAGTCGGGAGTGAGTACTAGGCTTTGGGAGTCGAGTAGCTAAAAGCATGGTCTCCACAGGATTTGAGGTTGGTTCATGGCACAGCTAAATGATTTGAGTCTGATCAGTAGATGGTATGATGCAAAGCCTGGTGAAGAACTATTTTTTCTGATAGGTATGCTGGGGCAAGAGAAGGGTTCAAAGTGAGTGACAAAATCCCGGTGTCGATTTAACAGTGGCTTTTGGGGCATGTCTTAACGTGGTGCACCTTGAAACTATATTGTCTGCAGAATTCTGTCACTCACTTTTTTGTCCATTCTTTGGCTCCAGCCTACCTATCAGACCTACGCCTCCATCAGGCAAAGCACCATTATCACCTGCTTGTCTGAATCTAATCGTTTAGCTACATCTCGCACGAACCTCAAATCCTTTGCAGACCGTGCCTTTAGTTTGTATGCTCCTAAAGTGTGGAACTCACTTCCGACTGGCGTTGCATCATCCCCTGACCTGTCCACATTAAAAAAAATGAAAACGCACCTATTTATCACAGCATCAAGTGGGTCCATGTGAAACGTCGTCTGTGTGCTTATGCACGGTGACACTGTGCATGCTGCCACTAACCATATTCGCATGCTAACCCTGTGCACGGCACCTCTAACCAAGTTGTGCTTGTTATCAGTGAGCGTGCTACCACTAGCCATTCGATCATGCTTCCTGTGCAAGTGCTTAGAAAGAGATTAAGTACTGTGATAGTGCTATACAAATTATTATTGTTATTATTATTATTACAAAATGCAGTCACACAGCCTCGGCTGGGCTTCAGTACGGCTGGGATTGCATTGATACAGTTAGGCTGCGATGGCCCGATGGCTCGGCAAGATTTAGAGGAATGCGCTTGCGTGGCCTCTGAACTTGGCGCCCTAGTCACGTAGTTGTCAGTCAGCTGTGCTTCAGACTTGGAGCCAGGCAGTGAGTTTAGCTGAGCTGTGCTACATGCTTTCACGAGAGCTGTATACTATGTATGCTGATGCTGGTGCTGGTTGCCCGAAGCCCCCCACCCACCGTGGCTGTCCACTAGACTGCTCTACGGTATGTATGTGGACTCGTTACATTAAGGCGTATGCACTCTTTGCTGAGCTACGGTCGGAATGCCTGGGTTTTTCGCAGCTTGATTCGTTGATCTTTGATTGATTGTTATGATTCGTGGGACCAGCGACGAGGTTCACGTGTCACACACACACACACACGTCACGGCGAGGTGTAGCAGTGCTATGAGCACTGCAAGGCTTGCAACCCGAGGGTGACGGCAGTGCCGAAGCCGAAACAGTGCGTCTGTAACGTGTGGTATCGAAAGTGTGGGATGATAGCCACGGCTCCTTAGAGGTCGTCTTGTGCTGGTCTGATTGATTGATTGTGATCGCAGAGAGGCTAACTGAATGTACGGCAGACAAGACTCTGCTGGCACGACGCCGATGCCACGGATGAACTCAACTAGTCAAAGTCGAAATTCCATATAAGAATAATAATAATAATACGTTTGTATAGCATCCTGGCACACTAGGTAAGGCGGTTGCTTTCATGACCTTGTTCCCGAGGTCGTGGGTTCGATTCCTGTGGTGGGCGATCCTTTATCGCTACTGCAAGCGATGGTGATAGCCATAAGGGCTCTTCTGTCTCTACACAAAAAGAGGCTGTTTAAGCAGCTAAGATCCTCGGAGAACTACATCTCTTTCTAGGCACTTTACAGATGCTGTATAGAAAGCATTTTGCAATGTGCATGGAAGATGGCTCTTCCTAGTGTCGTGTGCACGATAATCGAGTTTACTTCTGATCTTCGAATGAATGTAACCGAAGTTCCTACGGTAATAAGTGGATGGTCGACTTTATTAATACCGTTACTAATCGCTAGTCTTGTATATAGCACCTAAGGCCAAATAGGCCAAAGCTTGCAAAAATCATGATTGGGCCATCATGCAAAAGCAAACATGAAGACACTTGTGGCCACCGGTTAGTAAGACCTCTGGCCTGTAACATGCACTGAATCATGCCCTGGTACTAATAAAGCAAAGAGTACCTCATCAATATTACTGCTGCGAAGGGAAAGCTGATCTCAGCAGCAGATGCGTCTTTTGCTGAGACTTGAACGATGCAAGGTCATCGAAGGTAGTGACAGTAGCCTAAAGCGAGTTCTAGACTTTTGGCGCATGCTAGTTGAATGGTCTTCACCAAAAAGATTTTAATTTAGTATGAGGGACACGAAATGACTAGATTCTGAGGAGTGATACTGGCGGAGCAAGGTGGTCGGATAGGTGAGCTGGTGATGGTAAGCTGGTGATGCAAGCGAGTGAAGTAACCTGAAGCCAGACAGAAGATCTTAAAGTCGATTCGATGCTTGATTGGGAACCAGTTATGCTCAGACAGAAGTGATGAGGTGTGGCAGCTACATCGTTGACGATGGATCATTGAGTTTTTCACTTGTTGCCGACGATTAAACACATATGCAGGGAGTACAGAACACAGAGAATAGCAATAGTCCAGACTCGATGTCAACCAATGTGTGAACTACTTTGGCTATCGTACTCTTGTTGTTTAGCAATATGCAATCATGTGCATCAAGATTATGGGCCGACGTCATGAAAGTGAGGCAAGTTCCAATCTCACGGGTTAGAT
>WPIO01000050.1:142500-237500 GCA_009760855.2 Cristatella mucedo | reverse complement strand
ACAAAGAGAAAGTGGGAAGCATAGCACAGTCAGGAGAGCAGTTGAGGATGAAGCATGATGTAGCATGAAAGTAGCAGCTCAGGACCGCTGAAAAGGATGAGCCATAGTCGGCAGTAGGAGAGTAGTTGTTGTTGCGTAAGATTTGTGGGAGCGAGTTCCACAGTCTAGGACCTGCAGAGCTAAAGCTTCTGTCGCCAACGGTCTTTAAGCAGAGGAATGGGACAGCTAATTTATTGTCCACACAGGACCTGAGGGCTTGAACAGGCTGAAACGGATGCAGCAGTTCAGCTAGGTACGAAGGAGCCAAGCCGTGGCAGGCCTTGTGGTTCAGCATAAGAACCTTGCTCTGAATCCGTAAGTCAACCGGCATCCATCTTAGCACTTTTAGCAAACGAGACACATGCTCAAACTTCTAGGACTTGAAGACTAGCCTCGCAGCCATATTCATAGTCAGCTGCAGTGGCCTAATTGGTTTTTTGGTAGCCCAGCCAATAGGAAATTGCAATAATCAAGCCGAGACAGAACTAAGGAGCTAGTTAAATTTTTTGCAAGCCACTGTGGAAGACAGCTCCTAATCTTGGATAGGGATCTGACGTGATGGCTAGCTGCAGAAGCAGTCTTCTGAATGAAGCTTTTAAAATTGAGGCAGTTGTTGCAAACGACACCTAAATTTCGAGCACGTGGTGAAGGTCGCACAACAGCATCACCTATTAGAGGAGCAAAGCCCTTTAATCGAGCCACACGTTTAGAATGTCTTATGAGCAGTAGTTTGCTTTTTATCGTCATTTAATTTCAGGCAGTTTTCCGACATCCAGGATCGAGTATTGGCAAGGCAAGCATTCAATTTTTCAGATGCTGCAGCACATTCCGACGGTTTGAATGCATGTCCGACGTCTTGCCCTCTAGCCACTATCCGTTTTTTTCTAAAAAATTTACTAGCAACATGTGATGGTTTTTCACGAATTTAATTGAGCCTTAGCAGCAGAGCAAGCGAGCAAGCCAAAACAAGCCTGCAGCAGCACCGTAGTGGTAGTAGCAGCAGCAGCAGCAGTCACGATGCTGCTGCTGCTGCTTCAAGGCCAATGGCAATGCTAGTGCAACCAAAGTTCCAAGTTAATCTGCCTTCCATTGCTCAAACTAGGCGCCGCTAACTTCACTTGGTTGGCCTGTGTTATTCGGCAAATGTGGACGTCGGCTGCAAATGCTTACACTGTGCCTACTGCATGCGGATGTTATCACCAATCATATGTGAATGCTTTCTATACAGCATTATTATTATTATTATCATCATTAAATGATACTGTCGTTTAGAAAGCTGGCCTTTGCAATGGTATCTCTTAGTCATCTATTGGATGCTCTCTGCCAAGAAGTGTCTTGTCGATTCCTCAGCACCACTTGGCTGGAAGTGCTGAGCTACACTGTCACAGCCGTTACTGCGTGGTGCTTCTAGCTTTCTAGTTGCTTCCTGTTGCAGCTTCGCGCGATCCGCCCTAGCACTGCCCTGCCCTCGAGCAGGCGTCTGTCTGCCCAGCATCGACCGTCTATGCCTACATCCCTCGTGGTCGTCTGGCCTTCGGCGCTTACGTTGGGTAGAGGGTGTCCAGACGGCATCGATCAGCTGATGGGCCACCGCCCAGCTAGCCTGCCTGCTGCTATGCACAGTGTCCATGGCAGGGAAAGGTCGCGCCCTCTGCAAAGCTACAACTGAAAAACTGGGAATCTGAGATATGCGGAACAACCGTCCCGGTTCCTGGTATCTAGTTAGGTCACCTACCAGCAGCAGCAGCAGGAGGCGTAGGCATGTTCAGTTCTGTCACCGTAGCCACCGGAAGCTGCCCGCGCTCCCTTCTCGCGCCGCAGCCGCAGCTGCTGCTGCTGCAATCCAAGCTGCCGCCGCTGCCTCCTTAGGAGCCTAGCACGGTACTTCAGTCGTCGTCGCCGATTACCACGGAGTGCCTGTTCGATCCGCTGGACGACGAGGCCGGGCCGCCGCTGCTCACGGCCGCGGCCGAGTGCGGCGGCCCCGACGTGCGGGCCTACCTCATGAGCGGCGACCAGTGGTGGTGTCAGAGCGACTGCCCCCGCCGCAGTGGCGGCGGCGGCAGCACTCTCGCCGGCTGCTCGGGAGGCGGAGACAGAGGCAGCAGCCTGGACTATTACTATGGCTACGACGACGACTTCTGCGACGATAGGGGCAGCTTGAGTGGTGTCGGCGGCGGCAGCAGTGTCGTCTGCTTCTCCATGGCCGACGACGACGATGCCAGCGGCACTGGCGACACCGACGGCGACGACAGCGAATATGACGGTGGTAGCTGCGAAGACGGCGATGACGACGACGAAGAAGAGTACACCCCGCCGAGTGCCACACTCCGAGGGTCTAGCCGCTCGGTCAAGGACAGCGTGACGAGACCGAGGCCAGCCCCGGGTGAGCACAGCAGCGAAGTAGCAACTGCTGCTGCAGCCGTCTGGTCTGCGTGGGATGCACTCGGATGTGCGCTCGTGCTCACGTGCAAGAATGTGCTCTGGCACACGCCCTGCATATTCTCTCTCTCCCTGTCTCTCTGTCGCTCTCTCTCCGTCTCTCTCACCTCATCCTTCACATCTATCTTTCCTTCTCTTCTCCCGTACTCCTTTTGGCTGTGGCAGCTGTGCATTGCCTCTCAAGTGCAAGAGCTTTCACTCCTGACTTGACGCGTGACCCTGCACTAGTTGGCTGTCATGCTCCGGTGCGTGCACTGCATGTGCAAGTAGCCAGGCATGGAATCCTATTCTCATTGCGAGCTCTGATCTTTCGTAACTCTTACTTGGAATATGTCTAGAAAGTTAAGTCGCTAGGGGTCCTCTAGTCTCGGGCATCAGGATGTCGTACGTTTCAATTCTACCGTGCTAGTGCACAACACATCTGTCTGTCTGTCTCTTTCTGTCTGTCCCTCCATGTCTCTCTCTCTCTCTCTCTCTCTCTCTCTCTCTCTCTCTCTCTCTCTCTCTCTCTCTCTCTCTCTCTCTCTCTCTCTCTCTCTGTCTCTCTCTCTCTGTCTCTCTCTCTCTCTGTCTCTCTCTGTCTCCCTGTCTGTCTCTCTGTCTGTCTCTGTCTCTCTCTCTGTCTCTCTCTCTGTCTCTCTCTGTCTCTGTCTCTCTCTTTAGTACTTAAATGATATCCTTGGCTGGTTGCGTGCATGATATGAGACTGATCACGCTCTGCCACGTTCCTAGCTTGCAAGCGTGTCTGTTGTTAGCTGCACAGCCTGCTCACCTAGACCGACGAGGTTGACCTTGACCTCGAGCGTGACGGCTCGTTTATTTGCATCTGAGTTGCTCACAGCAGCCCCCTCCCCTCCCCCTCTGTGCCCGTGCCCGGCAAGACCCTCTCCCTGCCACGTGACCGGCAGCTCGCTCGGACGTGACAGCGGCCGACCCGACGAGCACCCACGGTCGGCCGTCGAGAGGAGCTTTGACGGCTCAGGGCTCACGGCTCGACTTCCTGCCCGTGAGCTGCCGGCCGTGCCACCCAAGCTCCGAGCTTGCTGCGACCTCTGCAGCAGCTGCTGTTGCTGGGGCTCGTGCTGCTCCTCCCCCTCGGGCTCGGGGGGGGGGGGGGCGGCGCAAGCAGCCAGCGCCAGCTGTTCGCCAGCCTGTCGAAGCTCGCGAACAGTGGATGCCTTTGCTGCTACAGCCGCTAACTCTGCTGTCGCCGCTGTGTCGCCCAGTGCTGCCTCTCCGGGTCGCGCTGCAGCTCATGTGACTGTGCTTCTTCACGGCACAGCGAGCAGATGCTTTAAGTCACGCGCCTTTCGTAGCCAGAAGCAGCAATGCAGTCGCTCTTGGTCTAGAAGCATCAATGCAGGCGCCGTGTGCTTATGCATGCCCCCCCTGCACATGTACACCCTTTGACACTCTACCCTGTGCGGCTCGATGCTCATGACAAGGAGCAGGGTAGAAGGAGAGCCTCTTTAAGTGCTTCCCCATCATCCATCTTGGTGCGGCAGTGGCGGCGGCAGAAGCGCTGCTGCCTTGCCTTGGCTCTGCTGTGCCGCTGCTGGATGCGTATTTGGCCATGCTCTGTCCGCTCTCACGGCGCCGCGTGCACTGCTTTTTAAGTTTCAAGGACAGCGCTGGCCTCAGCTACGGCAAGGCGTTTGCGCAGGCAGGTACTGTCCCCGTGTGTCCACAACGTGTTGTGTGTAGTGCGTGTGCTCGCATGTCACCGTGTTGTTGTGCTGCACATTTCCTGTCGGTAGAAGCATGGTTATTTTCTTTTTCACACACACACACACACACACACACACACACACACACACACACACACACACACACACACACACACACACACACACGCACACACACACAAATGGCCGACATTGCCGACAATGCCCTACCACATTGTAGAAGCTGTGCAAGCTTGTCGTTTTCCACTCTGTTAATCCACTGCACGTCGGCTGCCGCCGAGATTCTCACTCGTCTTGCGCAACCCCTTTGGCTGAAATCTGGCCATCTGGGGGGGGGCACAGACCTCGGTCACGAAGGGTCGTTAGCTGCGCTGATGTCGATGCTACTGCACGGGCTGCGACCTTCGTACTTGCAGTGATCCCATCCCATCGCTGCTGCTGTCACCGGCGTTGCGTCACCGGCTGCTTTGCTCGCTCCCACTTGCTGCTGCTGCTGCCACTGCTTCAGACGCTAGATGCACGGTGTCGTTCGAGCGTGTGAAGCCACGCCGGAGCAAGGCAGCAAGTGGGGCAAAAGTGAAGGCAAACTCGACCTCATTTCACGCGCGCGCGAAATGAGGTCGAGTTTGAAATCGTATAAGCGCGACTTCTCTTGCTGTGGGATCGCTGCGTCAAGCAGCTCAAGGCCGCCGGATGGGGGCGGGGCTCGGCAGAGGGGTGCTTCACTGCATGCATTGCCTGTGACCACCCACCCACCAAGCCAGCCAGCCAGCCCTTGCCTCGGGCCAGCCGTCTCTCGCCGTTTCGTCCGGGCAGGAGCGCCAGAGCAGTGCCTCGCACTGCTCTGGCGCGTGGACTCGCCCCTGACCTCGGTCCCGAGGTCGTGGGTTCGATTCCTGCGGTGGGCGATCCTTTATCGCCGCTGCAAGCGGTGGTGATAGCTGTAAAGGCTCTTCTGTCGCTATGCAAAAAGAGGCTGTTTAATCAGCTAGGATTTAATTTATTTAATTTGGTGCATTCGTGACTCGCTGCTGCGATCGCTAGCCATGGCCACTTGCTGCGTTCGTGACCTTGTCACAGTGGTTACGGAGGTCCTGTCATTCGCTGGCAGCTCACTGCAGGCCGCAGTCGCTGCAAGTAGCGAGTAGTGTAGTAGCGAGCGAGCTGTTAGCGTCGCTCAGCGTCACATCCTCTTGAAATGTGCTCTGCAGATGCTCACCAGCCGCCTCTTGTCGCGACTAGAGCAGCCGCTAGACGCGCTCTTTCCAAGGGTGTGTCCGCCGCTGTCTGCAGGGCTTCACATCTTATTCCAGAATACCTGTGTGAATGCTTTCTGCTCGGACCTCCGCATTGTGCAGCGCAGGTTCCTTCTGACTGAAGTCGTTTAGCTCTAAGCCTCTAACCAACCTCAAACCTTTGGAGACTATGCCTTCAGTGTGTACACTCGTATAGCTTGAGACTCACTCCTGACTGACGTCACGACATCCTCTGACAAAAATCGAAAACCATGCCTGTTCCTGACAGTATTTGCTGGATCCTTGTTAATTGTTCTGTGTGTGCTTATGCGTGCTGACACGCCACATGCTATCACTAACCCATTGGCACACGCCTCCTTTCCAGAACAGTGTCTAGTAAGAGATTGATCTCTTTTGGGGTGCTTTGCAAATGTTATCAATCTTGCTATTGTTAATATAAACGGTGGGTTGCACACAATCAGCAGGGATTGCTGTGGCCCGCTTACACCTGCTTAACATGCTGTGTCGGGGTGGGGGCGATACAAATTCCGGTATGTGAGTCACCTACCAGGAGCTACGCTCCTATGGAATGAAGTGTGGATGCAATGTGGAGTGTGGATGCAATGTGGAGCGTGGAAGTCTGCGCCATCAGGCAATGCTTTGGCAAGACATCCGGACGCAGCTCGAAAGCTGCTGTGGGCTGCTCCATCTACAAGCGCCCTCTGGGTTTGCCAGCAGACACACAAACACACACACACACACACACACACATATATATGTCTACATATATATGTACATATACATACAGATATCTGTGGTTGCCAGTGCAAGTCTTCAGCTTTTGAGAATGAGCACAGTTGAAAGCTGAAAGTTTGGACAGGGTGGATGTAGCCTAGTTCGGCTGCTTATCGAAAACGAGGCAAGATCAGCTGAGGCAGCATCCCAGTCTTGTAGTTGTCTCACATGGCAGCTGTCTGCCTTCTTCTTCTGCCTCTTCTTCCTGCCATTCGTCGTCCGGACTTGACCCGTTTGAAGCAAAGAAGTCACGTTCGGCGCTGTCACCTGGTATTGCTGGTTTTGGCAAGACTACGATTAACTGCAATGGTCGGAAGTTTGCTCTGCCGCTACTCAAATTCGTGGCCGAGTCGAGCGCAACCTCTCCTCCTCCTCCTTCCTACCCTCTCCTTCCTACTTCCTCCCCCTCCCTACTCTCACCTGCTTCCCCATTCGTAGCGTGCTGCACAGCTCGGTAAGCAGCTAGCATCGGCAGCTCGGTGGTTTGTCGTAAATTAGAGCAAGTTCTAGAGGGCAAGTGAGATGGGCAATAGGTATGATAAGCCGGGTCAGCTGATCGGGCAGCCTCGTCGATTTCTTCTTGAGTGAGGGCAGCAGCTTGTCTCCAGCTAAGCCATTGCACACAAGCATCGCCTCTCGGATAGGCGGCAGCGTAGGAATCTCGTGGTGTGTGTGTATGTGTGTGTGTATACGTGTGCGTGCATGCCATGCTGCTCGGAGATCTTGATCGGGGTCTTGCTGGGAGTCTTGATCGCCAGCGCCTGCCTGCCCATGCGAATAGCTGCCGTCCTAATAAGGCTGCGGGTTGTTTGATTGCAAGCAGACTTGCACGTATGCCATGAGCTTGAGACCAGACACCTCCGCTGCTACCGGATGCGAGGCCGCCGGCAGTGAGGGACGGCAGGCAGGCCACCACCTGGCAACTCTCTGAAGGCAGGCAGCAGCGCCAATGGCCGGTGCTGCAGTGCAAGCAGGGAGCAGCCTCTGGGCTAATTGGCTGACAGACTTCTGTCTCCTCTCCATATCCTTTAGAGCAGAGGTCGGCAAACTCCGGCCTTTAGGCCAGATCCGGCCTAGCTAGTGCTCCAGTCCGGCCTAGCTAGCAGCCCCCTAGTTATTTATTGATGGATCCATAGCCTAATTGAATTGTTTCGGTTTTCGTCCCCTCCAGTCAAATCCTCCAGTAAAGTCAAAGTACCTCTATTGAGAGGTACTTTGACTTACAAGCATCCTAACTAGCGAGTTTTCGAGCATTATAAAGTGAGCGTGGCAGCTACGCCCACTCCCCACCCTGCTGGACGGAATGGGCGTCGGGTTTCTTCTCTCCCGGTGTGCCTCCTTGACCACCTGAAATGGTCTAGTAGTCCGACAAGTTTGCCGACCTCTGCTTTAGAGCCAGTCATCGCGGTGCAGGCTCGGCGCGCACACAGGCGTCCTCGGTAGCATTCAGGCTGCCGCCTGGCAGATAGTGGCTGCGTCCTGAGGGGCAGAGAGTGGACACGGCGGTGGCGACCCGAGGGATCGACACGACTCATTCATGTTCGTGCTGTCTCCCGGCTAGCGTTTGACCAAGTTCGGACTGGTTTACGAGACAGCAGACGACCTTGCGACCCAGTCGTTGACGACTTGTCGTTCCTCCTCGGCGTCCATCTCTCGTTCCTTCTGCCAGGTTTCCTCCTGCCTGCATCCGAGCTAGGTAGGCATTGCTGCGTCTCCTCTGCAGCTCGCTTGGCTGCGTCTTGACGGACGAGTAAAACAAAAACAGGCTTACAACAGAGCGAGAGAGGTGCTCTCGGCGAGTCTCGTCGTTTTCGCTTGAAAATCAAGCGTCTCGCTCTCAGCCAAGCGACTCGGTCAGTTAGCCGAGGGCCATCGCAGAAGCCCAGTCGCCCGGCTCAGCTGACGCGGTTGTAAACCGGCTTTTCAGTCGTATCCATTGTGCCAAAAAAGGGGTGGGGAGAGGCGGTTGTGAGGCATTTCCCAGCCGGCAGAGGTCAGCTTACCCCTCCCCGGTCAGCGATATATAAATATAAATAAATATATATATATATATATATATATGTGTGTGTGTAGTACCGCGAAGCTATAATAATAATAACGCATTTGATATAGCGCCCTCAGAGAACTCAACCTCTTTCTAGGCACTTACTTACACTATACGGCTCCGGCGCCCGTCGCCCCGAGCGGCGGCTTCGTTTAGTAACCGCGAGTCCGCATTGTCCATTGAACTAGCGCCCGACACGCCGTCACGAAGCGAGACCTCCGTCGCCGGGGAATGCACAGGAAGTGCTAACCCGGTGCGCTGTCCTGTCGCCGGCTTCCTGCCGCCGGGATGGACAAATAGTGCCAGGCTGCCTCAGTGTACCGAGCTGATTCCGGCAGTCGCGGAATAGCTTTCGCCGACTCGGGCGACGAGGAATCTGCCGCAGTCCGCCTAGGCCGCCGGCCCGTCACGCCGCCACGATCCGCTGCATCGCCGCCGCCGCCCCACAACCGGTAGAGGGATTACTACACTTGCACTTGCGCAGACGCGTAAGATGGCTGCGCCTGAGCACGTTCTGCCTGAGAAACACGGCATCGAGGTGCTCTTAGCCGCAGGTAACGCTCGGCAGCGCACATGCCAGATTTACGCTGGTCTCTTCTCAGTTTACCGACCGCGAGTCGAGGCGGCTAGCCCGCGCGGTGGCTAAGTCGACCCTCGCCGTGCCACTTAGTCGAAACCAGGAAGTGACCGCCGTAGCACGCCGTCTTTGTTTTGGTCGCTGCACCCCATCGCGCCCGGCTGTTCGATGCAGCCGCGTGCCTTCGTGCGCCCAAGTTTTCGTCTTTGCTGTGAAATAAGTGACTGACAATTACATTGGTGATAGTTTCTTGCCATTCTGTGACCGTTTTTTGGCCTTGGCGCGAACGTCGGACGGACGAGTTCGGGCGGGCTTTCGGGGTACGGCCAGATCGCGCTCATCTGCCGCCGGATGCAGGTGTTCGCGACATAATAATGACGCGAACGAGAATTTTTGGCGCTCCTGAATTCCCAATTTTGCTTCTTCTCATCCCCCGCCTCTCAACTTGCCAGCCGCACAGCGGCGTTATGCACAAGGGCATTCAACTCGCGTCCGGTGCGCTTCCGGGAGGATTTCATTATAGCGGCGCCGCTAGCAGTCGCACAAAGCCGACTGCGATCCAGCTGGTTCTGAATGCCTAGTCAGTATTTCAATCGAACTTGGCGTTAGGGAGATGGAGAGAAGTGCTGGGCACTGTCTATAGCCCCCGAATTCGCCATTCGTTATGTTTCGTGAGGCGGAAGTGTCGCAGTGAACCGCATGGCTGTTGCTTCCCACGCGTGTGCACGCCACGCTGCCGCGGTCGCTTTTAACCGCCGGCTCGGCGCGTTACGAAGGCTGTCGTTTGGTGGAGGCGCTGAAGCTTGGCGAAGGGTTTCCTCCGATCGCCAATAAATATTCCGTTGAGGGAATTTTTCGGATTCGTTTTAGCCAGCCCGTGATTGCGCCCTTGCCAGTGGCTAGGCTATCGGACCGTCCCATTTCGTCGTTCCGTCGCGTCGGTACGCACGCTTCGAAGAATCACGAGGGTGCTCGTCCTACGCCACCGGCCGAAGCCTGCTCTCCCTCTTTCCTCCGCCCCTCCTACTTAGGAAAGCATGCAGTTTCACATAGTTTGCCTGCCATCGTCGTCGTTGTCAAGAGTCGCAGGCGATTGCGTCGCCAGCTTAGCCTGTTGAATGCGAATGATCGAGAGAAAGAGAGAGAGGGAGAGACAGACAGAGAAGGAGGGAGAGAGAGACAGAGAAGGAGGGAGAGAGAGACCGACAGAGACAGACAGAGAGGGAGGGAGAGAGAGACCGAGAGAGAGACAGACAGAGGGAGAGGGGGAGAGAGACAGACAGAGAATGAAGCATCGCGTCGGCCTTGTTCCTTGCTTCGAATATGTCGTGCTTCAGCAATTCCTGCCGAGACATTTCGAAAACCGACGGGAAAGTGACAGCAGAGTTCGAGCGGTACATCTGCCTGCCGTCCTCCTTCATGTTCCGTCGGAAACCCGAGAGCAGCTCGTGCCAGCTGCTCCAGCGTGCTCTCTGCACTCCTGCAGCCTGCTGCGCCGGTCCGCGCTCCAGGCTGGCCTCCAGTGAGCCATCACCTTCTCGGTGTGCCCGAGTGAAGGCCCCCCACTCCCTTGCCTCGTTGAAGGTCTCGGAGGCTCTTCCATTTCTTCTCTCTGCTGTCTAACCCGCACGAGTGGCATAACTAACTGCTGCTGTTGGCAGTGATTAGCGAGACCGCATTGACTGCTGTGATGCCAAGATGGCGCGATTTACCTCGGTTGCACTGGCCCGTACAGCAGAAGTGCCCAGTAGTCTCTGGTGGAGGGCGATTGCTGAGCATGCGCCTGCATCCCGTGTTTTGGTCGTCGCTACAGTGTGCTGCCGGCGTAGAGCTAGCTCGCCTGGTCTGAACCGATTTATGTCTCACTGCTCCGCAGTTGTAGAGGCAGCATCGCCCAGTGAAGCTACCACAGCACGGGCTCTAGTGAGACTGGAGAAGGGGCAGGTGGGAAGTGGGAAGGTGTGCGCTACTTTTGACTGAACTTGCCACTGCCACTCGCGTGGCCGAGCTGGCTGACGAGAGTTTGCATATTATGTAATGGTTTTTATAGCGCAGACACCAACTTGCTGCTGTGCGTCTCACGAGAGTATGCATGTGGCCGCAGGCTGTGCGTACTCTTGTGTGCTTTCGAGTGTGTGTGTGTGTGTGTGTGTGTGTGTGTGTGTGTGTGTGTGTGTGTGTTTGTGCGCGCACGTGCTTACGAGTGTGTGTGCGTGTGATGCCCCCTCGTTGATGCTTGTGCTGCTGCTGCTTCTGAGGGTAGGATTCAGTGAATCAGCCTCATGCTGCCGCCCAAGCAGGCCCTCTCCTCTCTCTCTCGGTCTGGCTGCCGCCCAGTGACGTCGAATGGCGACCGCTGCGCGCTTGTCTCTTGAGCTGCTCGAGCCGGATATCCGGTGTGGAGCACACCGTTGTGCGCCGCCTCTGCCGGACGAGCTAGCCGCTGTTTTCGGCACTTTGTCGTTCAAATGCTGGTCAACTCGATCCCCATCCAGCCGGCTGCAGGAAGTGTTGTAGCGTTTCCTATAAGATTCGTTTCAGTTTCCACTCACACTTCAGGGGTTTCGTTGATTGGCCTCATCAAGCCATTTGCTGCAATAAGCTGCACGGTCAACAGTCAGCTGCGACCGACTCGAACCAGTGTGTGACGATCGTACATGTGTCTTTTTATCGTGTCTGCTGAAATCAAACATGCACTCGAACCAAACGTGCTGCAGTGTGGCTCAGCTCGTGAGAGAGCAGCTAACGAATGCCGATCTCAACATGGCGCCACGTAGTGCATCCAGTCTCTCCAAGCGAGCAGAAGTGCTGCTGGTATAACCGCTCAGTTTTGTTGTCTGCATTCAGGTCACCCTTGTTGTTGCCAGCTAGGGGGGTGGAAGGGGTCTGGTGACCACGCGCATGACGTCCTGCTATCGTTTAGCAGAGTCGTCTCCGGCACCGCTTGCACTGAGAGAGAGAGAGAGAGAGAGAGAGAGAGAGAGAGAGAGAGAGAGAGAGAGAGAGAGAGAGAGAGAGAGAGAGAGAGAGAGAGAGAGAGACGTAATTGAAGCCGGTTCTGCCTCATCACACCCAAAGCTGAAGTCGTTTTGCCGAGGCAGCCTTCTGTCTGTCTGCCTGTCTGGCTCTCCTTGCTGAGCGCTGCCTGTTTTTTCGTTTGCAGTGGAGACATGCGAGCGAGAGCGAGAGCGCGTGCTGGCCGCTCAGGTGCTGCTCTCCATGGACTCGCCGAACGCGTCCAACGAGTCCAAGTCTTTCGTTCAAGGAATCTCGGCTCAGCAGCAGCAGCTGCTGTGCTCGCATAAGTCCGGTACGTCCCTTCGACTTGTGCGCTGGCATCTTGTGTGTCGCATATGAAGACCGGATCTCATGGATCGCGGCGTTGCTATGGCGGCCGTTCGGGTTTTTCCTGCCAACCCCCCCCCCCGGCCCCCCATTCCGCCCCAAGCATCGCAAGCGCGACTCTAGGGGTGCCCGTCGTTGTCTCTCGTCCTCGGCAGCGGCGGCCGAATGGCGCATGGCCGCAACGTTTCGTTCGTGTCGCGTTTCGGTCAGCTGAGCCGTTAGCGGCCGTTTGGTAGCGCTATGCGAGGAGCCATCTTTGTTGCCGCTCTCGTTCGCAGGCTCCCAGCCGGCTAGCCCGTCCGACAGCGGCGTCTCGGACCTGGACAGCGCCTGCAGCTGCGACGGTGTCAACAGGCACAGGGCGGCTGTGCGTCACTGTGAGTTCGGCCGCTCTCTGCTAGCTAGCTCGTTTGACTGCGTCTCTCGCTAGTGAGCGAGACGCATGCGTGCTGCACCGCCTCGTCAGATGGGTCGTGTTGAATGCCGATTTGGAGCCGGAAGCGTGGGGCTATTAGCCAATAGCCACCAATAGCCCACAGCCGGAAGCGTGCAGCTATTGGTCCTGCTCGGGGGTAGGGGGTGGGTTTGGGCAGCAAACGTCACCCGACGGCTCCTATCTCTGTTCGAGAGCCTTTTTGTCGGCGGTTTTGACCTTGCTTTGTCCCCTGTGCTTGCTGTAAACATCGATTGGCTGCAGTTGTCCATCAGCCTTGTGCAAGGCGATCCATAAATGGCCCACTGCTAGCAGGAAGTGGTCCAACTAATTCGGCTTCGTTTTGCACACAGGGACAGTCCCCTTTCTGCTATGGGCGCTGTGCATACAGAAAAATGTTCGACGGGGTAGTCAGTGTCAGCTTGCATTGGCTTGCAATAAAAAAAAAAAAATGGTTGTAGTTTTTTGGGTTTCGGGTTAAGTGAATAGAATGTGTATATCTTTTAGGTTTAGGGTTTAGGTTGTAGGGAGAAACAGAAAGCCGACGAGATATCTCAAAACTTGTTCTTGAAAAAAAATCACTGCCCGTGCTTATTGTGCTTGCACGTGACGTCGAGCGTTTTGGCATTCAGCTAATAGCTGTGATGAAATTGTGTCTCTGGATGTGTTTGTGTGTGTATGTGTCGTGTGTGCATGCGAGTGGTCGTGTTTGCGATCACTTGGCCATCTGTCTGCGCATGCGCTGATGGTCAGACTGATGCTAAGGCTGCGAAGTCGACTTTTTGCCGGCCCTGACGCCGATTCCAACTGGCTGCTCTAGAACTCATCTAGAACCGTGGACGGGACATAGCTTGCCGTACCGAATTGCAAACAAATGAGATCACGGGTCTTCTCATCGAAAAAAACAAGGTCCAACTTGCCGGGTGGTACGACTGTGGTAGCGATCCAAGTTGTCGTTGAGACACTTGAGTATGAAAAAGAAACGGCAAATGCTGTTTCCTTGAGCAATGTTTCGCCAGGTCAGCAGCGCACATTCCTTTAACCCTCCGACACTCCCTCTACTCCAACTGTGGGGCCTTGGTCTTAGAGCGTCGGAGCGCTGCTGCTGCATTGCGGGTCGGTCGGCCGGCTGGCCGCTGCTTCCGGTCACGCTTGTCTCGAGTCTTTTGGGCCCCTGGCATGTGTGACCTCGTGCAGCTGTTCCTCCCCTCCCCCTCCCGATGTGAAGCCGCACGAGGGAAGGGGCTATGCACGAGTGAAGGTGCTACGAGTGAAGAGCCGGCGGCACGTGCTGTGCGCGCTCACCCTTGCTAGCCGCGGGCCACGCACATCCGGGGGTGGCTCTGCTGACGTTGCAGGCACCGCTGCCGCCGTGGCAACTGTCGACGCAAGGTCGCCGTCGGAGAGCGCAGATGCAAAGCATACCGCTCCTCCGTCTGCCAGCGGTCAGATGGCCGCCTGTCAGCGACAGGCGGCTGCGGCGACATCCGGCTCCACGATGCGCTCCCGCGCACCGGCCGCAGGACACCAGTCGCGTGAGTTGGCGCTTCGAGAGCGCGAGTGGTGGCCCACGTCCTCGAGTCCCGGCGCCCCGAAGCTCTGGCTGGCCGCCCGGTGCCTAGTGCCTAATCTCTTCCGTTGCTGCTGCCCCGACTCGTGTCCACTCGCTCGGCCACCTTGTTCAGTGCAATCGGCGCCGGCCGCTCGTCGTCTGCTAAGCTTGCGCCAGTGCGCCGCTTTATCGGTGGCCGGGGTGGCTCGGCCTCAGATAGTCGGCGCCCACGCAGCCTGCCGGCGGCTTTGTTCCCTCGGGGGGGGGGAGGCACTTCTGGCTCCTGCAGTAGCAGCTGGCACATGCACTGTCGAGTGACCTTGTCGACCTTGTCGAGTGACCTTGGCTGCAACTCGAATCCTACTGCAGCAATCCTGCGTGTGCAGCCTCTCAGCTGCTTTTAGTGTCGCCGGGAAAAAGATGCACATGGCTTCTGTAGAGCTAGAGAGACAGAGAGAGAGAGAGAGACAGAGAGAGCTCACTTTAGCATCGAGGAGGGGGGGCAGCACAGTGCAGCTCGCGGGGCGACACTGTTTGTCTCTCCCTTCTCCTTGCCTCTATTACTTCCTTATTCTTTCTCTCTATTGCATTCCCTCAGCAGTCAGACACGGAACTCTGACTTCGAAGTGCCGAGGAGGAGGCTACGGTGAGTCGGCGACGGCGGCAAGCCCTGCGGGCAGCGAGTGCACGGAGGATGATGATTGCGGCGGCGGCTCGGAAACCGCCCAGCATCCTTCAAGCGTCAAGCGCGAGAAAGGTGAGCTGCAGCTGCTGCCGCTGCTGCTGCTGCAGCTGAGTACGCTGCCCTTCCCCCTGACCCTGCCACTTCGAGGTCAATTCGAACAAATGAGCTGCTGCCAGCAGCTCTTAGACCTCGACAGAGAGCAGTCTGCTGGGATCCTCGGTGGGAGTCCTGCGGTCGTGGAGCAGTCTGCGTAGGCGGTCTGCCTGTAGCCGCTGACACTGACGTCACTGACCCTGTTTTGCAGGAGCTCGAAAAATGAAGCGGTCCGACGATGACGACGAAGAAGAGGCTGCGTGCTCCTCACCTAAGCGGAAGCGTGAAAGTGAGTGAGCCACGGCTTCCTGCCTCCTACACTCTCTCTCTTCGGTTCCTGCTGACTAGAAGCCAGTAATAAAATGTGTCATCGTCTGTAACTTGGCATCGTCAGAGGGACTAGACGAGTGTGGTGCTGGAGAGACTTCAGCTGCGCACTCTGAGCCTGAGCGGCTTTCTGTGCGGATTTGATAGCCATCACAGTTTGCACTTTGCTCAACAAAGAAAAATTAAGAAGCGTAGCAGCGTCGTCAGCAGGGCAGTCGAGGAAGTGAGCAACATAGCATGCAGGTAGCACCTCAGGATGGCTGCCAAGGATGTGCCGAAGTCGGCTGCTGCAGGAGAGAAAGAAGTCTTTGGATAAGTATGAGTATGAATATGAGTATAAATATGAGTAGCTGGCCTGAGCGTCCGTAGCTGGCCTGAGCGTCCGTAGCTGGCCTGAGCGTCCTCCGTAGCTGGCCTGAGCGCACGAAGAGACTGAAACTGGTGCAACAGCTCAGCTAAGTGCAAATGAGCCAGTCTACCGCG
The DNA here is from genome assembly GCA_009760855.2 of Cristatella mucedo. Lineage (NCBI taxonomy): Eukaryota > Metazoa > Bryozoa > Phylactolaemata > Cristatellidae > Cristatella > Cristatella mucedo. The sequence continues at coordinate 221,765 of WPIO01000050.1, read as the reverse complement.
TGGTTTGTCGTGGTAGTAAGGTGCTCGCCTTTCCCTACGTAAACCGCTGGGTGTTAGAGGTCAAGATCTCGCAGGGCACCATATCAATAAATTATATATACGTCCTGCATATAAGCCAGTGAGACCCTTGTGGGTCAATGCTCGAATTTTCTCTATATCCTTTGCGTCTTATGGAAGCGAGCCAGGACGTTTCTGCTTCGTGATCTCTCGGTTCTTGGCCGCGTTTGCGAACGGCTAGTGTTCTGCTGTTGGCTGACACCTCCTTTGAGCCGCCGCCGCACTCTGCCGTTGCAGGCAATTCGACGTACTTGTGGGAGTTCCTGCTGCAACTGCTGCAGAATGGTGACACCTGCCCGCGATACATCAAGTGGGCTGATCGTGAGCGAGGCATATTCAAGCTGGTGGACTCGAAGGCCGTGTCGAAGCTGTGGGGCGCACACAAGAACAAGCCCGACATGAACTACGAAACGATGGGTCGAGCGTTGAGGTACTGAGTCCCATGGCCATCGACACACCGTCCCCGACTTGCTCGCGTTGGCGTAGCGTGCTTGCTCTCTCTCGCTCTCGCATGCTCTTGCTATCTCACTCACTCACTCTCTCCTCCTCCTCCTCCTCAACCTCCTCCTCCTCCTCAGCCACTGCAAAGACGGTGGGGTTCCTCTCATCGTGACTTTGTATTCGTCCCGCTGCCTGCTCTAGCTGCCGTAGCGGCATGTCCTTGTATCGCTCGAGATGTTTGGTGTGCAGTTACCCAGCATGCGTGCACGCACTCAGCCTGAATGCATCGATTCGCTGGGCCACCGAGTCAGTTAGTCGTAGCAGAGCCTGGGCCTAGCTAGCAGCAGCGATTATTAATTATTAATTAGCTTCGGCTTCTGTGCTCATCTGGCATCGAGGTCTGGCGATGCAGAATCCTGGGATGGGCAACGATTTACAACTTTTGATTCGTCCCTAAGCCTAGCATCGTTACACCGTGCTTTCAACGCGAACTTATTCGTGGGGCGCAGTTGCATGTAGCTATCAGTTATGGTACCGCCCAGCGACACCGGTGATGAATCACTGCCTGATTCAGAGAGCATATCGAGGCTGCTTTTTATTCTCAGGTAGAAACTGGCACATCCATCCCTCCCTCCCTACCTCCCTCTCTCCCTCCATCCCCGTCGCTTGAAAGTTAAAGGCTGCCTACATCCAGATGCCTGGACCGTGATGACAACTTGCACTTGGCTGGCTCCTAAGAATATTGCCAGTCTCGCTCCACGCCAAGCTTTACATCAGGCGTTTTTCGTCTAGTAGTCTAGTATGTCTATGCAACGACAACTACTCTCCTAATGCCGACTATGGCACATCTTTCAGCGGTCCTGAGCTGCTACTTCTATGCTACTCACTACCTCAACTGCTCTCCCGACTCTGCTATGCTTCCCACTTTCTCTTTGCTGCGTGAGACAAAGTCTGTTGGCTACCGAATGCGTACCGAAGCCGCTTAGGCTGTGAGTGCGCTATACAAAACTCTCCTGCGTAACATCCACATAGTCTTTGTGGCTTTGTGGAGTTACTGACGGAGATACATTACATTACACATATGCAGAGCTAGGGATTTTTTGAGTGAGAGCTTTCGATGTCATTTGCATCACGCTGATAGTTGAACCGTTGCATTGTTTCCAACCAGTGGCTCTCTCTTCTGAATTCCTTTTCAGAACGCGAGCTCCAATCGTGGGGGGGGGCTCATGCTCGCATTCGTTATGCCTAGCTCTGCTGGAGAGCCATTGGGGCTGTTGCTTCACTCGGAGCTTGTTGTCGCTGCAGGTATTACTACGCCCGAGGAATCTTGAACAAAGTCGAAGGACAGCGACTGGTGTATCAGTTTGCCGAAGTGCCTCGCGACATTGTGGAGATTCGCTAGCCTCTGGCCAGTCGCTCACTTGCCGCCGGCTCTAGCCTTTCTGTCTTGCATCGCTCTTGCACCAGTGCTCGGTGGCAGAGCAGCAGCAGATGCTGCGTGGACGCTTTGTCGGCCGGCGCACAGCCTCCCTTGGGCTGCCTCCTGGTGGGCGTACTGGAGTTGTGTCTCATAGCTGTATTGCAGCAGCGTCGTGTCCATCATCGTGGAAGAGGCGTCAATCACAACCTATGAGCTGACACTTTGCAATGACCTCTGTACAGATAGAACGAGAGGGAGAGAGAGACAGAGAGAGACAGAGAGAGAGAGAGAGAGAGAGAGAGAGAACTTGCATTGTAGCCCTCCGTAGGGTTCTTTTGTGATGTCTACTGAGGAAAGATCGTTCTCGTGTTGCCTTGACTCCGCGCGTAATACATCGTCGATTCCTGTTGGTTAGCGATTCGATCTGTGGATCGACTGTCTCGGTGAGGTTTTACCATGTCTCCGGTGCAATACCGTGCTCGTGTTGCCGTGCCCTCCGTGAGTACCGCAGCCGATGAGTGCTTGCACTTCTGCCTGTTCTCGGGATGCGTTATTTTTGAAATGGTACTCACTTTTTAGTACTGTTAAAGTGCAATTCTAGTTGCTCGCACGCGAGTGGGTTGCAAATGTTGACCCTTGCGTAACTGTTGTGACCAAAGTCGAGGAGCTTCGATGAACTGAGCGGTTCCTCTTTTTTCTTTTTTTGCTACTGTGTACATAGAACAGTTGTACAGATTTGTATATTCTCGTCTTAAAAAGTAAATAAATAAAGTCGAGTATCTGCTCTGTTCTTTCGACATTCGAGTATTCGAGCTGTTTCTCCGCGCTCCCCCCCCCCCCCCCCCGATCAACTCGACCAGTCACGTTGCCACTGCTCACCTCGGCTCAACGAGTGGTTGCTATGTGCTGGAGATGCTTTCGCTTTGTGCGCACGGGCCCGAGCAGATTTTGGCATGACAGCGAATTGCTGCCATTCAACAATAATTTTAGAACGTACGCCGACACGTCGCGATTGGGTGGGCTAGCAAATGTTTGAGCTCGGTGCATCAATGTCTGTCAAGGCCGAATTTAATCCTCGCATACGGAGGCACAAAAGCATCCTCACAGCATGGCCGCCGCCTCTGCTGTGGCTATAAATTCGTTTGGGTTAGAAGAGGGTTTTTTACGACACCAGGTATACTAAAGTTATGCAAAGCATGCGAAAATAGTTATTGGCATTCCAAAAAGAAGCACGTATGCTGTTAAGTGTTTATGCGTTTTGGGTGACGTCGTTTCACCGAAATTCTTTTATGACATTCCATATCTGGCCAGGAATGGAGGCAACTAGCTTCTGGGTTGTCTCTTCTGCTGTAGAGCATTCAATGGTAGCCTGAGTTTTACCGATAAGTTAATGCTAACGGTTTAGGCCGAACACTACACATCAGCCACCTTTCGATAGCTCTCTGTGGTTCCGATAGCTCTCCATGATCAAGTGTTTTATTATTATTATTATTATTATTATTTTGGTTGTTCAATAGGGTTCAAATCAGGCGACTGAGTGGCTGAGCCACTGCACCAGCACCAAACAAAGCTTCGTCAAAAAGTACTCGATTCAAGTCATTGTAGGTCGAAAAAGCTGTATTTTAATATTAGTAATAAAGATTGTATTTGTATAGCGCACTCAGAGAACTGTATCTCCTTCTAGGCACTTTACATATATAGTAAAGGAACCATGACACTGGTCAATAAAAATCTTACAAAAGTCGTGGTGCTTAAATAAAATTAGCCCATTCCTTATCAATTCGTCGTATGTGCTCAACCCGAACATGAGTCACAATGCAAAAAAAATTGCCTCTCCTTTTAGAGTAATCTACAATAAATTAATGTGTACATCATGCCAATAGAAATAGGCCTACGGTTAATACCTGTAAAAATCAAGTCATAGACTACGTCTTCGACCTCTTGTGCAGCTGTTCAGAGCATCTCTGGGTAGCGACCAGCAGTAGTCAGCCAGCATTGCAGTGGACCATTTTCTCTGGTATCTTTGTTCCATTGTTGAAATATCTTTATGAAAACGTTCGCCATGTTCATAACTGAACGTACCGCAGCTGTCAGGGAAGAAATCCAAATGGGAATGAAAGAAGTGGATCTGGACATATTGCAGCCACATTTCTGATACTGCATCAGCATGTCTTTTACTAGTTCCTTGTAGTTTTCTGCCTTAAAATTCCACAAACAGGTGCAGTTTTAGCTTCTTTTTAAATTTCATTTAGTTATATGACATTGTGTCATCAGTCAGGAGCGAGTTCCAGGCTTTGGGAGCATGAAAACTAAAGGCACCGTCTCCAAACGATTTTTAGGTTCTTACGAGAAATAGCTAAGCGATTTGATTCAGAAAAGCTTGTGGCACGATGTCTTGCCTGGTAGGGAAGTAGTTCTGCTGAACCCAAAGAATGAAGGGACCTCAAAGTGAGTGACAAATATATGCACACATATATATATATACATATATATATACATGTATATATATATATTTGAATATGTATATATATTACATGTTTGTATATATATATATATCATGTGTTTGTATATATATATATATATATATATATTATGTGTTTATATATATATATATAATTCTTTTGTATAGCGCCCTCAGAGAACTTATCTCTATTCAGGTATTCAGATGCCTCGCAGATGCCTCTCCACGGGCTTGAGCCCACGACCTTGGCCTGACCTTGATCGGGTCGAGCGCCACAATCATTGGGCCAAACCAGGGCAGCGACAAAGCCTTGAAGTCGATACGCTGCTTGATTAGAAGCCAGGGCAGGTCAGCAAAAAGTGGTGTGCTGCGGCAATTGCAAAGCTCATGATAAACAAACCTAGCTTCAGAGCTTCGAACCAACTGAAAGCCGCAGATTACACTCGCCGGTAGACCAGCAAACAGTGAGTTGCAGAAATCGGGAACATCAGATGTTAGAGATGCATGGAACAATTTAGATGTAGTATGTCTAAGCAAGCCCGAATTTTAGCCATACCACGGTAGCTGAAAGAATGCAGCCTCGACTGTGGAGCTGATTTAGTCATCTAGTGAAAGGGTCACTTAACACACACAGGGCACCTAGATTTCGTGCAGATGCAATAGGAGATAAGCAAGTAGATTCGATTTTGACCCTTTAAGCTTTCCAATTTCTGAGTCACGTGGTGTGCCAGTGACTAGTAAATTGGTTTTATCGTCATTGAATTTAAGAAAGTTAAAAGCCATCCATGGATGTCGTCAATGCATACATCAAGCGACTAAAGAAAATGTACGAAAAGGCTGAAAGGCTGAAAGGAGGGATAGAAGCAAAGGACATCTACTGTCATCTACACAAAGGTGAAAGCCTGGATTGCACTTGGCGATCTCATCGGCAAGAGGGAGTTTATTAATCCTAAAATGAAGCGAAGCACAGAGCGTAGGGATACCACATACTTAAGTGGTTCTCCGGCTGATTTATGGCCTGTAACTGCTTACGGCCTGGTTATTCGTGCTCTGCCCAGTTGACCCATTGGCCTTGGCAATGGCCTAATGGCCCTGTTGATCGAACTGTTGCCAGTTTATTTCCTCTTGGACATTTAATGCATCGTTGCCGCTTTCTGGCCCTCTGGCAGTTAGTGCAGGTATAGTCACTTTTATCTTGGGGTATGGATTTCCGAGAAGATGAGTCGCAGCTTTGCAGCAATGGCCTTGCTGGGCACTGAGTAGGTAGCTGTGCATCTGCAGACACTGCTGAGGCCATTTGTGTTAGGAGAGCCAACTAGCGTGGAAACATATGTTGGTGCTTACGACTAAGCTTAATTACTTAAAAATTATAATTATACATTTGACAAAGCGCCCTCAGAGAACCCAGCATCTTTCTAGGCACTTTACAATTGCGGAAAGGAAGCACGATCAAATGGTTAGTGGTAGCATGGTCAATAAACAACAAGAATAACATGGTTAGAGCTGACATGAACAGGATCAGCATGCCAGCATGGCTAGTGGCAGCATGCACAGTGTCGGCACGCATAAGCACATTAAGGACGAATCACAGGGACCCACCAAATGCTGTGATAAGTAGATACGGTTTTAGTTTAGTAATTAAATAATAATAATAATGCACTTGATAAAGCACTCTCAGAGAACTCAATCTCTTTCTAGGCGCTTAACATTTGCTGCAAAGGGAAATGCGATTGAATCGTGAGTAATATCAGTAATAGCATACTTGATAAACAACATGAATAACATGGTTAGGGGTGACAAGCACAGGGTCAGCATGCAAGTGTGGTTTGTGGCAGCAGGCACAGTGTCAGCACTCATAAACACATCAAGGACGAATCACAGGGACCCACTAAGTGTTGTCATAAATAGGTGTGTTTTTAAGTTCTTTTTAAATGTGGTCCAGTCAGGGGGTGTCATGCCGCAAGTCGAGAGTGCGTTCTGGGCTTTAAGAGCATACGAATTAAAGGCACAGTCTCCAAAGGATTTGAGGTTTGTACCAGGTATAGGTAAACAGATTACGCAAAGCGGGTGGTACGATGCTTGGTTTTGTTGGGGAGTAGATCTGATAGGTAAGCTGGACCCAAAGAATGAAGGGACAAGTGAAAAGTGAAAAGTGAAAGTGAAAGTGAGTGACAAAACCTTTAAGTCGATGCATCGCTTGACCCATTGATCGCTAGAACAGGTCGGTGAGAAGTGGTGTGATGTGGCAACTTCGAGAGAGAGAGAGAGAGAGAGAGAGAGAGAGAGAGAGAGAGAGAGAGAGAGAGAGAGAGAGAGAGAGAGAGAGAGAGAGAGAGAGAGAGAGAGAGAGAGAGAGAGAGAGAGAGAGAGAGAGAGAGAGAGTATAAATCGTGAAAGGAACCGTACCAAACACGGAGCCCAGAGGTACCCCATATTTCAGAGGTACCTCGGATGATCTTTGTCCATTCACATCAACACTCAAGAGTCTCCCACTGAGGTAGGACCTCAACCACTGCTGTGCAGTGCCAGTGATACCCAGGTGATATGAGAGGTGCTCTTGAAGAACTTGGTGATCGATAGTATCAAAAGCTGCCGAAAGATCGAGCAAAACAAACAGAGATACTCTACCCATGTCCGGATTCCTAAGTAGGTCATTGTACACCCAAAGCAACGCTGACTCTGTGGCGGGATTAGCTCTAAAACCAGACTGGAACTTACTAGCAAAGTTTCACGGTTCAATATTTCAGCTGGTCTGCCACGACTCATTTTAGTGCCTTTGATAGGAACGTAGAAGGGAGGAAGACTGGGCGAACATTGCTCAAGTTCTCTTGGTCTAGTGCTGCTTTTTTTAGTAGTGACCTGACTACAACCTTTTAGAGAGGTGCTAGGATATGACCTTAGGCTCATGAAATATTTATGATGTTAGTTATTTATGGCAGCAGCAGATCAATGCATCGTAGTAGCAGGACAGTGGGAATAGAGTCCAGAGGACTAGTTGTCTTCTTGGATTAGGATTTGAACTTCAGGACTAGGTCACCAGTTGACACTTTGAATGTAGACATTGAGGGGCTGCATGGAATTTAGTGACAGCATTCCAGGAGGATACTTCCATCTCAGGGATGGACTCCCTGATCCTGTCAATCTTCTTGACAAAGAAGTTAGAGAAGCGATCAGCCAGATCATCACAGGGATCATCAGGTAAGGAGCTAACCTGGGAGCGGTTGAGGAGACAGTTGATCGTCGACATCAACATGTTTGGATTGTGCATCCGTGATTCAACAATGTTTTTATAGAAGCTAGACTTGGCCTTTGCTACGATTGATTGGTACGATCTATAGTAGTCCTCGTATGCCTGTCGCTGGAGAGTCAGCTCTGATCTTTTGTATGCTTTTTCAAGCTTCCGCTTAGTAGACCTAGCTAGTCTAATGACCGTGGTAAACCATAGGCCGTCTGGGCGAGGGCACACCGTGTGCGTAGTCAGGGGTGCAACTCGTCGAGCATGTCAGTTAGTGTCATGTTGTAGCCATCTACCAATGATGTCAGGTCGCAAGGGGGATTGAGTAGCAGAGGCGAAGTAGATAATTTCGCATGGACAGAATCGATGTCAAGGGTATTGAGGTTTCGCGATTCACAGGTTATTTTAGAGGAGGAGGGCACACACTGTAGACTGAATGAGATCTGCATGTGATTAGATAAGCAGATTTGGTAATAATTGGTAATGACAAAGTACAGTTGCATTTGAAAATCTGGTCGAATATGTGACCCTTGATGTGAGTAGGGCCATGCTCATGAGCCACAACAGACAACGAGTAAGTCAGTGCACACAACTTTAGTGCTGAAGGCATCAGATAGGTTATTAGAATGAATGTTGAAATCCTCCATAATGAGATAAGGTAAATTTCTTGCACACAGACTCGAAGCGAGATAATAATAAAACTCTTGGTAATGCACCCTCAGAGAACTCAATCTCTTTCTAGGTGGTTTAGATTTTCTGCCAAGGAAACACGAGATCAGAATAATCTGAGATAAAGGCGGACTTGGTACCTGTTTAGCCATAGACTACTGCTACCATCGGTAGCTTGTTGTCTGGCGAAATCAAGACAATAGATTCGAAAGACTGCTTCGAGGGTACTGCAAATGGCTTGAAGTCAAATTTTGAGCTCGTGATAATGGCAACTTCCCCTCCATTTTCGATTGGTCTATGGGTGCGAAAGACGAAGAAACTAGTCGCTATAGCATCTTTAGTTGTCGGGCAGTTTTCCAATTTTTAGCTAAGTTTCAGTCAAGGCAAGCAGGTCGAGACCTTTTTCAGAAATGAGATCGCTTATCACTAGAAGTTTATTGCACATTGAGCGAGGATTCCAAAGACGAGCGTTAAGTTGGGCTTCCGGAGTTATAACAGGCCTAATGACCACTTAGTTAGAGAGATTAATGCCTGCCATGCAGATATTCGATCTGGGATATCGGCCAATGTTGAGCTAAACAACGATAGAACTGGATACCTGATAGTAGACTCTAAGAGTTCGGCCGAAACGATAGATAAATCAGTTAGTGTAGCTGCAGAGCGACCATCATAAATGCGGGTAATTTAGGCATTTAAATACGCGTTATGAATTATTTTAATAATTTAATTAGCACAATTATTTTTCACAAATTATGTTACATTTTCTGTGACGAATGCTTGACCTTAAAACATTGCGCTGAGTAAAGGCACAGCACAGCTAGTCGCTAGTTGGACCCCCTGTCCAGGATTAGGACCAGCCTATCGCAGTGGATGGCTAAAGATAAGTTCCTAGAAAGACGTTAAGTTCTCGGAGGGCGCTATACAAACGTACTATTGTTATTATTTTATCTCACTAGATCTCTGGGGTCTGGCACATAACCGCAGTAATTCGTCTTTAACTGGGTTAATTAGCTGTCCCATTCCTCCGCTTAAAGACAGTTGGCGACAGAAGCTTTAGCTCTGCAGGTCCTAGACTGTGGAACTCGCTTCCACAATTCTTACGCAACGACATCTACTCTCCAACTGCCGACTATGGCACATCTTTTTCAGCGGTCCTGAACTGCTACTTCTATGCTACTCACTACCTCAACTGCTCTCTTGACTATGCTATGCTTCCCACTTTCTCTTTGTTGCGTGAGACGAAGTCTGTTGGCTACCGAATGCGTACCGAAAGCCGCTTAGGCTGTGAGTGCGCTATACAAAACTCTCCTGCGTAACACCCACATGGTCTTTATGACTTTGTGGAGTTACTGACGGAGATACATTACATTACATACATTCCCAAAAGAGGCTGCTTTATAAGCCGCTGCAGCTGGTGACGAACTTGACTTCCCTCCTGAATCGGCTATGCTTCTCAATTTCTTTTCGTTGCATGAGATAGAATCTCTTGGCTACCGTATGCTTACCGAAACGCGCGTACGTTTGGAAGTGGGCGATGGTAAACTCTCCTACGTAATACCTGCTTAGTCTTTGCTGCTTTGTGAACAGACAGACAGACGGGCAGGCACACCCGCGGTGCGGCCCAAACTAAAGCTGCGGTCTCACAGCGAGCGTTAGTTCACTCCTTTATAGCTAAAAGCTATTTCTTGCACTGGAGGAAAGCTGCAACTACAAAGTAGAGACCGAAGACCTTTGTAGCTAGCCGCCATTCGCCGACTCGTTGCTGCAGTTTTGAAGCTTAATTAAGGCTTTCGGGATATTTCTAATTTACTCGTAGCCTAATCCCTGCATCGCTATGTTACAGCGACCCTTGACCTCACGGAACTCGCGCTCAGTCTTCCGTCTCACCAACGACGAGTCGTACTAGTCAATGTTGCGTGTTTGCATGCTCTCCGGAGCGGCGCGCTCGCGGAGCGTGCCGCTCTCGCTCGGACGCGGTCCCACGAAAGACTTGCGTCCACATGCGGCCATTTTAAAAGTAAGCTGCCCGAAGCAGAGACTTTTGGCTCCCAACAATGCAGACCTGCCGATGTAGTCTTTCGGCTATATCTGCTTCTTCCCCTGGGCGTTATTGAGCAAACGACCTTCAAAGGAGGCCCAGCCTAGCCAGTGCCCCTAGGTCTTGCGAACTGTCTATTGGTGACAGCCATCAATCGCCACCCCTCGGAAATACCGAAATTCGACTTTTCCGATCTCATTTCGAGTCTGCGCTCCAGGAATCCTCCCTTCCTCGTACTAGGCGATTTCAACACTCATTTCTACAAACCAGCTGACCATCGTGTGACCAAGCATGTGACGAATCATCGGCCTGCGACGAATTTCGCTCGTGGGCTGATTCAGCTTCTGTCCGAGCTCCAGCGTACGGTCCTATTCCAAGGTCGCATATCACGTGACCCGCAGCGGTCGCTCATTCTCCCGCGGTGGCACGCGCCCGACTTCTGCTGTTAGCAGAGCCTGCACATCTGAAACACAGGCGGATCTCCTTCTCTCTGTCTTAGACATGCGTTATTCTGTATTGAAAGCCGTCGGCGAATCGCGAAAACCCATAGATTATGCTGCTGATACTAGGCGGCTGGTTCCTTATACAATGTCTCCTCACAGGGCGAATCTTCCGTCAGACATTCCCTGACAGGTGGTATGCTACGACAAGACGCCGCCGGCCAAGTTTTCTGAACGCGTTTTTGCATCTGACTGATATGGCTGGACAAAGGCTCAATGCTTGCCGTTGCCCAGATAGCCTAAGGCTTACTCTGAATGTTAAACTAACTAGGCGAAAGCATGCAAAATCACACAAATAGTAACAATAATACACTTGATAAAGCGCCCTCAGAGAACTCAATCTCTTTCTCGGCGTTTTACATTTGCTGCAATGGGAAACGCGATTGAATCGCAAGTAATATTATGCTTGATAAACAACATGAATAATATGGTTAGGGGTGACAAGCACAGGGTCAGCATGCAAGTGTGATTAGTGTCAGCATGCATAAGCACATACAGGACGAATCACAGGGACCCACTTAGTGTTGTCATAAATAGGTGTGTTTTTAAGTTCTTTTTAAATGTGACCCAGTCAGGGGATGTCGTGCCGCAAGTCGAGAGTGCGTTCTGGGCTTTAAGAGCATACGAATTAAAGGCACAGTCTCCAAAGGATTTGAGGTTTGTACGAGGTATTGGTAAACTGCTGGATTCCGAAAAGGGGGTGGTATGATGCTTAGCCTGGTGGGGCACTAGATCTGATAGGTAGGCTGGAGTCGAAGAATGAAGTGACCTAAAAGTGAGCGACAAAACCTTGAAGTCAATACGTTGCTTGACTGGTAGCCAGTTCAGATCGGCGAGCAGTGGTGAGATGTGGCAACTGCGCTGCTCACGACAGACAAGCCTAGCTGCAGAGTTTTGCACCAGCTGTATGCGCCTGATTGCACATGCCGGTAGACCAGCAAGCAGTGAGCTACAGAACGTTTACCGAAGAATATAAATTGAGCTACAAATTTAGTCTGCAGAATTGGAGCGGTTTTTTTTCGGACGTTCCTTTGTAGTGTTGCGTTCGCCGGATGCATGCTGGTGTTGTAATTAGCTAACATCTTCGGCCACCATAGCTAAGCCATTTCACGGCTCCTGTGATTCGTCTCGTCTATGTATGCATTGAGAGAAATAAAGAGAGTCTCGTTTTCTGCTCACATCATTTCGTGTCTCCGAGAGTCTCCACAAGAATAGCCGATGCCGGAGCCACTACTATGCAACAGTAATCCAAGCCAATCGCAGTCGAGCAGGTCAATTCGCTCCCAAACGTTGAGAGCAAGCCTGGCTGGTATCCTGGTCCGCCAAAGGGTAGGAGAAGCATAGAGAAGTCTCTCGCGAACTCGAAAATCGACAGTGCCTTCCAGTTGACTTCCAAGCTTCAGGCTGCCTCTGCCTCTGATCGTCGGCAGAGGCTGGTCGCAAGCCTGACCGATGGCTCGCTGAGGTAACAGCAGCAGCAGCAGCAGTACCAGCACCAGCAGTAGCCATAGCCCTGCAGGCTGGAAATGTAGCACCGCAGCACGTTTGCCCAGTTCGCCTAAGAGAACTGAATCCCATGATTGGCATCAACGTTGCTGCAGAGCGACATTGTTGCAGAGCAACATTGCTGCAGAGCGATATTGCTACACAGCAACGTTGCTGAAGAGTAACATTGCCTGTGAGTGACATTGCTGCAGCGAAGCATTGCTGCAGGAACTGGCAGATCATTGCCGAGAGCTCACAACAGCTGTTGACAGTGGCCTCTCATCTTCGAACACTTTCTTCATAGCAGCTTTCAGTCTGAACACAGAGGTCAGCTTGTCTGCCAGTCTATGGGCTGGACGCTGGATTCGGTGAAAGCCCATTTTAGTCGCACATAGAACTCAGCACTGGAAAACTTGAGGTCCGTGACTCCATTCTTTTCTGACGCCGAGATCAGCGAAAAATCAGCCTTTCTTAAGTTCGGTTTAGGTCGTACCTCAGTAGGAGACTGAAGAATGTCGAGATATCAATGGGCCCACCATCAGAGGACTTTTTAAAGAATGGAGTAACCCAGGTGTAATCCGTGCTTGGGTCTACTTATTTAAACAATTTATACTCCCTCCTCCTGCCGATGTAATCTGCGAGAGCACAATCTAGGCATTTATTTCTATGACGATGACACAGATCTGCATGTGTCCTCATCCTGCAAACGTTGCAACTCCCATGCAGCATGTATTATGGATACTTGCACTCGGATTGCAGCCCAGATTTTTGCGACCGGAATGACAAAAGAATCAATTTACTAGTTATAGGCACAGTAGGTGTTCATCAAAAATTGGAAAGCCTCAGCCTTACAATGGGCTACGCAAGTATCAGCTCCAGCAGTGCCACTAGCCCATCCCAGGGTGTCTTGTTCAGAAGCGACCTTTTACTAAACACCTAAATCAGCTCCATGGTCAAGCCGGCCCACTTTCAGCAACCTATCGTTGGAAAATTTGGACTTGCTTAGGTAAGGACACAGTGAAGCTGGAGAACACAATTGCAGGATCCCGTCTCAACTTCTGTAACTCATCACTCAACAGACTTCCTGCCTGCGCAGGAAGACACTTTAAAGTTGGTGCAAAACTCTGCAGCCAAGCACGGCACGAATGTAGCAGCTGCCACACTACACTTCTCACCGATTCGAGCCGGCTCCATATCATGCAGGGTATCGACTTCAGGGTTTTGTCACTCAATATTTTAGGTCCCTCTATTCTTATTTCGGCATCCCTACATAAAATCCTCCTAATCAGGCTCTGCATAATCGTACCACCACCTCTTGTGACTCAAGCAGTTTAGCAGTGTCTCTAAGCAAACTCAAATCGTTTGGAGACCGTGGCCTCAGCTCGAATGCTCTCAAAGCCTTGAACTTACTCCTGACAGACGTCACAATATCCCCTGATTTGAAGATATTTCAATGGAAGCTGAAAACCTATCTGCTCCTCGCAGAATTTGCTTGATCGGCGAGAATTGTCCATTCGAGTGCTTAGGCGTACTGACATTGCAAGTCACCGACCAATTCAAAAAACTTCATTTCCATCATAAGTTACGAGTCTGGACAGACATTAATCTCTCAGGATGCTACACAAATGTCTTATTATTATTATAATTGTTAGCCAAAGTCTGAAAAATCTACAAAGGGCTTGACAAGTCAATTGAACCTTTAGCACACGTGTGGCACTAGGAGCACGGTCCCAAGAATTCTTTAGATTATAGCTAAATAGTTATCATAGTTGAATGCAACTTCCGTCCCTGATGTACTGAATGAACTCTTTTGGAGCAAAAACCTCTGCTCAGCAAGTGCTAATGAATCACTCGAAACACATTTCTGACTAGCAATACTGAGCCTTTACAATAGCTGCTCCCCACTGAACTCGGTACGGAATCGTAAGAATGTACAGATTTGGGATTCCAGATTCCACAAAAGCAAACAAACAAAGCAAACACACTGATTCCGGAGAGTTCGGCTCGAGTGCAGCAATGGAGTGAATGAACGGAAGTGATATCAATCACGTCTGAGGTTCCCCATCTTTGGTTTCTACATCGAATGAATCATGTACAGCAGGCAGCTGAATCATATGCAGCAGGCAGCAGTAGGGAGTGGCTGCAGCTGACCGACCGACCGACCGATCGACCGACCGCATGGCACGATGCCAGCTCTAATCTGGCAGCCCTTGCAATGCTGATCGACCTGCAGCAGCAGCAGCTCGTTGAAAAGCACAGTGATGGTTTATCAATTGAACACCCATTTGCTGAACGAGCAGACTTCCTATTTAATTAACTAGTTCAGTTTAATGAGCCACGCCCTACTGGGAAGCACACGTGACCAGCGGCTTTTACAATCTACTGGGAGGAGTGCACACAAGCATCGGGAAATAGGATCTCAAGCGAGCCAGATAGGCACTACATACGATCGAGATAGGATAGTCAGGCTTGCGATTAAAGGCGATGGCTGCAACAAGCAGAAGGAAGTGGGCAGTGAGGCCCCACGTAGTAAACATGCGACCGTCCACTTCGTCATCAAAATAGAGTAAATGGAACGACATTCCACGAATCAGAGAAGCTCGGTACCCCTGCCGGGTGAGAAACCTGCAAGAGAGTACAGCACGCGATCAGCAAAAAGCATGCCCTACCTCTTTCGGTCATTTTTCGTATGAGCAAAAGGCAGTAAGACAAGAGTTTGACTAGCACATTCTAAAAGATCGGGTTTGAAAACCAATACTTATAGGCCACATTGATAGTAACAAGATTAACAACTCGATAATAATAATAATAATACAATACTAATAATAGTAAAACAATAAAAGTGGGCCATCGACCGATTGCCAGCACCTGGCCGAAAAGAGTCAGGTGAGCCGTGATGGTGGTTGCTTTCACGACCTCGGTCCCGAGGTCGTGGGTTCGATTCCTGCAGTGGGCGATCCTTTATCGCCACTGCAAGCGGTGGTGATAGCCGTAAAGGCTCTTCTGTCGCTATACAAAAAGAGGCTGTTTAATCAGCTAGGTGCCCTAGAGTACTTTACTGTGTCAACCGGTGAGCTACGCTTCGTAAGTGTAGCTGCAAGCACAAGTCAACATTGGTAGAAGCCACGATCGAGTGACGACCGGGCTCAGCCAACGCTGATACAGACATTACCAAAAAATAGAGGGAGGTCATTCTGCAGCCGACCTCACTGTGCTTCAGATGCGGGGGGGGGGGCCATAGCGTCTCAGCCTCGATTCGGCAAGCCACCGACTGCGCACCACCCTCAGGATCCAAGCATTGTGCGGCAGCGGCGGCTGCTTTTGCCGGCACTGCCGAGGGCTGCTACACCCCTTCTCGAAATCGCAGAAAGCTCGTGAGAGAGAGTGCTGCCAACCATGATCTTTACTACATCAAAGCGCAGTGCCAGCTCGGGCTCATTTCAACGAGCGAGGGAATCGTTGGTCACAAGCAGACGCCGCCACCGCCGTGGCACGGGGCGGCCGTCACTTCACTTGCCTCACGAATTTAGGCAGAAGTGCGCAAAGACCCAATTTACCAGGAGCCGAGCGAGCGGTGCCAGAAGCGGCCCCGTCGTTTAGCTCTGCGACTGCGGTCTGGCGGCAAAGACGAATTCGTACCGAGCGCCTGAGTTGAGTGTTCTCATTGCATTGCATTGTCATGAAATTACTCGGCCGCCGCCTAGGGGGAAGCTACGACGATTTGGAGCCACTGGTAGTAGAGCAGCGAATGAGGAGCTCACGCGGCCACGCCCTCACTGCCACCTCCCCCCCCCCGAGGGCAGACTCTGGAGCTGAAGTGCACCCACCGCTGCCAGGAGGCGCGACGGTCCGTGCTGCCACCGCAGCAGCTCAAGCTTCGCCCAAAGGCTTCTCTAGAATGGTAGGCAACGTCTCCGAACGGATAGAACCGAGTGGCAAAAACGCTCTGCTCACGCTTCGGGCTGGCTAGCCAGCTGCAGAGATGGCCATTTGGCACCGCCGCTGACAATTGGTGGATAAGTCCAAAGCTACATGCCACGAGGCACGTATTTCCCCTGCTGCCCCCCCCTCCGGGCAGGGTTTCTTTGACACCCATCGAAAGCAGCCGTTGGTAGGCCCTGGCATAATACAGCCTGTAACTGCTCGGCGGCGGCACCACGTGTCTCCTTGCAGCGGATAATGCGGGCCATCTGCGGACCGCCTGCACGCAGTGAACGAGTGCTGGACGCCGGTGGCATGAACGTTTTCGAATGACTCATCAAGCCAATCTTGAAGAGCTGCCTGCAGCTGCCCACGGCTGGCAAAGCGGCGTGCAGCTTCGTCGGCAGCGCTCGCAGGCAGAAGACCTCGGGCCTCCGCAGCGGCTCATCTTACGCCCTCTCCTCAGAAGCCCGGCAGCCCAGGCAGATGGACGAGCTCACAGGTTTCCGGCCGCTCCCTGCTGTCCAAGGAGCTTCCGGGCGCCATCTTTCCTTCAGGAGCTTCCGGGTGCCGCCTCCCAGCTCCCCGTGCACGGCTGAGCAGACGGAGCGCCTAACCGGAGTGCCATAGCGTCCTACTTAGAAACAAAATGCAAGAGTAAAGCTCAGCAGCTACGTTTTACGACGACTGGAGTGGCCTTGGCAACAGTACGCAAACAAACGCGCTAGCTACGCGCCAGGCCGGGAACTAAAGGTTTAAGGTTGATCGAGCTGATTGAGCTTAACTCACTCTATCACACTTTGTTTCCTGCTTACTTGAGTGGGAGGTTAATCGGCCTCTGATACCCTATCTCAGATCAACTCTCCCTCGTCATTCAAGGATGAATATACAAGGGGAGTATTCTCCTCTTGAGGGAGGCAACAACAGGCGCTGCCACTAGTGCCGCGGCCGAGCGCCCTGGGTAGAGTCGGCACTAACCGCTTGAGTGGCAAGTAGAATATGGCATCGACTTCGGCTGAATTCGGCGAGACCGTGAAGCCATCGACTAAGAGTGCGACGACCGGCGAGACGACGATGCCGTCCATCGTGACCAGCGGCGGCAGCTGTCCTATGACTCGCAGGTCGTTCCGGTGCAGACATACTTCTTCCTGTGTAAAATAAAGCAAACGGTGCTCCGTATTCAGCAGGCGCACAGCATTGATGCCGCTGCTGCTGCAAAGGGTACACACGACGGCCAAACATCGGTGGGCTAGGCATTCTAGGCGAGGGTACTAGGTTCACTCTTTCTCTGACCACCAGACCGACTTGCAAAGCAGGGATGCAAGTAAACAAATAAAAAGAATAATATTACAATTAATAACAACAAATAATAAAAAGAATAAGAAAAACCGACAGGAGACGCCTTTGCGGTGCAATCACCACGGCGCAACCGCAAGGCCTGGCACGGCTTTCTCACCCGGCTGCACTGCCGGCCACAAGAGCGGCAGCTCCCGGTCGGATCCTCGCTGAAGCACAAATTACGCGTCCTTCCTTTCTTATTCTTACATCCAATCATCTTTCTTTCACTGCTCGATGGTGGCCACGGAAGCTTCTGCCTCTGCTTTCCGGTCGCCATGCTGCCGCTGGCTCACTGCTCAACCAGCTGCCGCCCAGCGGCGCCGGGCAGCAGTAGGGTGAGCATTCACTTTTTCTCGGTCGGGTGCGCGTTCAAGCTCGCGTGCAACCACGCGACAGGTGCACCCAAACTGCGCGGGCCACTCTCGGCGGCTGCAACTAGAGTGGGCGAAGGCCACGCCCCCTGCGCACACCACCAGCCCCCTCCCCCCCCCCCCCCCCCCGGCAGGGCAGGTGCACAAAGTGGGACGGCATCGACGAGTCGTCCCAATACGACGGTGGTCTGCCGATTAGCAGCCGGCCTTGCCATGCGGAGGCGCCAGGCGACCAGGACGCCAAATTAAACGGCTGGAGGAGGTGCTTTGAGATGTAGCTGCTGCTGAATGCTAGCCGTCGCCTCCTGCATGCTCAATGTCAGACGCCGATTCGAGCGTGCCAACCAGAAAAAGGACGAGTCAAATCCACTTGCTGCAGCAAGCTGAATGCACGGCAGGTGCCAAGCCCACGGACGCGGGCTCCTTTCGGAGAGCGATAGACAGTAAGCAAAAAGTAAGAGCAGCCAAGTAATGCTCTTAGCTCTTCACCAGCCACTTTCATATTAGTGGCTACATCACACCACTCGAAGCAGGCAACACGTGTTCGCCTGCAGCTGCTGCTGCTGGGCTGGGAAAACGACGGCACCGGGATAGCGAAGTCTGGGAACGAAGCCTGGGACGCAGAGGCAGCAAATAGCCGGCTCTGCCCACTCCTCGTGTTTATCCTTCCCTTTTTGAAATATATGCACCCATCTACAGGTCAGAGCAGCCAACGTCACTTCCATCAAGACCCACTTACAGACCGTGTGCCGTGCAGCAGCTCTGAAAGCATGCAGAGACAGGAGAGAGGCAACGACGGCAAGGTAGAGAGTGAGAGAGAGGCAGAGAGAGAGAGAGAGAGAGAGGGGGGAGGGAGGGAGGGAGGGAGGGAGGGGAAGGAAGGGAGGGAGGGAGGGAGAAGGAGAGAGAGACAGAGTGAGAGAGAGAGAGAGAGGCAAAGAGAGAGGCAAAGAGAGAGAGAGAGGGAGGGAGGGAGGGAGGGAGGGAGGGAGAGAGAGAGAGAGAGAGAGAGAGAGAGAGAGAGAGAGAGAGAGAGAGAGGGAGGAGGGGGGGAGGAGGGAGGGAGGGGGGGGGGGAGGGAGGGAGGGAGGGAGAGAGAGAGAGAGAGAGAGAGAGAGAGAGAGAGAGGGAGGGAGGGAGGGGGAGGGAGGGAGGGAGGGAGGGAGAGAGAGAGAGAGAGAGAGAGAGAGAGAGAGAGAGAGAGAGAGGGAGAGAGAGAGAGAGAGAGAGAGAGGGAGGGAGAGAGAGAGAGAGGGAGAGAGAGTGAGGAAGGGAAGGAGAGGGATAGAGAGGGAGGGAGAGAGAGAGAGAGATCAATACACAATCGAGCACAAGGAAGCACGAGTGGCAGTCAGCATAGCTGCTTGTGCATGCAAGAATCATGCATGCCAGATCCACATTGCAGGATGCCTGCGGTTTGGCCAAGTGGTCAGGTGCTCAGCTTTAACAACCAGTGTTGTGGACTCGAGAGCCATACGACATATGTAAAGTGCCTGGCTGGAGAATAAATTAGGTTAGTATATATACATATGTATGTATACATACACACATGTGTGTATATATATACATATTTCTATAGTGCATTTCTATAGTGTTTATAACAATTTAACCTATATATACTATATATATATATATATATATATATATATATGTGTGTGTGTGTGTGTGTGTGTGTGTGTGTGTGTGTGTGTGTGTGTGTGTGTGTGTGTGTGTGTGTGTGTGTGTGTGTATTTATATAACTCAATCTCTATTCAGAAGCTTCATATTCAGCCATGGGGCTCGAGCCCACGACCGGGGCCATCAACTGCATTCACCTTGAAATGAGGTCGTTGAAGGTGAGCACTGGACTAAACCAGCGCGGCAGATGTAGTATTATTATAGCTATAGGATCTGTATACAGCGAGAAGGCGTCGCCAAAATCCTTTATTGAAATGATGGGCTTACAGAACCGTCAGCATGGTATCACTGAGACATCGGGCATTGCTTGCCATTTCCCTAAGGGGAGCGTAACCTCGACCTTGCATCGGTGGCATGTCACTACAGAGGAACTGTCAACCAGCTACTCAGTTAGGATGTGTAACATCCTTACTCAAGCGGCTCATGAGCAAAACAGCAGCAGCAGCAGCGGTGCCAGCAGGAAGCAGCAACAACAATAGTGGTAGAGGTATGCAGGTGGCAAAGATGCAAATAAGCGCTACGAGGGCTACGAAGACGACTGTCAGACGGCAGGTGCTACCGGCCTTCCACACTAGCTGCACAAGCGATTGCTGAACGGCGCAACTGCAACCGACTGTTGCTCTGCGGCTGACGTAGAAAAGCATTCACGATCATCACAGCACACATAGTTGGTGGCAAACACGCCACAAAGCCCACACGTGAGAGCTCGGGGCAACAGACATGCAACATGGCCGGCAAGCTGGCTAGCTAGTGGTCAGCCCTCCCTCGCTTTTCGATCGATGGTTCATTGATATAGCAGAAAAGTGCAATGCACCTCCGGCCCCAGAAGCACGACGACAAATTGGGTGCACCGCTGGCGAGTTCTCATCAGCGCACTCTGAGCCAGAAGGGCAGCTTCCGGTGCACGAGCAGCAAACCAACCCCCAGGTGCTTTCCCACTTCCCCCTCTCTCTCTCTCTCTCTCTCTCTCTCTCTCTCTCTCTCTCTCTCTCTCTCTCTCTCTATCTCTTACTCGTGTCCATTGTCGCTGAAGTTTGAAAGATGGCTCGCTAAGACCTATCGATCGATCGATCGATCGCCACCAGATGGCGGGCGATCCAGTGGCGACCGATCGCGAGAGCAGTGCACGCGATCGGCGGGCCACCGGCCGCTCGAAATGCTGGGACTGGAACGCTGAGCCAGCTGAGCTAGCCAGCTGAGGTCGACGTCGGGACGGGACGGGACGGGAGGGAGGGGGCCCGGGCGGGCTGGCAGACAGCAGTCTCGCGCGCTGTGACTGTGCGTACCTCTGCTTCCCTGAGAGCGGCGGCCACTTCGTCGGCGTCGCAGGCGTCAATCTTCCCTCCAGGCAGGCTCACTTCGCCGCCGCTCCGGCGCAGATGAGACGCACGCACGGTCACGAGAACGTCGAGTTCGTCGTCGCCGCCCGCGCTCCGGCGCCGCCGCCTCAGCGCCACCAGCACTGCGGCTCGGCGGCGCGCCGCGCGCACGTCGCAGCCGAAATCGAGGCGCCACTCCGTACTCGACGCGTCGTATCGGCGAATGCGCTCGACTAGCGCGAGGTCATCCTCCGCGTGCATCGGCTGGCTCGGCGCCGCGAGCCACGCCTCCGTCGCAGACCGGCCCGAACGCCTGCACGGAGGAGGAGCGGCGCTTTCGTGCCGCTGAAGTGGCTACGAGGCTCGCGATCGCACTAAGAACGCCAGCTCGCTCGCTCAGTCGGTCGCGTGCGTCTTCGGGCGGGATCGAGGTAAAAGTACAGTTTTATAGGCAGCGAGCGCCCGCGGCAAACGAGAGCCGCAATGTAAAGGCCTTCACCTTGACTCGTAAAGGTTATTGAGTGGATATATCTATGGATGCCCGCATTGGTTTACGGATCAAGTCAACCACGCGGGGCCAAATATGATATAAAACATTTAGAATGAGTGCAAAAATTATGAAATAATATATTAATCATCTTTAGTCTTATTTTAAGAGCTTAAATCAAGAGCATGGACTAGCACTTAACCGCGACCCCATTGGCCGGTCGCGCGGGAACATGTCGTGGTCCATGCTGATCGCGCCGTCCGCTCATGCGCTAGACCGCCGACGTAGTTGCTGAGCGGACTTCGAGACTTTTGCCACCTAAATATCGCAAAGAACGCATTCGTCCCCCACTTCTGCGTTCGTGGTGTCGCTGACAGTAATTGATTTGCTGCGGCCGTCGATACCGCCGCGCTGTCGGAGGGGTGTAAGTCATCACCAGCGCAAAGCGCCCGGGCTTGCGTTCTTTTGACCGCCTTCCCCTCGTTGTGGCGAGTTTCAATGTATCCCGCTCTTCGTGTCGTATTTCGTATCTCGATTTCTTCTGACTCGTGCCCTACTGGCGCCAACCGGCTTAGTCTGCGATCGTTGAAGATCTGTTCTGCTGGCACCCGAGTACCGAGACTGAAGTTGGATTGAACAGTCTCGCGTGTATTGTGGGAAAAGCTTGTGAAATTGGCCGCCCCATGCGAGCCCACGATGTGTGCGGGTCGATAAGTGAGAGTCATCTACCGACCGCTGGTGTGTTAGGCACCAGTCAGGCGGGCAAGGCGCGAATTGTAACCCTGTAAAGTGCGACAACCAATAATAGTTACCATTGAAATACCTGTGTGTAGCGCCTTTAAAGAACTCAAATCTCTTTCTAGGCGCTTTACATATGCTACAAGGGAAACGTGTCAATGTGGTTAGGCATAACATCTGTGCAGCGTTAGCACGCATAAGCAAACAAAGGTCGATTTACAAGAACCCAGCAAATGGTTCGAGCAACAGATACGTTTTAGCATCTGTAAATGGAGTCAGGTTGGGGTAATGTTGTAACGTCAGTTGGGAGTGGTTTCCAGGCTCGTGTAGGTAGATATGCTGGCGGGTCCCATTTTGAGGGCTTGATTTTTTAATTTCCGAGTAACGCTAGATTTACCCTTAACTAGTAAGTTGGTTTTATCGTCATTCGATCAGAGAAATTTCGCTGCCATGCAAGCGCAAACTTCAGCAATACATGCAACAAGGGAGGGAGAGAGAGAGAGAGAGAGAGAGAGAGAGCTTGAATGCTGAGAATGATCAAAGCACAGGTTCAGCTTTGCAATGCCATCTGCATAGAAATGAAAGCCTTGTTCGTCCTTGCATCGTGAGCTCTTCGTTATTGATGGAACTCTACGAAATGGTCTTTGTTGCCTAGGCTAGTGGTGGTTTTAATCTTGTGTCTTGTTTGTGTGTGTGTGTGTGATCCAGGATTCCCACTTCGATCGTCTCGAGGCTTCGAAAGCCCTCCTCCCCCTTCCCCGAGTTTTGTGTGAATTTCTCCAACCTGGTGGCGATTAGATAGCCCGTGGTATTGCTAGCTTTACGCCGGCAGTTGCATCACACGGCGCATATTCAATTTGGCCGCATTGAGAAGGTGGATTCACTGGAGTGGCGTGTTTAGAGCATCCGGACGTGTATGGCGCCTGCCAAATCCGCTCAAAGCCAGCACCGTGTCAATGGCTTCTTCTGCATTAGCCGAGGTGAGCTGTGGCTGTGGCCAAGCTTAGATAAGAGGTCGCTTGTCGTTATTCGGCTCAGGCCTTTTGCCTTTCATTTATGCTGTTAAATGATTCCGGTTGGTGTTAGTTCCCCCTCTCAGAGCAGGAAAGGCTATGCCAAAGAAGCAGATGGGAATTTCACGGTCACTGCAAATTAAGAATTGAGCTGGCTGTGTTTGCACGATTCAGGGATGCATGCCACGCTGGTGCCTAAGGGAAAGCCACAGGACCCTGTATTGTGGGCTCGTGGCCATAAAGGCGAATTTTCCACGATCCAACTTTGATCACCTCTCCAAGTAGCAAGATCTGAGAAAAATTGGCCAAGATCAGAGAGCACGAGGGACACCAGAAGAAGTTGATCATTAGTGTGTTCGTGTTAGTGTAGCTTAAAGGAGCTATCCAGCATAGGTCACACAGTTCTTGCCTCCCTCGATCAGTAAGTGCATTGCGGTTTTGTATGCAGCTTGGTTTTGTCTGCAGTTCGGTTTTTCGAGAACTTCCAGCTTTCAGCAGCTATTTGTTTGGTCTAGTAGTGGTTTACTGTGCTGTAGTGCAGTTGACTATCTTGTTGCCAAAAAAACAGCTACTGCTGGTCCAACCAGCTCAAGTTGACAATGTATATTTTATTAATGTTGTATGGATCACGTGTTCCCTTTTTTCAGTGGTCGTCTTGAACCACGTGTATGCACCCATGCCTAGATTTGTTCCATCAGACGGGTTTTCAGGAGTGAATGATATTCATATGCCCAATGACTGTCTTGTTTACTCTATATACTAGTGTATTTGGAGCTGCAGCTGTCGTTTACATTACATGCCGGACTGAAAATTTTAGTCAAAGTGAGTAAGTGAGCCCTAGATGTGTCTGCCCGTGAAATTATTCTATGCATTTAGGATAGGTTCTCAAGAGTTTCATGCATTTCCACGAGTCAAGTGTGAACGAGCAAGCATAATTAATTTCAACAGTTCCAGAATGACCTTGATAGTAAAGCAATTTGTAGTTTTTTTGTTGCTTTCGGCTGGGTTGACCTGCTGTACTAACACTGGGCTATTATTAGAAAGGGCACAGTTCGATGATGGTCGCATGTATATTCCACTGTTTTGCTATGACCGTCTTTGTGGGCTGGTGTTTTGCTCACCTCGTAACCTTATGGTGGCCACTAAACTGCAGCCTCAGGCCGCAGTCCGGAATCGGCATCGACTTTGATTCTGCGGTAGCATTTTCATGCGACAAGGTTCTATGGAGGATCCTGTTTTATTTAGGATTTCTTCCTCGAATCTTCGTCAGTGGGAGCTGCTGCCGAGCGACGCGGCGCAGTAATCTGCTGTCGCCTTAGCTCGATTCGTGCCCGCTCTCGATGTAGGTCGTCATTCATGTGCGCCAGCGCTATTTAGCCTTGGATACGGCTGACAGATGAGTGCTACCGATGTTCCCACTGAGAACGGAGCCAGAGCTGTGCTAACAGCAGCTGCGAGTGACGCAGAGCTGGACGACCGCCTGCGTTCTCTAGAGAGCATCGGCAGCACGCTGGAAAGAAGCGTGCATGTATTGCAGGCCCCGAATGCCAGTGGCACCGCCGGGTTGTCTAAGGGCGTCGTGAGGGCGGATATCTCCGGCATCTCTCCGGCCCACGCCGCCGAAGCTATGGCCTCAGCCGAGTCCGCCGCCGCTGCCACCCCGTCGGCACCTAAGGACGCGATTGGAAACGGCGATTCGGCTTGCCATATTTTCCCCGGCTCAATCCTCGGCAAAGCAAAGCGGCCGAGTTTAGGAACCAGCCGAGACGGCACTGACGCCTCGGCGGCAGCATCGCCGCAGGAAGAAGAGGATGCGGCGGCGGCGAGCCTCGAGGCGGTAGAATCGGTGGCGACGACTATCTGCGTGCACGACGACTGCCACTCCCACGCGATTGTCGGTGCCAAGCAGCCTTTGCCGGCTTCCCGTGTCCGCAGGATGGCGGCGGATCGAGTGAGGTCGTTGCCTGGCTACGCGACGGCTGCCACCGAGGTGTCACCGGAGCCAATGATGAGCGTGGACAGCTCGATGAGCTCGGCGAGCGCCGAGGCCTCGCCTTCAATGCTGGAGTGCTGCGCGGAAGCCAACGACGACGACGAGCCGCCTGCCGCCGAGGCCGACGCTCGAGGCTCGAGCTTCGGAGCCCCTCTCGGCGCCGTCGGCTCGCTGGGCCTGGGGGTGAGTGAGCCGTGGCCGACGACGAGCGTTTCTGAGCTTGCGCAGACCACCCTGCCGGAGGCAGCGGCGGCTCGGCTGCCGCTTCTAGCCGCAGCGTCCTTTGAGGACTGCACACCGCAGCGCGGCGCCGGCCCGCTCGTCAAGACAGAGGCTGTCGTGGGCGATGCCGGCCGTGGCAGCAGCAGCAGTAAGCGGTCCGGGCGGATGTGTCCGTGCAGACAGTGCGGCCGCTTGTTCCTCGACGCCGAGCTTCTCGAGCGGCACATGAGCAGCGCGCACTCGAGCAGCAGCAGCGGCGGCGGCAGCGGC
The DNA here is from genome assembly GCA_009760855.2 of Cristatella mucedo. Taxonomy (NCBI): domain Eukaryota; kingdom Metazoa; phylum Bryozoa; class Phylactolaemata; family Cristatellidae; genus Cristatella; species Cristatella mucedo. The sequence continues at coordinate 196,110 of WPIO01000050.1, read as the reverse complement.
ACCAGTAACAGCAAGCCGAAGCGGCCCTTCCCGTGCCCCGTTTGCTGTCGCGAGTTCACCGACCGGAGCAACCTGAGGCGTCACGTGGTCAAGCAGCACTCGGGGCAGAAGTCGAGAACCGGCCCAGAGCCGAGCGGTGTCGCCGCCGCCGACACCCGCCGAACTGCGGCCGACGGCTGCAGCAGCAGCGCCAGCAGGCGGCTCGAGTGCTCGCAGACGTTTGCCGTCGAGAGCGTCCTGAAGCGGTGTGTGACCTCGAGCCACGCGCACAAGCAGCAGCAGCAGCGCAGGTCTCCCGACGGCAAGTCGAAGGCACCCGCCGCAGCAGCTGCCTCGGCGGCTGAGAGTCACCGCAAGCGGAAGCAGCAGTGTGCCACAGGCAGCAGTCGCGGCGGCGGCGAACGGCGGCCGCACGGCTGCAGCAAGTGCGGGCAAGACTTGGGCAGCGCCTCGGCATTGCGAGCGCATCGGCCTTCTTGCCGACGCCGTCTCCGTGGCAGCAGCGGCGTGCCCAGCAAGCCGCATGGGTGTCACCGGTGCGACAGGAAGTACCTGTCGGCACCGACGCTGCGCTGGCACGTGCTGAACCACCACCGAATCGACGGGCGCCGGTCGCCGCAACGACTGCTGGCAACGACTGCGCCGAACGAGCCCGCCGCCGCTGCGGAGGCGTCGTACGAGTGCCGCCGCTGCGGCAAGCAGCTGCCCGACGTCAGGAGTTTCATCGGTCACATGGAGACGCACGCGTCCGAGCCGGCGCCCTACGAGTGTAGTCCCTCCTCCTCCGCCGCCGGCGACGACAACGAAGAGGGCAGCGGCGCAGAAGGCGACGTCGATGCGTCTGAGGTCGGGGGTCACCTGTGCGACCAGTGTGGCCGCACGTTCCGCGCGGCCGAGCAGCTCCGGCTGCACATCGTCCGTCACGCCGACGACGACAGCCAAGACGACGGCGACGGCGAGTCGGACGACAGCGGCGAAGCGCCGCGGCTGTGCGACAAGTGCGGCGAGCAGTTCCGCTCTGCTGACAGCCTGGAACGGCACGCGACGCAAGCGCATGGCGGCGGCATCGGCGGAAAGAAGAGCGGCGCGGCGTCTGCGGCGTCTGCTTCGTCATTGGTCGCGAGCCGAGCCAAAGCATGGTGCGCCGGGCACACGTGCACCAAGTGCTGGAAGCGATTCTCCAGTGCGGACAAGCTGCAGGCTCACGCGACCGTGCACTGCGCCAAGCTGCTGCCGACGGCGCGAGCCACTGTGAGGCTGGAGAGGGCGAGCGACTTGGACGGTGACGGCGAGCACGGTTGTGACGCCTGCCCCGCCAAGTTCATCACGCAGCGCCAACTGAAGCGTCACATCCTGTGGCACGGCACGCAGGCCGCCGGTGCCGCGCAGTCTTCGCCTGGCGCGGACGTCAAGAAGCAGCAGCAGCCGCCGGTGCTGCAGCCGCCGAAGTCCGGCAGCCGCGAAATCTCTGGCGTCGTCCAGCCGAAGCTCGAAGTCTCGGCAGCCGCGCCGAGCCGCCCGGCGTCTGGCGTCGCCGCGGCTCCGGCCCGGCGTCTGTCTCAGCCGAAGTGCAAGCGTGAATGCGCCGTCGCCGCCTCTGGCCGCCCGTTGCGGCAGCACCGGCAGTCGAGGGCGGTGGCAGACGAGAGGCGGCGGCTGCCGCACGGCTGCGGGAGTTGCGGCCGCCGATACCGCTATCAGTGCATCCTGCGGCGGCACGCTCTCGCGCACGCCGTCCGCCGGCAGCCGGCCTGCCACAGGTGCGGCCGCGAGTTTGCCGCCCGGCACCGGCTGAAGGCGCACATGCTGCTGCACGCCGAGCCGCACGCGTGCGCCGCTTGCGGCGAGCGGTGCCGAAGCGCGGCGCGCCTGTGGCTGCACGTCAGGAGCCAGCATGGAGGCAAGCAGCAGCGACATCAGCTGCGCGATGGGGCAGGCCGCTGGCGTCGCCCGCGCCTTGAGTGGTTCTCGTGCGCCCACTGCCAGCGGCGCTACCGTCAGCCGGAGACCCTTCGGCTGCATGGTCGCATGTGTCATAATAACGAGTGGTCGGCAGCCTGCTCCGGCAAGGGTCGCCGGAGGCCGCGCGCAGGTCCTGCTGGCCGCGTCGTCTCGGCGGCGGCGGCGGAGCAGGGTGCTGCGAAGGTGGGCACTGCCGGCACCACTTCCGGTCCTGCCGCCGTTGCTGCCGCCGCCGTTGCTGCCGCCGCCGTTGCGGCCACCGACGAGCGTCCGAGTGGCCGGATGTCGGTCGAGCAGAGCAAGCTGCTGATCATCAGCAAGGACTTCAAGATCCTGCCCAGTCGCCAGGGTCGCATGAAAGCTTCGTCGTGGCCAGTGCCGGCAGCCGGAGACGCGGCGACGCCCCGCCGCCCGGAGGGCTTGGTGAACGGCGTTCTCTCTGCTGCGGCCGCCAGCGCCCCGGCCGGCGGTAAAGGTGGGGCTGCCGCCGCCGCCGTGAAAGGATCGACCGCGGACTCAGCGACGGTCAGGCAACCGCCTTCGCTTGGCACTAGTCAGAAGGAGTCTCCTGCTGCATCCGAATCGTGTGCCACTCCGAAGTCATCGTGTGCAACGGCAAAGTCGTCTTCTACAACTGCAAAGTCATCGTGCGCAACTGCCAAGCCATCGTCTGCAACTACGAAGCTATCGTCTTCAACTACGAAGCCATCACCAGCCACTCCGAAGCCATTGACTTCACCAGGACCGGCCACACCAGGCGGAGGTGGAGGCAGCAGCAGCAGGGGTGATGAGGCCAACGTGCTCGATCTGCAAGCCGAGTCCTCTGCTGCACCGCCGCTGCTGTCGGCCTCGGGACGGCCACTGCGTGCTCTGGTGCTTCAGCGGAAGGCCAGCGACTCCTCGTGGCAACTTGCGACCTCGTCCGGCAAGATGTCGGCCGCGCAGCCGGCAGCATCTCCTGCGGCGCCGGTGCCCGTACCGCCGCCTCTGGGGCCAGCGTCGTCGAGCCAGGCGCTGACGCCGCGCGCCGCCTCGACGTCCGCCGGTCGCTCGCCGGCGGTCGCCGGTGCGAACGCCGTCCCGCAGCCGTTGTTCCTGCCGGCGTTTCGGCAGCAGGCCATGTGCTTGTGGTGCGACCTGACGTTCGCTCGCCTGTCGCAGCTGGCCGAGCACGCCTGCGTTCACGTCGACGAGCTGCAGAAGGCGGTGCAGGAGTGCAGCGGCCGACTTTCCTAAAGCCGACACCGGCGTCGTGCCCAGCCGGAGTAAGTGACGGGCCCGCTTAGGACGTCGCCTACGAACCGGTGGCAGCTCAGCAGCCAGCCGCCGCTGCCCAGTTCGATGACGCGTTCGCGAACCGGTGTGCCTAGACCGACCAGCCGTCAGCTGCTGGCTTGCCGAGCCCTCGCCCGTGGCTGTGGTCAGGCTGCGAGGCCTGGCGTGGCTGTAGCGCCTGCAGCAGTGGCGGCAGTCTCGACCGCCCCCCCCCCCGTTTGAGCTGCTGGCTTCGGCGACCGTACTTCTGCGTCCGCTTTTGCTTGCTGCCGACTTGCCAGCGCTTACATGCTCTGTTGCCACTGATTGCTGATGTTTTCTGGCTCGCGCGGTTCGCTCCGGCGCCGAGAGACGGATAGATACGGCTGTTGGATAGGTCCGATCGTCTGCTAGCGCTGCACGCTCGGCTGCTGGCACCTTGTCGCGGCTGCCTATTTTCGGGTCGTGCTCCTTCAATAGCTGCTTGGTATGTAGTTTTTTGACGTCATGCGACTGCCTGCTTCCTGCTGCTTTGTGCATTAGATCATGCTTGTGCTTTCTTGCCATTTATTGTGCACCCGGAGGTCTCGACCTGGCGCTTCCGTTTACCTTTTCTTGGGGCAATTTTCGAGGATTTCAAGATTCTGGGAAGGTCTGACTGCCTGCCTGTGGTGGTGGAGCACTGACTGGATCGGTCAAGGTCACATTAGAACTATTGCCCTTCCTCTAGCAATCTTATCCCGATGCACGACTGGGTGCTGAGAATTTTCAGGCCTGTCCAATTAACCCCCGGGAATTTCAATGAAGCTGTTTTATTGTAGATTGGTGCCTAGCTGATGCCACGACGTTTAGTGAGACCCGCTTTCGACATGACCGTTATGCAAAAGTTACGTGAATGCCTTAGCCTAGGAACCAGCTATCTGGATTCTGGTAAGCTTCCAGAATATGTCAACAAACTGGCAAGAAGACTGGCCTCTGAGGGATCTCAGTTCTCCGTGGTTGGCAGCAATGAAGTGATTGACAGAATTAACACCAGATTAGTAGGCCTGATAAGCAAAGTAACTGAGATAACGAATCGACAGTTTTGGAGTAACTTTCAAGATTTCTACCGTAAGCTGTCAGTTTCCAGGATTAAAGCCAGCTTCTTTACGTGGGACCACAGATGAAGTAGATCACTGAGTACAGTGTCATCTCCAAGGAGCTTGCCAGTAATGCATGAGAAAGTGTACTGGAGAGCAGTGTCGTCGCAGTGATCTCAGCAGCAATGGCAAGGCTGAAAAAAGCTGGTGAAGGAGGCCTAACTTCGCAATAACTGTACAGTGGACCGCAGGATGGTTTTCATAGTACATTCATGATTGTCGCCTGGATTTGGGTCAGGAGAACACCTTACCACTTGTAGTGGAGCAATGTAAGTGCTTAAACGAGGATTCACTGGGCTTTGAGCTGCTGGTGCCACGCACGACACTATGTTACGAAGATGGGAGACTGCATTAGGGTGCTGCCTTCATTTGATCTAGGTAGGCAGTAGGCGGTTCGAAACCTGGATTTTTGTTATGTGTGTGGCGGACGAACATTTTAAAGGGTGGTGCCAAATCTTGTGACTTGCAGAGCTTCAATAATCGCCATGGGTGACGAACTTCTTCCGGGACATGCCGCCTGCTTAATCTTAGTGAGTCTCCGGTGTTGGTTTCGCTGTACCGTAACAGCAAATATGCTACTCCGGCGGAAGTCGCCGAAAGAGAACAGCTGACCCATTAAAAAGACACGTATTCTCCTGAGCTCCTGGGTTGGTCGCAATGGTCACTTGTACATGCGATGCATAATATGCTGTCTGCTGTGTTGACTGTGTCGGAGCGTGTGACTGCTCGTGCATATACTCACACTAGCGATGAGTATCGAATTCGGACGTTACGTTTCGCGGAATATCGTGCAGGATCTGGTACGAAAGATCCGCCAGGGTCTGGGGAACAGACCTACCCAGACTAGGCTACAATCGCTGAAGGGATGACATTAGAAAAATATTGCACGAGACCCTAGGAAAAACTAGGCCTCTAAGCATTTTTTCGGGTTAGCACTATTCCCTTAAGATCTTTGCAGACCGGCAGTAGCTCCAGCTACAGGACATTGCTGCAATTGTCAGAAGAATCTATTGTAGGGTATGCAAAAATGTTAGAGCAGTCGCACACCACTAGATCAAATCAACAACACAGCAGGCGGTGAATACCAATCGCTTGAAGCAACGCGGCAATTTGTGGCCATGATGGCCGACCCTAGTAGGGAGAATGTGTCTACTACTAGGTCCGCATTTCTTAGATAGCGTATATAAATAAGTTGCTGCGAATTTGATTTCATTCTTAATTTCTAAGAATGTAAACAATTTCTTTATATATAAAGGTTTCTTTTCAGAAGATAAAGAGAAAATATCAAAAGTTTTAACGATTGACTTTGAATGAGACTTGGTTACCACAAATTATTTTGAAAGATGTCTTAATACCGAAAGTAGTATACAAATCACACTAAGCTGAGCTTCGGAAATAATGTTTCTACTGTGAATTCTGTAAATACAAGCTATTCAACCACTAACGGATACTGGAGCATCACTCTTAAATATAAGTTATTCGTAGAATTTTCTAATCAATGTTGGGCCTAGCTCAGGGCTTAGGCGCTCATCTTTTCGGCCGAAGTAATGAATTCAAGCCCTATAGTAGGGGGAGGCGATAATTTCTAGCTCTCGGCTGGCGGTGGCAACAGCCGCCAAGGCACTTATGCCGCTATACAAATGAGGCAATTGAATCTGCTAGTCTTTTTCATATAGTGGCGCCCAGTCAAAGGTCAATTCTCATACTGCTAGTTGTAACAATCTAAAAGATCAAAACTTAATCCGGCTAGGCCCACCGAACCCCACTAGAGACGAGTCCAGCCTCGGCGAACGGCTATTCTAAGCTATTCATTCTGTGGCGGACCTCGTGGGTCAGCGTAGAAACTTTGCTCTCTATCCGTTGATCAACTGGCAGCCATCTTAACTCTTTTATCAAAGGAGACACGTGGTCAAACTTTTGGGATTTGAAAACTAGCCTTGCAGCCATATTCATTGCCATCTGCAGTGGCCACATGGCTTTTTTCGGTAGCCCAGCCAAAAGAAATTACAATAATCTAGCCGAGACAGAATTAAGGAGCTAGTTAAATTTTTTGCAAGCCACCGTGGAAGACAGCTCCTAATCTTAGACAGGGATCGGACGTGATGATTAGCTGTAGACGCAGTTTGCTAAATGAAGCTTTTAGAATTTAGGCAGTTGTCGAAAACGACACCTATATTTCGAGCACGTGGTGATGGCCGCACAACAGCATCGCCTTTTAGAAGAGCAAAGCCTTCTAAACCACTTACACGCTTAGGGTGTCCTATTAGCAGCAGTTCAGTTTGATCATTCTTTTAGCCGAGCTGGTTTGGTCTAGCGGTTAAGGTGCTCGCCCTGATCAAGGTCTGACCGAGGTCGTGGGCTCGAGCCCCGAGGCATATCTGTAGCGCCTGAATAGAGATTAAGTTCTTTTGGGGCGCTATAAAAATGAATTATTTATTTTTTTATTTATAGTTATAAGAAATTTTTGACATCCAGGATCGAATGTCGCATGCAGTCAGTCTATCAGTGGCTGCAGCAGAGTCCGACGGATTGAATGACAAATACGGCTGAGTATTTTCAACATTGAAGTGCTATTCTATTCAAGGGCCCGAACCACTTTCCCCAGAGGTTGAGTATAAATGGGGAACAGCAAGGGACCAAGTACGGACCCTAGAGGGAACTGCGAAGGTGACCGGTCTGGTGGGTGAGACCTGACCGACACACGTGACATGAATCGAACGCGATCCAACCAGTACGATTTTAGCCATGCCAGTGCTTCGTCAGCCAGATCGAATGTTGTTCTCGATCGTTTGATATGTTTCTGACATTTTATCCTTTTAGATGCGTGCTACCAGCTGCTTAGCGACAATGTTTTCAATAGTCTTTAAAGAGAAACTGGGCGATAGTTTGCTAGGACCTCTGTATCTAATCCAGGCTTTGTAAGTATCGTTCGAACGATTATCGATTTAAAGGATTTGGGTATGAACTCTTTTTCCAGAGAAGCATTACAAATCTTGGTTATGGGTGGATAAAGTTGGTCTGCTAGTGAAGACCACAGAGAGGATAGTATAGGGTCTTCAGGAAACGAGCTCTTTTTTCTAGACCTTATTAATGTAGCCACATCGCACGGCGAAACCTCGAAAAATCTCCTAAGGAGAGTCGCAGGTTGCGATTCAGCGATTGCTTTAGTCGGAGGGGCTCAATGGAGTCACGAATGAGTACACTGTGGTTCGGCACACAGAACGCTGGCCCAGAACAACGCCAACGGTTTATTGCACAAGGCACGGAGCAGTAAGACGCACGACTGCCTTCGCCCCCTTCTCACACTCGAGTCTGCCCTCCTCCACTCCTCCGGTCCACCATCTCACCACCAGCAGGTTACCGGCCTGTGTATATACCACATCACAGGCGGACCACAGCTGTGCACCGGCAGACCCAGATGGTGAATCCACCATCTGGGTCTGCACCATCTGGGTTTGCCGGTGGGTTACCGGCCTGTGTCCATGCCACATCACAGGCTCATCAGAGGAGCCGGCATACACTCAAACTACACGCCCCCTTGACCTTAAGGTCACATGTTTGCAGCACTAACACACGTAGCTGCAATGTACAGGGCAGCATGAACGAGCCTATCTAAGCAGCAATGGACGAGCCTATCTATAAACGATACAAACTAGATCCTACACATCCTCGACAAAGCAGCTAGCATCAATAGCTGACCCCACCGGCTACCTGACGGCTGATCGCAAGAGGCGAGCTGGTGCACCGCTTTTTGCGACCAGCCGGCAACGTTAGCCACCGACCATCGTCATCGAGCTGACGTCCACAGCCACTGTATTTCGGACACCAACCGCCGTCGCTCCATCCGCCTCTGCCGATTCTGCCGCCGCGTCTCCGATATACGCAGCTGCTTCTCTGTCCTGGGTACCCTCTCCAACCTGAGCAGTCTCTCCGGCCTGTGCAGACTCTTCGGTCTGCACACACTCTCCTGCCTGTGCCGCGTCACAGCCCACCGGCTGGTCACAGGCCAACGTCACCTTCATCGCTTGCGCTGCATCGCCGGCCACTACTTCTCTGGCGGACGCCGCCGACTCTTCCGCGGACGCCGCCGCCTTCCGCGCGAACGCCGCCGACTCTGTCGCGGATGCCGCCGCCGACTCTGTCGGGGATGCCGCCGCCGACTGCCGCTGACGCCGCCGCTGACTCTGTCGAGGACGCCGCTGACTGTCGCGGAAGCCGCCGACTCTGTCGCGGACGCCGCCACCTTCCACGCGGACGTCGCCGCCTTCCACGCGGACGCCGCCGCCTTTCCGTGCACCGTCTCACTCTCCGTCGCATCAGCCACACCACTGACCGTTGCCTCGCACAACGCCGTTGCTTCGTGGAACACAATCGCAGCCTGATCAACCGTTACCGCTTTTAGAGCCGTTGCCTGCCGCCACGGCGTGGCAGCCTGACAAACTTCTGTCGCCCGGCACACAGTCGGTAATCGCTGCTGCCGCTTCCGGTCGCTCCTGTCGGCTCTCTCAGTCCGACCAACCTTTACCCGATCAGCGTGCAGCAATCGTGCTCTACCGGCCGGCGAGGTGAATGCCCTCACCAGGGCCTCACGAAGCTTGGCATAGTCATCCTGAACTTCCTGCGGGAGCCCCGAGGCAAACGTGAAGGCCCCGCCTTGCATCGCAAGGAGCAAAAACAAGTGGCACTCGCTCGGTTCGTAGCCACTTTTCTCGATCTCCCTCTCGAAGTTTAGCAGCCAGCCAACGAAGTCTCCGAAGCCATCAAAGCTTAGGGACGCTGCACAAGACATCTCCCTGGGCGTCATCGGGTCCATTCCACGAAATAGCTTGTGGTTCGGCACACAGAACGCTGACCCAGAACAACGCCAATGGTTTGTTGCACAAGGTACGGAGCAGTAAGACGCACGACTGCCTTCGCCCCCTTCTCACACTCGAGTCTGCCCTCCTCCACTCCTCCGGTCCACCATCTCACCACCAGCAGGTTACCGGCCTGTGTATATACCACATCACAGGCGGACCACAGCTGTGCACCGGCAGACCCAGATGGTGAATCCACCATCTGGGTCTGCCGGTGGGTTACCGGCCTGTATCCATGCCACATCACAGGCTCATCAGAGGAGCCGGCATTCACTCAAACTACATACACTTCTTTCAGTAAAAAAATGCTGGAAATGTTTCGGCTGAACCTTTTATACCTGGAGAGTCAGACCTCTCAGCAATGGCCAGTAAATTGTTTACCGTCTTATAAATATGTTTTGGATCTGACTAGGAGGACCTCAGTTTTTGATTGAAAAAAGCCCTGGCTTTTTAAAGCTTCCGGGTGTAGACTCGAAGGAAGTCTTTGAAATTGGCGAGATTGACCTAGATTTCTTAAAACGACGTTCCAGCCTGCGCTTAACACGGCGCATCATTTGAAGTTTAATAAAGACCGCGATATCGAGCTAATGGCAATAATAATACATTTGTATCGTGCGCTCAGATAACTGAATCTCATTCTAGGCACTTTACAGACGCTGTATAGAAAGTTTTACCTAGTAATTTCTGGTAACATCGTTCGAAAGCTGCAGGCATAGTGTACGCAGGTACTTGCACACGAAGTATAAATAAATAATTAAATAGATATAAATATATAAATATAAATACATAAAAATAAATAAATAAATAATAAATATATATATATGTATATATATATATATGTATATAGTATTGTTGCGCCTATCTGGCATTGGCTTAATTTTAGCACGAACAAGAGCTGTTCGGCGGCGGGCAAGAACTCCTTTGTCCTCGAGCAGTGAGCCAGAGAGGAGCGCAAGTGCGGTTAGAGAGAAAGAGTTTAAGAGCAAGCCAGGAAGCTCTGAGACCAGCGGTGGCGATTCGTCCTTTAGAATTGGTCCGATACCCGCGGGAGCTGCTGATTGATGTTGGCTGGCCTGTCAACCTCGGCCATGACTCAGTCCAAAAAGAATCGTCTGGAACCTATTCGGCATTCAAGCTGGACAGGGGTGACCTTCCGGTGGCCTAGTGACGGTATTAATTCCTTACCGCGGTGTCGGGCCCAATACCGCTAAGCTCTTGCCCCGTTGTCTCAGCTAGGTATTAAGAGTCGAGCGACGCTCGCTCTTGGTCTTTTGTTCGGCTCCTCTCTTCGGCCTCGCTTCGACGCCGTCAGACTCGTTTCTCTGAAAGCGAGGGAGGAGGGCGGGCTGTTCGCCGGCGATTGACGGAACCAGGACGAGACAGCGCCCGGAGGCTTCGGTGGACTCCGCCGAATACGGTCGTATCGCGTCCGAGCTAGCATTTTGTGTTTCTTTTGAGTTGTGTGTGTGGCGCTCGCACGTGGTCTCGGCAAGGATTTGCCGGTGCGAGCTAGACGTAGTTCGTGTGGTGCGTGAGATATTCTGTTGGTTCTGGCTCCTTTGTCTGTTTGAGCCGTTTCCCCTAGAGACGTAGGTAGCTTAAGTGTGGAGACGTATTTCCACCGCATGAGTGCTTGAGGTGGTGCATGGGGTATTCCCGCCTTAAGGTAGAAGCTGAGCCCTAGTTCTCTAGTCAGGGTCTAGACTTCGGTTCGGGCTGGGTCTATCTGGGTCATTCCCCACTAGAGACGTAAGTAGCCTAAGTGCGGGGACGTATTTCCTCCACAAGAGTGCTTGTGCTGTTGAGAGCCTGCGAGGAGTGTGGAGATAAAACTGAGCTAGACGCGTGGAGACTTTGTGCGCTTTGACGCATTGACAGATTGCGAATAGAGCTAAGTGAAATCCCCAATTTGTGTCTCGCTTTCCGATTCACGCCGCGGACTCACAACCCCCTTCGGTAACAGTAAGTAGGTCAGCGCCAGAAACGCTCGTTTCGTAGCGGCCTGCTTATTGCGTGTAGACGCGCACCGAACGGCATCAGGCGTTAGGTTACGCCGCTAGGTAAGCAGCAGGTTAAGCATACCCGCTGAGCCTTCGGCGTTACGGTATATTTATATCTCCGCGAAAGCCGCTGCTCAGAAAACCGGTACGAGAATCTAGTAGGTCCCATGGCTGCTCCTGCCCTCTCCAGGGTGCCTGTATCGCCTCCTCCGCCATTCGGTGCCCCCTTCCCCCCCCCCCCGCCGTATTGGCCCTTTACGTCTACCAACTGCCCTTACTGTCCTCAGCATTTCACCCAATTGAATGTCATGTCTACTCACCTCACTTGCCGTCACAATTCTTAGGTTTCCATTTGCTCACTCATCCCCTTTGTCTGCTTCAGTCCTGAACTCGAAACTCCGAAGCACGAACCCTCCAGCTTGACGGTAACGGCCAGCATACCTCCTCCGATGCCCAACTCGTCACTCGACCCACCTTCCGATTAGTTTCGGTCTCCAGCGGCGTCACTACCAGTGTTGTGTGACCGGTGTCTTCAGCGGCGGCGGCTCTATCGGGCGTCTCGCGGAGACACAGCGGGCGCACTTTCGTGGAAAACGAGACTGATTTATTCCTCTCAACGAGCACGCTGTTGTGCGACGGTGTTTCCAGCGGCGGCGGCTGTTCGAGTGGGAGTCTCGCGGAGACAGAGCGAGCGCACGCGAGAAGTAAACGAGACTCTCTTTCTTCCTCTCAACGGGCACACATATGGGAGCCCAATCAATCGCAGCAGATGATACGACATATAACCTGCATTAGTGGCCCGACGCTGCACTACTTCAACGGCTTAACTATCGGCCACAGGTGAGGCCGGCGCATTCGCTCGGCGAGCGACGGTCCGGCCGAGCGATGTGACGGGAGAAAGAACGGTGGCCATCGCCGTCCGCATCAAAACCGGGAACGCTCTGCCGGGCTGAGCGTGTGGCTGCAGCTCCAAGAGTTTGAGCGACCGCGGAGGCGAACGTGCTCGGCCGGCAAATCTGTACTCCGCGAGACCCCGCCTTTTTGGTGAGTCGTAATGACTCACTAAGAAAGGCGTTTGCTTTCACGACCTCGGTCCGATGTCGTGGGTTCGATTCCTGCTGTGGTCGATCCTTTATCGCTGCTGCAAGCGGCGGTGATAGCCGTAAAGGCCCCTCTGTCGCTATAAAAAAGAGGCTGCTTAATCGGCTAGGATTTATTTATTTAGTGTCAGGTGATTCGCTAAGTACAGCAGAAGCCGAAGGCAAACACAACACCAGCAGCAGCATTCCTGCTGCACCGGCTACGAACCCACCTTTCGGTCAAGCGCTGTCGTCTTCTGCTCCTTCAGGGCACCCGCCTCTGGCGGACCCGCCGTGACCCCTTCAGCCTCCCATCTTTCGCCGTGTGACTTTGTGGACGTCTGGTTGCCTCGCATGCGGGACAGTGTTCAGGCACGTGATTGGCCTAGATATGTAGGATCCGGAGGCCTTGGTCTCTTACGCTTCGCGACCAACTCGACGATCCTCCGAATCGCTCAGACCGCCGCCATGTTGATCTCCCCTGACGTGCGCGTGCGACACAGTGCATTTCGCAGCCTCGACCGGGCCGCTGACAGCGCGGACTTTATCTGACGGGGAGAGCTCACAGTAACTGAGCCCAGCCGCATTCGGCTCTATAAACAGGATCGCAACAGCCTCGCTGTTAGCGGATGCGCGACGAGGTCTTGAGCGTCTCTCCTGTCGCATGTCGCTTGCCGGCTCGGACATCCTGGTGGTACCAATTGACCCTGATGAGATAGAGCACTCGTTCGTGCGGGGAGTTGCCGTTTCAAAACTTTGACTGTTCGCCAGGCTGGCTGAAGGCCGGGTTTTAGCAGCCCAGCCCACACAGTTCAGCCGTTTACCGGCCACAAACAGGTTCGAGACCCACAGCCACTTTTAGAGCACGTGTCTCGGCCTGTCGTCCTAGGCGTGGTGGTTCGTTCTCCGTGCTCGCCTGGACGTGCTTCCAATGGTCGCTTCGAGAAGCCGGTCCTACCAAGGAACGACCACTAACGACCACCGACCTTTGCAGTAGTGAGGCTGAGACCTTCTGCCACGTCTTAAGCAACTGCCGACCGATACTGCAAGCATTAATTGCTCGCCAAAACATGGTTCTTGGTCGCCGAATTGGGGCTCTTCCGACCATCGTGATCTCCTTATTCTTGGCAGGAGAGCGCCTTCCCTCTAGCAGGTGGTTAAGCTCGTGAGTCGGACCTAGTCATCGGCGAAGGCACTTACGTGGACATAGTCAACGTGATGGTACCATAAGGCCGCAGCCAGAATGCCCTGGTGATGGCTGCCCGAAAAAGCTTAATAAGTACGAGGCCATATTTAGGTTTTTCTTGACCGATGGCTACCGGTCGGCAGTGGTGAGGCCCTTCGTGGTCGTTTCTCTGGGTGGCTGGTGGCCGGATAATGAAGCCTGCTAGGCGGACCTCGGCGTTCCGCTAAAAGAACGGACAGAATTTCAATCGCTAGGCCTCTCGGCAGCCATTTCTGGCTCGAAACCCTTTGGTCCTTGTTCCTGAGGAGAAAGGCGCAGGTACCATTATCGCACACGAACCAAAAGAGCCATCGGACTTGCTTCATAGAGATGTAGTCAGGTATTACAAGTCTCTACTTAAGTACTGGTCGCTATCTTGCTACGTGATGGACGGACTCTCTCGCTTTAACACACACAAACACACACACACACACACACACACACACACACACACACACACACACACACACACGCACACACACACACACACACATAAATGTTAAAGCAAGAGAAGCGATTATCTGCGGCGGAAGAGCTGGAAGCTCACGGGACTTTTTTCGCTTCGAGAAGCTACCGCCGACGAGGCGAACCGACGTGATGCTGGAGAGGGCGGACAACTACGACGGCGAGGGCGATCGCGGTTGCGAAGCCTGCAACGCCGAGTTCGTCACTACATGCTGACTGGAGCTTCACATCCTTCGGCACGGCACCTAGCCCGCCGGTGCGGCGAGGTCGTCGCCTGACGCAGACGTCAAGCAGCAGCCGCCGGCACCGCCGACGGTGTCACAGTCCTGCAGCGGCGGCACCAGTGGAGACCAGCCGGAGCCTCGGCAAGTCTCGGCAAAGAAGTCTCAGCAGCCCCACCAGGGCTTGGCAGCCCCGCCAAACCGGGCGTCGCCAAGTGCCACGAAGATGGGCGACCCCGGCGCTTCCGCCGTCCCGCCGCCGGCGCCTCGGATCTGGCCATCGACGGCTGTCCGTGCGGCCAGCTGGCCAGTGCCGGCAGCCGGAGACATGGCGATGACCGGCCCGGTGGTCTCGGTGAACGGAGTTCTCTCAGCGGCCGCCAGCGACCCGGCCGGCCGCAAAGATGGGGCCGTCACAAGGCAAGAGTCAACCGTGGGTTCAACGGCGGCCAGACGACAGCCTTCGCTCGGCACTATTCAGAAGGCTCCGACTTCACCCGACTCGTCTGCAACTGCCAAGTCATCATCTGCAAGAGCTAATTCATCGTCTGCAACTGTCAAGTCATCATCTGCAACTGATAGACGGTCGTCGAGCGCTTGGCAGACGCCAAGCGACTCAGCGACACCCGGTCGTTCGCAGTCGGTCGCCGCAAGCTGGCCATCCGGCAGTTGTCACTGCTGCCTCTTCGGCATCCGGCTATATGCTTGTGGTGCGACATGACGTTCGTGCGCCATTCTCAGCGGGCCGACCACGCGAACGTGCACGATAACGAGGTAAAGAAAGCAGTGCAAGAGAGCATTGCAGAGTAGCCTAAGGTCAACATTGGCATCGCGCCCAGCCAGCGAAAGTTTGGGGCCTACAGCGGCCTTGGACTTTTGAAGGAAACAAGTGTCAGCTGGGCCGAGGCACACCCCAGTTCGATGATGGGTGATCCGATGTCAGCAGATCGACTAGCCATCGGCTGTGGGCTCGCCGCCCTGCAAACGTACCTATGAGTCTGTCTCTGCTCGCTGCAGATTCTCGTGCATTTATAAGTTCAGCTGCTGCTGTCGATGACGTCCGCTGGCTCGTGTGGTTCGCTTCGGCGCCGACAGGCGGATCCATCGTTGGGTTGATCCTATTGAACGTGGCTGTTGGTTCTGCAGGCTTTGCTGCTGGTGGCTTTTGGCGGCTGCCTATTTTCGGGTCCTGCTTCTTCATTAGCTGCTTGGTATGGAACTTTTTGGCGTCATGCGACGGCCGGCTTCCGCTGCTTCGCGAAATAGATGATGCTAGTGCTTTCTTGCCGTCTATTGTGCACCTAAAACTCGTTAGTTGTTGTTGTACCTAAAACTTTGTGCGCTTTCGATTACTTTTCTGGCAATTTTCGAGCATGTCGTGATTCTGAAACCTCCCAATTCGATAGGGACCTCATTGCAGTGCTGTGCCAATAATGGTCAGGCGAGATGATGAGCTCCCAAGGAGGAGGAGTCGGTGATCAGGGGTGCCAAATGCGACCGAGAGATCATGCAAATGTAGCAAAGAGAGAGACTGTATTTAGCTAATGCATACAGTTACGCCACACAGCTCAATTGCTGCTCCTCTGGCTGGTAACTCAAGGGCACTTGGATAGAGCTCCGATTCACGAAGGTCGCCATAAAATAGACTTATAATTAACCCTCACATAAAAAAGCTCTCACATCGAGTCGTGAGGTGGAAGTGGCTGGCCGGCTGAAACAGGCTCCTGCTCGCTTAATGAGCCGTAATGGCTCACTAGGTAAGGCGGTTGCCTTTCACGACTTAGGCTGCGAGGTCGTGGGTTCGAATCCTGCAGTGGGCGATTCTTTATCGCCACAGCAAGCGGTGGTGATTCGTTTGCACTCTATTCCCAACGTCCTGCCCCTACGTTGCACTAATCTGCCGCTATGCATAACTAACATCATTATTATCTGATTAGCCTCAGGTCATTTCCCACCGCCTTTCAAAAAGCATGCAGTCAGGCCACTTCTCAAGAAAGCGACACTAGACCAAGAGAACGTGAGCAACTACCGCCGCCCAGTCTTCCTTCCACCATTCCTATCGAAGACACTGGAACGGGTCGTGGCGGACCAGCTGAAATACTATTGAAACTTAAAACCTTGCTTGTAAGTTTTAGTCTGGATTTATACCTAATGCCTCCACAGAGTCAGCATTGTTTTGGGTGTACAACGACCTCCTTAGGAATGCCGACATAAATAGAGTGTCTGGTTGTTTTGCTTGGTTTTTGGTAGCTATTGATACTATCGATCACAAAGTTATTTTAGGGCGCCTCCAATCTCGCTTGGGCATATCCGGCACTGCTCTGCACTGGTTCACGTCCTATCTCAGTGAGAGACACCAGAGTATTGACGTGAATGAATAAAGATCATCTGAGGTAGCTTAGAAATATGGGGTACCTCAGGGCTCCGTGTTACGTTAGCTTCTCTAAAGGTTTATACTCTCCCTCTTGCTAACGTGATTGCCAAGCACAATCTAGGCTTTTACTTCTATGCGGATTACACTCAGTTGTACCGTTGCTTCGATCCCTCCCAGCCTTCGAGCCCCTCAAATTCTCTCAACTCACTTGCTGCCATGTATTCATGACATCCGCACACGGATGGCAGCAAATGTTCTAAAACTCTACGATGATAAACCTAACTTACCAGTTACGGACAAACCCAGTGTGATTCAGAAAGTGAAAAGACTGACGCTCGAAATTAGCTCTGACAGCAAATCTTCTGCTGAATCAGCTCGGAATCTAGGTTTCATGTTCCAAAGTGACCTCTCCTTTGACGATCACATCAGCTCCACAATCAAGTCAGCCTACTTTCAGCTACATAACAATGCTGAAAGTCGGGATTGTTTCGATAAGGATACCACGTCTAAGTTGATCCATGCATTAGTGACATCCCATTTCGACATCTGTAACTCACTGCTTGCTGGCATACTGACATGTGCAATCAGGCGATTACAGATGGTGCAGAACTCTGCAACTAGGCTTGTCTGCCGTGTGCGTCGCAGTTACCACATCAGACCACTTCGTGGTCGGTGCTCTGGGTGGCTAGTGGCCGGATTATGAAGCCTGCTTGGCGGACCTTGACGTTTCGCAAAAGGAACGGGCGGCATTTCTGTCGCTATGAGTCTCGGACGCCATTTCTGGCTTGGAAAACCATTGGTCGTTGTTCCTGAGCAGGGAGGCACAGGTTGCCCCAGCGGGCCGCCAAGACAGGGCCCCTCCGGCTAAGGTACAGCGATGTGTTTAAATATGACTGTATATGCACACACAGGCACACACACACACACACACACACACACACACACACACACACACACACACACACACACACACACACACGCACACACATATATAATTATATATATATATATAATTATATACATATTATATATATTGTAGATTGTTCGCACAGCAGAGAGACAGCCGATTCCCAACACTGACAGTTTATTACTAACGCACGGAGCCGAAGAGCGCACGGCTCGCCTAGGTCCCTGCTCTCCCACGACTGCCCTCCCCTGGTCGACTCCGATGACTCCTCGACCACAACGGTGCACCGGCCGACCCTGATGGTGAATCCACCTTCTGGCCACGAGCTGGTTACCGGCCTGTGTCCATACCACATCACAGGCGGACCACAGCTGTGCACCGGCCCCTCTCGGTGGTGCATCTAACAGCTCACCATAGGCTTATCAGGCATACAATACATACATACAAACTACACGCTTCCTTCTCCTTACGGTCACAATTCAGGAGCCGGCATACAATATATACATACATACGTACATACGAACTACACACATATATATATATATATATATATATATATAAATATTATATTTTACATATTTATATATAATTACACACACACACACACATGCACACACACATATATATATATATATATATATATATATATATATAACTACACACACACGGGCTCACACGAACACTAATAACCAGTGGTCTTACAGGCATGTATTACACATTTCTACTTAAGTACTGGTCGGTATCTTGCTACGTGAAGGAAGGACTCTCTCGCTTTTACAAACACACATACATATATATATATATATATATATATATATATGTAATAATTCCCACATAAAATGTATGCACATACTAATTATAATATTTTGCTTGGTGTTGGGAGCGATTATCTGCGGCGGAAGAGCTGCAGGCTCACGGGAGTTTTTTCGCTTCGAGAAGCTCCCGCCGACGGCACGAACCGCCGTGACGCTGGAGATGGCGGGCAACTACGAAGGCGACGGCGAGCACGGTTGCGAAGCATGCCCCGCCAAGTTCATCACTACATACGAACTGGAGCTCCACATCCTTTGGCACGGCACGAAGCCCGCCGGTGCGGAGGAGTCGTCGCCTGTCGCTTGCGTCAAGCAGCAGCCGCCAGCATCGCCAACACTGTCGCAGTCCTGCAGCAGCAGCGCCAGTGGCGTCCAGCTGGAGCCTCGGCAAGTCTCGGCAAAGAAGTCTCAGCAGCCCCACCGGGGCTCGGCACATCCGCCAAACCGGGCGTCGCCTAGCGCCACGAAGATGGGCGACCCCGGCGCTTCTGCCGTCCCGCCGCCGGCGCCTCGGATGTGGCCATCGACGGCCGTCCGTGCGGCCAGCTGGCCAGTGCCGGCAGCCGGAGACATGGCGACTACCGGCCCGGTGGTCTCGGTGAACGGAGTTCTCTCAGCGGCCGCCAGCGACCCGGCCGGCCGCAAAGATGGGGCCGTCACAAGGCAAGGGTCAACCGTGGGTTCAACATCGGCCAGACAACAGCATTCGCTCGGCACTATTCAGAAGGCTCCTGCTTCGTCCGAATCGTCTGCAACTGCCAAGTCATCATCTGCAACTGCCAAGTCATCTTCTACAACTGCCAAGTCATCATCTGCAACTGAAAAGCGGTCGTCGAGCGATTGGCAGACGCCGAGCGACTCAGCGACACCCGGTCGTTCGCAGTCGGTCGCCGCCCAGCTGGCCCTCCGGCAGTTGTCACTGCTGCCTCTTCGGCATTCGGCCATATGCTTGTGGTGCGACATGACGTTCCCGCGCCTTTCGCAGCTGGCCGACCACGTGAACTTGCACGCTGCTGAGATAAAGAAGGCGGTGCAAGAGAGCATGCCAGAATAGAAAAAGGTGGACATCGCCATCGCGCCCAGCCAGCGAAAGTTTTGGGCCTACAGCTGCCTCGGACGTTTGAAGGAAACAAGTGTCAGCTCGGCCGAGGCAGCAGCCAGCACCCTCTCAGTTTGATGATGGGTGATCCGATGTCAGCAGATCGACTAGCCATCGGCTGTGGGCTCGCCGCCCTGCAAACGTACCTATGAGTCCGTCTCTGCTCGCTGCAGATTCTCGCGCGTTTGTAAGTTCAGTTGCTACTCTTGCTCACGTCCGCTGGCTCGTGTGGTTCGCTTCGGCGCCGACAGACGGGTCCATCGTTGGGTGGATCCTATTGAACGTGGCTGTTGGCTCTGCAGGCTCCGCTGCTTGCGGCATTTGGTGGCTGCCTATTTTCGGGTCATGCTTCTTCGTTATCTGCTTAGTATGCAACTTTTTGGCGTCATGCGACGGCCGGCTTCTGCTGCTTTGCGAAATAGATGATGCTAGTGCTTTCTTGCTGTATATAATGCACCCGGAATTCGTTTAGTTGTTGTTCACCTTGAACTTTTTACGCTTTCGATTACTTTTCTGGCAATTTTCGAGCATGTCGTGATTCTGAAACGTTTCAATTAGATAGGGATGTGCAGCATTGCAGTGCTATGCCAATGATGGTTAGGCGAGATGATGAGCTCTCAAGGAGGAGGAGTCGGTGATCAGGGGTGCCAAACGCGACCGAGAGATCATGCAAACGTAGCAAAGAAAGAGACTGTATTTAGCTAATGCATACAGTTACGGCACACAGCTCAATTGCTGCTCCTCTGGCTGGTAACTCAAGGGCATTTGGATAGAGCTCCGATTCACGAAGGTCGCCATAATATAGACTTATAATTAGCCCACACAGAAAAAAGCTCTCACATCGAGTAGTGAGGTGGAAGTGGCTGGCCGGCTGAGACGGGCTCCTGCTCGCTTAAACTATTTGGAAAGACAAGTCCTTTGCACTCTATTCCCAACGTCCTGCCCCTACGTTGCATTGATCTGCTGCCATGCATAACTAACATCATTATTATGTGATTACCCGCAGGTCATTTCTCACCGTCTTTCAAAAAGCTTGCAGTCAGGCCACTTCTCAAGAAAGTGACACTAGACCAAGAGAACGTGAGCAACTACCGCCGCCCAGTCTTCCTTCCACCATTCCTATCGAAGACACTGGAACGAGTCGTGGCTGACCAGCTGAATTCCTATTGAAACTTAAAACCTTGCTTGTAAGTTCCAGTCTGGCTTTATACCTAATGGCTCCACAGAGTCAGCATTGTTTTGGGTGTACATCGACCTCCTTAGGAATGCCAACATAGATAGAGTGTCTGCTTGTTTTGCTCGGTTTTTGGTAGCTATTGATACTATCGATCACAAAGTTATTCTAGGGCACCTCTCATCTCGCCTAAGCATATCCCGCACTGCTCTGATCTGGTTCACGTCCTATCTCAGTGAGAGACACCAGAGTATTGACGTGAATGAATAAAGATCATCTGAGGTAGCTTTGAAATACGGGGTACCTCAGGGCTCCGCGTTACGTCAGCTTCTTTAAAGGTTTATACTCTCCCTCTTGCTAACGTGATTGCCAAGCACAATCTAGGCTTTTACTTCTATGTGGATTACACTCAGTTCTACCGTTGCTTTGAATCCCCAGCCTTCGAGCCCCTCAAATTCTCTCAACTCACTTGCTGCCATGTATTCATGACATCCGCACACGGATGGCAGCAAATGTTCTAAAACTCTACGATGATAAACCTAACTTACCAGTTACGGACAAACCCAGTGTGATTCAGAAAGTGAAAAGACTGACGCTCGAAATTAGCTCTGACAGCAAATCTTCTGCTGAATCAGCTCGGAATCTAGGTTTCATGTTTCAAAGTGACCTCTCCTTTGACGACCACATCAGCTCCACAATCAAGTCAGCCTACTTTCAGCTACATAACAATGCTGAAAGTCGGGATTGTTTCGATAAGGATACCACGTCTAAGTTGATCCATGCATTTGTGACATCCCATTTTGACATCTGTAACTCACTGCTTGCTGGCATACTGACATGTGCAATCAGGCGATTACAGCTGGTGCAGAACTCTGCAACTAGGCTTGTCTGCCGTGTGCGTCGCAGTTACCACATCAGACCAGTTCGTGGTCGGTGCTCTACGTGGCTAGTGGCCGGATTATGAAGCCTGCTTGGCGGACCTTGACGTTTCGCAAAAGGAACGGGCGGCATTTCTGTCGCTATGAGTCTCGGACGCCATTTCTGGCTTGGAAAACCATTGGTCGTTGTTCCTGAGCAGGGAGGCACAGGTTGCCCCAGCGGGCCGCCAAGACAGGGCCCCTCCGGCTAAGGTACAGCGATGTGTTTAATTATGACTATATATGCACACACACACACACACACACACACACACACACACACACACACACACACACACACACACACACTGATATACACACACACACGTATATATATATATATATATATATATATATATATATATATATTAGTACACAAACACACAGGAACATACGAACACTTATAACCAGTGGACCCTAAGACACGTATTGCACATCTCTACTTAAGTACTGGTCGGTATCTTGCTACGTGACTGAAGGAGTCTATCGATTTAACACACACATACATGCATATATACATATATATATATATATATATATATATACACACACAAATATATATATATATACACACAAATATATATATATATATATATATACATTTATACACTAATTCCCACATAAAATATATGCACATACTAGTTGTAATATTTTGCTTAGTTTGGGAAGCGATTATCTGCGGCGGAAGAGCTGCGGGCTCACGGGACTTTTTCGCCTCAAGAAGCTACCGCCGACGGCGCGAACTGCCGTGATGCTAAAGAGGGCAGGCAACTACGACGGCGAGGGCAAGCATAGTTGCGAAGCATGCCACGCCAAGTTCATCACTACATACGAACTGGAGCT
The DNA here is from genome assembly GCA_009760855.2 of Cristatella mucedo. NCBI lineage: Eukaryota > Metazoa > Bryozoa > Phylactolaemata > Cristatellidae > Cristatella > Cristatella mucedo. Next base: position 173,783 of record WPIO01000050.1, on the reverse strand, counting down.
TCACATCCTTTGGCACGGCACGCAGCCCGCCGGTGCGGAGGAGTTGTCGCCTGTCGCTTGCGTCAAGCAGCAGCCGCCGGCATCGCCAACACTGTCGCAGTCCTGCAGCAGCAGCGCCAGTGGGGTCCAGCTGGAGCCTCGGCAAGTCTCGGCAAAGAAGTCTCAGCAGCCCCACCGGGGCTCGGCACATCCGCCAAACCGGGCGTCGCCTAGCGCCACGAAGATGGGCGACCCCGGCGCTTCCGCCGTCCCGCCGCCGGCGCCTCGGATGTGGCCACCGATGACAGTCCGTGCGGCCAGCTGGCCAGTGCCGGCAGCCGGAGACATGGCGACTACCAGCCCGGTGGCCTCGGTGAACGGAGTTCTCTCAGCAGGCGACAGCGCCCCTGCCGGCGGTAAAGATGGGGCCGTCACAAGGAAGGGGTCAACCGTGGGTTCAACGGCGGCCAGACAACAGCCTTCGCTCGGCACTATTCAGAAGGCTCCTGCTTCGTCCGAATCGTCTGCAACTGCCAAGTCATCATCTGCAACTGCTAATTCATCGTCTGCAACTGCCAAGACATCGTCTGCAACTGAAAAGCGGTCGTCGAGCGATTGGCAGACGCCGAGCGACTCAGCGACACCCGGTCGTTCGCAGTCGGTCGCCGCCCAGCTGGCCCTCCGGCAGTTGTCACTGCCGAATCGTCGGGCGCAGGCCATATGCTTGTGGTGCGACATGACGTTCGCACACCATTATCAGCTGGCCAACCATGCAAACTTGCACGATGACGAGGTGCAGAAGGCAGTGATGGAGAGCATCGCAGAGTAGCCGAATGTAGACATCGCCATCGCGCCCAGCCAGCGAAAGTTTTGGGCCTACAGCTGCCTCGGACTTTTGAAAGGAAACAAGTGTCAGCTCGGCCGAGGCAGCAGCCAGCACCCTCTCAGTTTGATGATGGGTGATCCGATGTCAGCAGATCGACTAGTCATCGGCTGTGGGCTCGCCGCCCTGCAAACGTACCTATGAGTCCGTCTCTGCTCGCTGCAGATTCTCGCACGTTTATAAGTTCAGTTGCTACTCTTGCTCACGTCCGCTGGCTCGTGTGGTTCGCTTCGGCGCCGACAGACGGATCCATCGTTGGGTGGATCCTATTGAACGTGGCTGTTGGCTCTGCAGGCTCCGCTACTGGTGGCATTTGGCGGCTGCCTATTTTTGGGTCCTGCTTCATTATCTGCTTGGTATGCAACTTTTTGGCGTCATGCGACGGCCGGCTTCTGCTGCTTTGCGAAATAGATGATGCTAGTGCTTTCTTGCTGTATATAATGCACCCGGAATTCGTTTAGTTGTTGTTCACTTTGAACTTTTTACGCTTTCGATTACTTTTCTGGCAATTTTCGAGCATGTCGTGATTCTGAAACGTTCCAATTAGATAGGGATGTGCAGCATTGCAGTGCTATGCCAATGATGGTTAGGCGAGATGATGAGCTCTCAAGGAGGAGGAGTCGGTGATCAGGGGTGCCAAACGCGACCGAGAGATCATGCAAACGTAGCAAAGAGAGAGACTGTATTTAGCTAATGCATACAGTTACGGCACACAGCTCAATTGCTGCTCCTCTGGCTGGTAACTCATGGGCACTTGGTTAGAACTCCGGTTCACGAAGGTCGCCATAAAATAGACTTATGATTAGCCCACACAGAAAAAAGCTCTCACATCGAGTTGTGAGGTGGAAGTGGCTGGCCGGCTGAGACAGGCTCCTGCTCACTTGAACTATTTGGATAGACAAGTCCTTTGCACTCTATTCCCAACGTCCTGCCCCTACGTTGCATTGATCTGCTGCCATGCATAACTAACATCATTATTATGTGATTACCCGCAGGTCATTTCTCACCGTCTTTCAAAAAGCTTGCAGTCAGGCCACTTCTCAAGAAAGTGACACTAGACCAAGAGAGCGTGAGCAACTACCGCCGCCCAGTCTTCCTTCCACCATTCCTCTCGAAGACACTGGAACGAGTCGTGGCTGACCAGCTGAATTCCTATTGAAACTTTAAACCTTGCTTGTAAGTTCCAGTCTGGCTTTATACCTAATGGCTCCACAGAATCAGCATTGTTGTGGGTGTACAACGACCTCCTTAGGAATGCCGACATAGATAGAGTGTCTCTGCTTGTTTTGCTCGTTTTTTGGTAGCTATTGATATTATTGATCTCAAAGTTATTCTAAGGCGCCTTCCATCTCGCCTGGGCATATCCGGCCCTGATCTGCACTCGTTCACGTCATATCTCAGTGTGACACACCAGAGTATTGACGTGAATGAATAAAGATCATCTGAGGTAGCTTTGAAATATGAGGTACCTCAGGGTTCCGTGCTAGGTCCGCTTCGTTAAAGGTTTATACTCTCCGTCTTGCTAACGTGATTGATAAGCACAATCTAGGCTTTTGCTTCTATGCGGAGGACACTCAGTTGTACCCTTTGTTTGATCCATCCCAACCTTCGAGCAACTCGAATTCTCTCAACTCAATTGTTGCATGTATTCACGACATCTGCACATGGATGGCAGCAAATATTATTCAAATCTACGATAATGAACCTAACTTGCTAGTTACGGACAAACCCAGTGTGATTTAGAAATTGGAAAGACTGACGGTCAAAATTGGCTCTGCCGGCATATCTCCTGTTGAATTAGCTCGGAATCTAGGTGTCATGTCCCAAAGTGACCTCTCCTTAGACGACCCCATCAGCTTTACAGTCAAGTCGGCACAGGTTGCCCCAGCGGGCCGCCATGACAAGGCCCCTCCGGCTAAGGTACAGCGATGTGTTTAAATATGACTATGTATGCACACACACGCACACACACACACACACAAACACAGAGATATACATATACATATATATATATATATATATATATATATATATATATATATATATAAGTACACAAACACACAGGAACACACGAACACTTATAACCAGCGGACCCTAAGACACGTATTGCACATCTCTACTTAAGTACTGCTCGCTATCTTGCTACGTGACCGAAGGACTGTATCGCTTTAACACACACATACATACATATATATATATATATATATACATATATATATATATATATATATATATATATACTATACGTACTATATATACTTTCAGCTACATAACAATGCTAAAAGTCGTGCTTGTTTAGATAAGGATACCACATCTAAGTTGATCCATGCATTTGTGACATCCCATTTTGACTTTTGTAACTCACTGCTTGCCGGCCTACCGGCATGTGCAACCCGGCTATTACAGCTGGTGCAGAACTTAGCAGCTACGCACGTCTGTCGTGTGTGTTGCAGTTGCTATATCACACCACTTCTCGCCGACCAGCACTGGCTACCAGTCAAGTAATGCAACGAATTAAATGTTTGATCACTTACTTTTAGGTCACGTTATTCTTTGGCTCCAGCTCATCTCTCAAATCTACTCCCCTACCAGGCCAGGCATCGTACCACCAACTTTTCAGAATCAAACAGTTTGCCTATATCAGGTACAAACCTGAAATCCTTGGAGATCCTGCATCTAGTTCGTATGGTCCCAAAGCTTTGAACTCCCTCTCGACTTGCGTCCGAACATCCCCTGACTCGACCACATTTAAAGAGAATTTGAAAAACATCTATATAGGACAGCAATTAGTGGGTCACTGTGATTCGTCCTTCAGGTGCTCATGTGTGCTGACACTGTGCATACTGCAGGTAACCGCACTTGCATGCTGTCCCTGACCATGTCATTCATGTTGTTTTTTAAGCATGATATTACTCACGATTCAATCGCGTTTCCCTTAGCAGCAAAAATAAAGTGCCTAGAAAATGATTGATTTCTCTGAGGGCGCTTCATCACGTGCATTAATTTTATTATTAAACCGACCGCTTTCAGTGCTGCCTCGAAGTAAAGACCGAGCGAGCGAGCAAGGAGTGCTTGCTCAAACGATGACGGGAGACTACTCTACTTTTTCCGTTTGGTTCCATCTCCAAAAAACCTATTGAAAGATCTTTTTCATGATTTCCTAATTAAGCACGCTGGACTTTGGTCGGTGAAAAATGATAATGAAAAATACTAATAATACACTTGACAAAGCTTGCTCAGGTAAATCGATCTCTGTCGAGGCGCTTAACATTTGCTCAAGGGAAATACGATCGACTGGTGAGTGGTATTGTGCGAGATAAACAACATGAATAAGCATGGTTAAGCATGCACAAGGGCAGCATGCAGGTAAAAGGCATAATTGTAAATAGCAAACACTGGAATCATTGACCACGTTTTTCGTGGCGCGCTTTTATTTGAACAGGGCAGATTAAGAGTATTGGTAGAGAGTGCATCGTCCTGAATAGCAGCTTGGCCTAAGCCATCTGCCCTTGGTTGCCATTTGGCATAAATCGAGATTCAGCATTTATAACAAATATAATTTATTATATAATTTATCTAATATATATATATATATATATATTATGTATTTATTATTCATTGTGTTTGTATAATTTATATAATTATATAATTATATAATTTATAGCAAATATAATTATAGTTAATGGACTAAGGATATAGCATGCTACAATGCGGAGTGGGCGATCACTCACTGCTAGCTGTTAGCGGTGGTTATAGCCGACAAGGCCATTCGGCCGCTATACAAATGAGGTTGCTAAAATTTGCTAATTTTAATTAATTATATGTAATCGATTGGGAGGTGCATGTATGACGGGAACTTAATCTGCCCCAGAATGACGGCGTCTCTCTTTTTTCCACGAATTTGAGATTTTTCATACATTCCTTATGATGAACTACTATGTCCAGCACCGCCCAGTTCTACCAAATGAACGGGTACCGAGGTCCACTTTGCAGCCGCGCTAAAGTGGCGTGGGTTGATAATAATATTAATAATAATAATAATAATGTACTTGATAAAGCACCCTCAGAGAACTTAATCTCTTTCTAGGCGTTTTACATTTGCTGCAAATGGAAATGCAATTGAATGGTAAGAAAAAATCATGCTTGAAAAACAAACAAAATGAATAACATGGTTAGAGGTGACATGCACAGGGCCAGCATGCAAATGTGGTTAGTGGCAGCATGCACAGTGTCAGCACGCATAAGCACATGAAGGACGAATCACAGGGACCCACTAAATGCTGTCCTAAATAGGTGTTTTTAAGTTCCTTTTAAATGTGGTCAGGTCAGGGGATATTCTGACGCAGGTCGGGAGGGAGTTCCAGGCTTTAGGAGCATACGAACTAAATGCATGGTCTCCAAAGGATTTAAGGTTTGTACGAGGTATTTCCAGACTGTTGGATTCCGAAAAGCGGGTGGTACGATGCTTGGCCTGATGGGGGAGTATGTCGGAGAGATAGGCTGGAGCCATAGAATGAAGGGACCTAAAAGTGAGCGACAAAATGAATTGTTGAATTGATGAATTACAGGCGTAGGAACCCTGGGGGGGATGAGGTCACGTTAATTCGCTTCTACGTTCCTGACGCATTAACCCGTGTTTCAGATGTATGCAATACTGCAATGTGGCTCTGCATCGTGCTCCGATAATGGAGAGAGCCGCTTGCCTTCCTCGAAATCTATACGTTCAAATGATTTCGATGCGAATTTTTCTTCGACTGATTCGACGAGCCTCTTGTGAACAGTAATGACACACTATGTAAGGCGGTTGCTTTGCACGACCTCGGTCCCGAGGTAGCGGGTTCGAATCCTGCGGTGGGCGATCCCTTATTACTACTGCAAGCAGTGGTGATAGCCGTAAAGGCTTCCCTGTCGCTATTCAAAAGAGGCTGCTGAATCAGCTAGTATCTTTTTGCCTTACTACCCGGTAAGCCTCAGGATTTCACAAAAGAGGTCACTTATTTGGAGACTCGGCTCGTATTTATCTTACAAGACGAAGCCCAATTCAAACGCTGGCGATGTCGTTCGCAAATAGTCACGTTTTTCCTCATGTATACGCGCTGACAGCACGTGCAAAACTGCTGGGCTATGGCCTAGATCGCAGTGCTTTGCAACTGATCGTCGGTCGAGCTTAGCATCGGTGTGAATAGCGAGCTGCACATAACGGCGGCATTAGACGCAACAGCAGCGGCTCCACAGGAGAGTAAGCAGCAGCGGCGGCGGCGGCGGCTTCAGTGGAGGAGTGGAGGCCATGGCGGTAGCGAATCGGCGGCGGCGGCGGCGGAACGCTAGCATAGCCACGCCAGCGATTTAAGTATGTGGAACGTCGGCTGCACGCTACGAAGAGAGCACGTACTGTTTCAGCGAGCTACATTCCGGCTTAGTCCCAAAGTACGCGGCTCGTTTCGCCCCGAGCAGTTGCTCCGAGTCCGCAGGGCAAGCGAAGAGCTTTGCGGCGGCGGCCGGCTGGAGCTGAGCGCCAGCGGAGCGCCGACACGAGCGCCGCCAGCTTCCAGGCGCCGTCGCGAGTCCGGACGAGGAGCGGTTTGGCCCCAAGGCCAGTTGTTTAGCCATCTGGCCACCTACACAGAGAGAGGCATTAGTGTCGTGTGAGCCTGTTTGCTTCCGGTATTGCAATTAGTGCAGCATCAGCCACTAATGCATGCCCCTCCTGCAGCAGGTGGTTGAGTGAATCGGTGCAGTCTTTGATGTAAGCATGTGGCCCACCACATATGCACTCATTTGTGATGATTCAGCCCCCAGCTCGTACACGTACCCACAGGGGAAACTAAAGATCAATGTGTCTCGTCTGTAACTCCACAGTCATAAAGACCATGTGGGTGTTACGCAGGAGAGTTTTGTATAGCGCACTCACAGCCTAAGCGGCTTTCGGTACGCATTCGGTAGTCAACAGACTTCGTCTCATGCAACAAAGAGAAAGTGGGAAGCATAATAGAGTCAGGAGAGCAGTTGAGGTAGTGAGTAGCTTAGAAGTAGCAGCTCAGAACTGCCGTAAAGCATGTATCATAGTCGGCAGTATGAGAGTAGTTGTCGTTGCGTAAGAATTGTGGAAGCAAGTTCCACAGTCTAGGACCTGCACAGCTAAAGCTTCTGTCGCCAACTGCCTTTAAACGAAGGAATGAGATAGCTAATTTATTGTCCACATAGGACTCGAGGGCGCAAACATGCTGAGACTTATACATCAATTCAGCCAGGTACGAAGGAGCCAAGCCGTGGCGGGCCTTGTGGGTCAGCGTAAGAACTTTGCTCTGTATCCTTTGCTCAACCGGCAACCATCCATCCTGGCTCTTTCAGCAAAGACCGAGTCCTGTTGACCGCTCACGTTCGCTGCTCGTGTCTCCGTGAGACTCCACAAGAACAGCCGCAGCTGGAGGCAATGTCACACAACATTAGCTTACATGAGCACCCCTTTGAAGGTGGCGACAGGCCGCCGGTGAAACCTACTCTGTCCGCCCACAGTCGCCCGTGGCGGCAGCGGCGGCAGCGGCGGCAGCGGACGATCAATCGCTGTTGGCCGAAGGGCTTCGGTGAGGAGCCCTTTGGCCACCAGCTCCTCGCGCTCGAAGAGGAGCCGTCCGCCATTCTTCCCCTAGACGGAGCTGCTGCGCCTACCCAGAGGGCGCTCTCGGCACTTTTTGGTATGGGGCGATCGCAGTTTATGAGCGATATACGAGGCAGATGATTTCAAACAGGTCTGGCGAGATTGCCCGGCTGAGGTAGTGCCAGCACGCCCTCGTCAGCCGGAAGAGCGGGGCGCGCTAACGGAAGAGCGAGACATCCGGACGACTGGGAGCCCTTATCTTTTAGAACAGGTCTACGAAAGTTTGGACGGAGTCGTGCCTTCGGCGGTGAGCAGCGTGCCGGTCAAAAATCGCCGGATCTTGCACGCTCAATTGCGGAGCCAGGATTGTCATTTGGTGAGGTTGGCAAACATTTTTGTGTGTAGTAAGGCCAGAGTAATTTTCAGGTTGGCGAGGCTAGATCAGCGATTAAGTAAAAATTATAGGGCTAAATCATATAAGTGTTTATTCGATATGAACTCTGCGGCCGATCATTTAATGGAACGCGAGGGCATAATTTCGTCGTCGTTGACCATCAATATATATATATATATATATATATATAGTATATATAGTATAGTATAGTATATACCAGTATATATAGCTACCAGTGGCATCTGCCAGGAGTCCGGTTACCAGCTGCCGCCTTTGCCGCACGGAGTCATAGACCGCTTGCCACGTGCTGAGCCACTGCAGGCAGATTCTGAATGCAATTAAGGCCCAAAACAACCTGGTTCTGGGCCGCCTAATCGGAGCTTTTCCGGTTTCCACGCTCAAGTACATATCGGCAGGCCGGCCCTCCCACTTGCCAGTGGTATGGCTCTCAAGCCGGATCCGGTCATTGACAACGGCACTGATTTAGTAATCGTTGATGTGACAGTGCTTGTGGACGGCATCCACGATGCTAGCTGATTTAACAGCCTCTTTTTGTATAGCGACAGGAGAGCCCTTACGGCTATCACCACCGCTTGCAGTGGCGATAGAGGATCACCCACCGCCGGATTCGAACCCACGACCGAGGTCGTGAAAAGCAACCGCCTTACCTTACCCTGATTATGGCGGCCCATAAATATGCAGCCATTGCCCGGTCTTTCCTGACCGCTGGCTACCGGTCGGCAGTGGGGAGGAGTCACAGGAGGCTCTTCGCGGCTCTCTGCAGCTGGTGGCCAGACAATGAAGCTTGCCTGACTGAACTCGGCATCCCACGTGTGGTTATTTTGAGATTATGACACTGTCGTTGGCTTATGGGCTATTGCGATTTATGGCAGTGGTATATAAGTAGCGGGCGGCAAAGACCGCGGGGAGTTAGATCGAGGACGCCCTGCGCGTGGTCGCGTACTGGCCCGCTGCGGCGTCCGTGTGAATACATGCCTTTGAGCCCGCTTCGGTGTTCTGCGTGGTATCGCGCACCTGCCGCTTAGAGAATGTCGAAGTACACCACGCTCGGAGAGGACGGCTTCGAGGCAGCACTGCGTCTCCGACGCCATTTCCAGCTCGGAAGAGGTGTGGTCCCTGTTCGAGAGCCGAAAGGCCCGGGTTGCACGCTCGACGACATCAGGACAGGGCACCGCCGGCTCATGTATATATACTAGTTAACAGGTTTTTCTCAATAATTGATATACAGCCCTAAGAGCCCTCGACAAGCCCTCACCGGGAAGGCCGCGGACCTCCGCTCATCTCGGTCAAGGACGCCGCGACTTCTGGGAGCGCGCCTGGAGCAACATTGAGAGTGCCGCTGTGGCCGCGCTCTTCAGTGGTCCTAGGCAATGTCGTCGGCCATCGTGCGGGCCTTCAATATTCTAGCAAAATATGTGCAGCCGGAAGAACGGGAAAACCGTTGGCGTCTGCAGAATTTCGCCACGTTTTCGCGGCGGCTATAGATCCATCAGTGCTACGCCAATCGGCTTTCTACTCACTTCCAGAAAATAATGATAATAATAATGTTTTGATAAAGCGCCCTCAGAGAACTCAATCTCTTTCTAGGCGCTTTGCTGCAAGGGAAACACGATCGAATGTTGAGTGGTGGCATGCTTGATAAACGACACGAATAACATGGTTAGGGCTGACATGCACAGGGTCAGCATGCAAGTGTGGTTAGTGGCAGCATGCACAGTGTCAGCACGCATAGGCACGCATAAAGACGAATCGCAGGGACCCACTAAAAGCTGTCGTACGCTAAAATGCACGCGACAGCTGCGTGCATTAATGCTACGCACCGTACTCCCTCTTCTCCCCCTCCCCACCGAGGCGAGGTGCAGTGCGAGGCAAGGTACGGAGGAGGCAGTCGCACCTTCCGCGGCCTCAAAGCCACCGATGCCGATGCGCACGCACGATGCGCCGCCGCGCGAGGTGCGCGTCGGCGCGGCCCTTAGCAGACTTCGGCTGAGCGTCGGACGCAAAATCGCTGCTACAAACGAACGCGTTGTGCAGCTTCGACGTTAGATCAGAACGAGGCCGAAAGCCGAGCAGTCGTAAAGGTGCTCAGCCGACGCGTGGCGAATACCGGAGACGGTGAGCATCTAGCGCGGCCGTATTTACTTGTAGGTGCTGCACAGATACTCGCAGGTACGCCGTCAGTAGCGAAAACGCGGCAGCGACGACAAACGCTCATACTTTAGCGTATCGTGTCCGCATTCACAATGCAGACAATTCTATTCAACCGCAGCGGGCGGTTGCAGGCATTCGGCAGCTGTCGCGACATACACCAGCGGTCTGTGTGGTCTGTAGCTCAAGTCAGTACCCCAACGCCACTGCCCCGAGTCTTAAATCCTCACTCCAGCTTATCACAGGGCGCCGACCTTTTATTAGGCCTCGGCAACAATCTATCATGTAGTCGCATAACCGCGGATAATAAAAAACCGCCAAAAATCGGCAGATAAAGCTGGCGCCGCCGTTACGTCGCGTCGCGCGTTGACGAGTTTCGCAGAAAGCGGGCACCGATCGAGCGGTCAACCTGCGGCCGACCTTGGCAACGGCATTTTGGAGGTGACCTTCAGATAGCCTTCAGGTTGCCGGCCACAAAAGAGTGCCCGCTCGTACCGTTGGGGTCCCGCGGCCGTAGGCGGCACAGGCCACGGCGTCCGGCGCAGCAATCTCGAGCGATCTTTACCCGGCGCCATATCGTAATTTTGGATGGCGACGAATTCACAGCACTATTTCCTGCAGCCGCAGCGGCTCTTGACCTTGCCCTATTCAGGGTGCAGCGATTAAAAACCGCAAGCTGTGCAATAAAGGTTATAATAATTAGATACGTTTGCCTCCAGCACGCGGTAGTTTCGTTGGAATCGGCTAATATATTCCAATCGCGAAACGTACCGCAGCACACCTGTTGAATGACCCCGACGGCTGACCCCGGCGGAGGCGCTTTGACGCCTACCTGCAACCGGCGGTGTCCGACGCGTCCCAGCCGTCGTGCGACGTCGCCTATGATTTGGAGGTAACGGGGCGCCAATGCCGACAAAATTCGCGGGAAATTGCAAAAAAGGCTGTCTTAGCTCTGTATGAAACGCGAAGGGCGTGGTGCTGACGCGAATTTTGATTTCATGAGCTAGGGAGGATGCGAGACAGCTGGTGGGGGGGGGGGGGTACTCTACCACCACGTGGGGAATGAGCACCGGCAGCCGTGTCGCTCGCGATGTGGCCCCGGCCCCCACCCGGTGCTGCACCGCTGGGGGAATTAATTCGTTCGTCGATTCAATTTGTGACGTAAATCCGGTTCACTGTGCGTCGTCCTCAGGCCCACACCAGCCGCGTATCCAAAAATCGATGAGGGTGGGGATTTTTCGCACCCGAGTCGCACTTAGCGTTCGAGGGTGCGGCGGCAGCGTCGATGATTATTAATGCCGAAATGATTTGCGGTCAGCGAGGACGCCAGCTTGTTTGATAGATACTCCGCGTCCGACGGGTGTCGCGAGGCGCACGACCGCGCCTCCTACGCGGCGGCAGCGCATCCGGAGGGAGGCGATTCGGAGGGAGGCGATCGAAAGCGTCGCGGAGTCGTGGCTTCGTGGCTTAGTTCAGAGGGCGCTTTATCAAGTAGATTATTATTATTATTGTTATTTACGATAGCTGCGAAGCGAGCCCGTCTTCTCCATCGTCAACAATCGTCGTCTCTAGTACACGAGAGTGGCTGCATCGCTGGAGTTCATGCGGGGAGGGGGACCCCCGAAAAGCCGCTAATGTGGACTCAGATCTGCTCGCAACTCGTGCACCGGGCATCTCAGGTGGCTTGCTGCCGAGCAGCCCGGTTGCTGTTTTTCATGCGAAAAATCTGCGAAGAGGAGTGTGCCCGGCTGATTTGATTCTGGAATGTTGGGGTGAAATGGATGCACTGAAATGCGTCTGCTTGTACCGAGTCGCAACGGAATAACTAAAGTGCAAGCGATCCGTACGTCTGTCTATCTGCAGTTCAGCCGTTTTCCTCGAAGACGCTGCTTGTCCCACGCGTTGAGGGCAATGAAGCAACGCAGCGCTTGCCTTTGCCTTAGAGATAACTTGTTTACTGTAAGCGCATGTGTATTCGAGTACCGTGCTAATGTTCAGGCACAGGATATATATATATATATATATATATGTGTGTGTGTGTGTGTGTGTGTGTGTGTGTGTGTGTGTGTATTTATGCTTGTCTTTGGAAAAGTCTCATGCCATATACACCACAGGTCCTAGTCTTTACTCGGATTTTTTAGACTCTATCGATGAAAAATAAAGCATCTGAACGCTCATGAGCTCACCTGATAGAGCTGCACCGCCTTGGTGCGGCAGCCAGTGGTGGATGCTCAAATCAATGGCATATGGTCAAGCATATCCGGTGCACTGCTCATGTCTGGTTACGTAACCATAGGAATGCTTTGGTTCTGTGGCTGTGGTTTCATCAACGTTCGTTCTTACACTGGTCAGCTAGATAGCAGAAATCCCTCAGAGATTGACTGAGATCACGTCAAGGTCTCTCTGCGTAGCATGCACAGTAAGATTCTATCGAATGAGATTATCTGTGCTTATGCATGTTGAAAAAATATGGGGTACCTCAGGGCTCGGTGCTAGGTCCGGTTCTTTTCACGGTTTATACTCTCCCTCTTGCTGATGTGATTGCCAAGCACAATCTAAGCTTTCATTTCTATGCGGAGTACACTCAGTTGTACCTTTGCTTTGATCCCTCCCAGCCTTCGAGCACCTCAAATTCTCTCAACTCACTTGCTGCATGTATTGATGACATCCCCACATGGATACCAGCAAATTTTCTAAAACTAAATTATGATAAAACTAACTTACTAGTTATGGGCGAACCCAGTGTGATTCACATATTGGAAAGGCTGACGCTCAAAATTGGCTCTGCCAGCATATCTCCAATTAAATCAGCTCGAAATCTAGGTGTCATATTCCAAAGCGACCTCTCGTTAGACGACCACATCAGCTCCACAGTCAAATCTGCCTACTTTCAGCTACATAACATTGCTAAAATTCGGGCTTGTTTAGATAAGGATACCACGTCTAAGTTGGTCCATGCATTTGTGACATCCCGTGTCGACTTCTGCAACTCACTGCTTACTGGCCTACCGGCATGTGCGATCAGGCGATTGCGGCTGGTGCAAAACTCTGCAGCTAGGCTTGTCTGTCGTGAGCGTCGCAGTTGCCACATCACACCAATTCTCACTGACCTGCACTGACTCCCAGTCAAGCAACGGATCGACTTCAAGGTTTTGTCGCTCACTTTTAGGTCACTTCATTCTTTGGCTCAGCCTATCTCTCAGATCTACTGCCCCACCAGGCCAAGCATCGTACCACCTGCTTTTCGGAATCCAACAGTTTACCACTACCTCGTACAAACCTCAAATCCTTGGAGACCGTGCATTTAGTTCGTATGGTCCCAAAGCCTGGAACTCCCTCTCGACTTGCGTCAGAACATTCCCTGACTTGGTCACATTTATAAAGAATTTAAAAACGCACCTATTGGAACAGCATTTAGGGGGTCCCTGCGAGTCGTCTTTCATGTGCTTATGCGAGCTGACACTGTGCATGCTGCCACTAACCACATTTGCATGCTGACTCTGTGCATGTCACCCCTAACCATGTTATTCACGTTGTTTATCAAGGATGATATTACTCAGCATTCAATTGCATTTCCCTTTGCAGCAAATGTAAAACACCTAGAAAGAGATTGAATTCTCTGAGGGCACTTTATCGAGTGAATTATTATTATTATTATTAATGTGCATGCTGCCACTAGCCGTATTTGCATGCTAAGCCTGTGCGTGTCACCTCCCTAACCATTCTATTCTTATTGTTTATTGAGCATGCTACTACTAACCAATCGATTGTGCTTCCTTAGCAGAAAATATGAAGTGCCCATAAAGAGATTTAGTTCTGTGAGGGACAAAATCAATGGATTATTATAATAATTGTTATTGTTATCTGTCTGACTTAGATTACCGTGATGTGTCTGACTAGGATACCATGGATGACTTTGAAGTGCTGCCGGCAATCGATAAAGCCTGTCCACTATGTTTATTGCTCCTTAAATGTGGCTAATGGCCCGGTTATATTGCTTGTATTTATTCTATTACGGTATGCTTGTAAGTTTTCCAAATAGCAGAGGCCGGGCATTGTCCTAGCAATAAGATTAATTTAAGTACCGGTCTCCAACGGGAGCATAACTTGAATCGTGTGGCTCGAACCTCTGTGTTCAGTGAATACTTTATCAAGCTGAGACAAGCAATTGACGAGCTTACAACGAGTTTCACCGCTAGTCTACTGCATTGAAACCGAGGGATTGAGCGAGATCTCCTAATGTTACGCAGATGAGATATTATTCAAAAAGAAATCAAGAAATGCTTTTTATTCCCTTCTAGTGCAACCTTTTATGATACAAGACAGGCCCACTCTGCTCTGAGGCTCTGAGTCACAGTCAGACCGTTAAAACTGAGACAGTGTCTCTACTGCCAGTACTGGAAACGACGTCACGTTGGCTCCTGATTACTCTTTGTGGGCCAGCAAAGTAGACGGAGTAGCGAAGACAAGCAAGCAGCAGCCACATCGTGGTATCGCGCATGCACTGCCCGCTGCTGCTGCTGCTGCTGCCGCCTTGATGTTGCCTATTTCTGCACGAAGACTAGCTAAGAGAGAGAGGGTGAGAAAGAGAGGCAGAGAGAGAGAGAGAGAGAGAGAGAGAGAGAGAGAGAGAGAGAGAGAGAGAGAGAGAGAGAGAGAGAGAGAGAGAGAGAGAGAGAGAGAGAGAGAGAGAGAGAGAGAGAGAGAGAGAGACAGAGACACAGAGAGAGAGAGAGAGAGAGAGATATATATATATATATATATATATATATATATATATAGAGAGAGAGAGAGAGAGAGAGAGGTAGAGAGAGAGAGAGATAGAGAGAGAGACAGAGAGATAGAGAGAAAATGAGAGATAGAGACACATAGTGAGAGACAGAGAGGAAGAGAGAGACAGACAGAGACAGAGACAGACAGACAGACAGACAGATAGAGACAGAGGCACTGAGTGAGAGAGAATGAGAGAGAGACAGAGATAGAGAAATAGAGTGAGAGAGACAGAGACATAGAAAGAGAGAGAGAGAGAGAGAGAGAGAGACAGCGATATAGTGATAGACACAGAGAGACAGAGAGAAAAAGAGAGACAGACAGAGGCAGATAAAAGCGAGATAGAGAGAAAGAGAGAAAGCGAGAGAGAGAGAGAGAGAGAGAGAGAGAGAGGGAAAGAGAGAGAGAGAGATTAAGAGATTGAGAGACAGAGACACAGAGACAGAGACACAGAGTGAGAGAGACAGAGACATAGAGAGACTGAGAGAAAGAGAGAGAGAGAGAGACAGAGATTGAGAGAAAATGAGAGAGAGGGCGAAAAAGATAGAGATAGAGAGAGAGAGAGAAAGAGAGAAAGAGAAAGAGAGAGAAAGAGAGAGGTAGAGAAAGAGAAAGAGAGAGCCCGAGTGTCTGTATCGCAGGCTCCACTAGTAGCAGCTTGCCGTATTGACTGTGTCGGGTTTCTGTACAGCTTGTCTGGCATTGATTGCTGGAACTCGGGCTCGGACAGAAAGATGGAGTGCGGCGTTGGGCGAAGGACGCTCGGGCCATAACGAGTCCCCACAAGAGCACGATCAAATCGAACCACACACCTCGGACGTGTGCAGCGGCCAAGCAGCTGCCATTTCTATGTCGGAAGTGACAGTTCTCAGTCTCTCTCCCTACTTGAGCATTGTCTCTCCTCAGTTCTCCTCCTACTTATACATGCATACCTCCTACATATACTTATACTTTCACTTACTCATTCCCAATCCTACTCGGGCTTTGTCTCTACTCACTTCACCACCTGCAACTGCAGTAGCTGTACCGAGAGCTTCGTTTATGGTTTCTGCAGCTGGACATGGCTAGTTCAAGACAGGAGGGCATCTTGGGCATCTGAAGAGAGAGAAGTGGTGGTTCATGGCTTTATTGTTAAAACGAAGCGTATCCTTCGTGCTGGGGGATCTCCGTATCTCTCTCCTTTATTGCATGCTCTTGGCTCAAGGCTTGATTCATAATGTAATAATCATATAATATAATTCATTTGTATAGCGCCCTAAGAGAACTTAATCTCTATTCAGGCGCTTCATATATGCCTCGGGGCTCGAGCACACGACCTCGGTCAGACCTTGGTCGGGGCGAGCTCGTTAACCGCTAGACCAAACCAGCTCGGCAAATTCATAGGTTGCCGTAGTGTCGGTATTGGCAGCGACGGCACATTAGAGCACGTGATCGTATGTGCCTTCGTAAGGCGATGACTTATCCACTGCTAAAGCGTTATAGCAGCTCAGGCCCTGTAAGCTCACTCCACTTGTCAGGTGCAACATGCGAAGGCTGTGAGTGCGCTATACAAAACTCTCCTGCGTAACACCCACATGGTCTTTATGACTTTGTGGAGTTACTGACGGAGATACATTACATTACATGGAGAAGCAGGCTGGCTGTCTGTGCGGCCGATCAGTGCCTTACGTTGCCAGAGGCACGGTGCCCCGACCGAATTGTCGGGTGCCTCTGATCGCTGCAGGTGATAGCCTCGTCAGGTGGAGGCAGCAGGTGTCCTCCACGTGGTCCGCGGTTGAAATCAGGGCATGGGCAAAGGGCCGGTTCTGCTCTTATTTAGCATGTCTGATTGGTCGCCAGGGCAGAATGAACCAGCCATGATTGACAACTGATCCATCTGAGGGTGACATATTCGGCCGGCAACAAAACCGAGTGATTGACCTGATCGTCGAAATGCAGCTCTGCACTCAGATTGTGGGTCGTGGCAGCAATGATACTGGGTCGCTGACCCCGGCTGGGCGGTTGACCTGCACCGAAAGCTGGAGGCTGCCTGGTAGCAATGAAGGAGCTGCTCGTTCACTTTGGCTGCCCAGTTCATATGCTTTCAACTGAACCCGTGCTTGCTGAAGGTAGGAGAGAAGCATCGTGCCCCAGTACCCAGCACCCAGTACAGTTTACTGTGGCAATCGGTGCTGATGCAATAGATGGTGGTCTTACCTGGCTGTTTAGACGAGAGGCCAGTTTATATCAAGTTAAGCTGACATGTTTTAATGCCGTCTGTTTGTGTTAAGCGAGCTATCAAATGTTTATTGTAGCATTTCGTGGGGCTTTGTGATTCGTCTTTTGAGATTTATTTCTCTTAAGGGGCTGTGAAAACGAATCATTGATAATTGTTATTATTATTATGTATGGAAAGCTCGGCCGTCTAGAAAACCTGCTAATAATGATGATTATATGTCGTCTGTATAGCACCCGGAGAGAAGTTAATCTCGATCTACCTTCTTTACATGTCCCTGCGCAAGAATAAACAACTAAGGGTTTGTGACATGCACAGTATCAGCCATGCAAACGAAAAGAAGCACTTGCTTTGGGCCAGCACGTTGCAAGCAAGAAGACGCTTACAATTGCCGGTCAGTTCGACCACCGGTTGGTAGCCGGCATCGAATCACTCGCAGGTAAGGAGATGCCAGGTCACCTTTGGTAGTTGCAATGGCCAGAGTTCCAGTTCCAGACTTGTGGTCTGCACAGGATCCAGGTCGCTCTGGAATAACTTGCCAGGGATGACGTATACCCACCCACAGGACCGAATGTAATACAAATCTAGAGGCCCAGGTGGAATACATAGCAAGAGTCCCAGCTATGATGTACAAAGAGAGGCACAGGTTTGTTGTCTGCACGTGATCTAGAGACTGGGTCACTCTTGACTCACTAGTCAGATTTAGGCCACGGTGGTCGAGCCTCAGTGAAGTAATTTCTCTCTCTCTCTCTCCATCTGATGCTATTTCTTTGCTTTCTAGAGCTAGATCTTGCTAGCTACTCCTTGCTTTATAACTCGTCACTTCTGCCTTGTTGGTCTATACAGACACAGCTTGCTAGTTGGTGCAGAAGGAACTCGCTGGTCTATGAAGGGGGAGGGGACTTGCTGGTTCACGAACAGGCAACTTGCGGGTCTCTGCAGTGGTACGTTACAGGTCTATTCCGAAGAGATTTCCAGGGCTCTACTGGCACGTCAATTCCGATTGAACTGGCTAGCTTATGCAGATGAAACTGGTTGGACCATACAGAGGGAACTTGCTGGTCTATGAAGACACTGTTGTTGGTTTGTGCAGGGAAACCTACTGTTTAATGCAGAGGGAACTTGCTGTTCTATGCAAGGGAACTTGGTGGTCTCGGCGCAGAGTGAACCCCCTGGCGAGGGAGCTCGCTGGCGGAACTGAGGGAGAACTTGCTGCTCCTTGCTGTAGAGGCAACTTCTGGTACAGGAAGAGGATGCGTGCAGGTCAATGCGGAGGCAACTCGCTGGTCTCTGCAGAGGCGTATTGGTTGTCTATGCTGAGGCAACTTACTGGCCTATGCAGAGGGAACTTGCTGGTCTATGCAGGCACAACGTGGTAGTCTATTCATAGGTATCTTTTTGTTCTATCCAAAGAGATCTTTCTGGTCTATGCCAAAGGAAATTGATGGACAGCGTTGAGAGGATTCGCTGGTCTACGCAAGGGAACTTGCTGCTCTGTGCAGAGGGAATTTGCTCGTCTGCGCAGAAAATGCGTGCTGGTGGGCCCAGAGAAAACTATCGTATGAACGAGCGATGTACTAGCTCTAGGTCGGATGTGCAAAGGAGCTGAAGGCCGTGTTGCTAAATGATTCAAGGTCAAATTACGCACCGACGAGGGTGAAGCTAGGCTCAGTTGAGAGGAGCGGGTGACGTGAGAGATGGAGGGAAAAGGGTAACTTTTATTTTAGATAGATTCCTTGCAGTAGCTACTTTAAGAGAATAACTGTGGCCCTGTGACCGATAGATCCACTGTTTGAGGAAAAGCTAGTGCAGGTTAGAGAGACGTTATAGAATAGGGCAGGTGCGACGTCCCCGACAACGAAGCCTAGGTGCAGTGTTTTGAACCGCCTGTAAGCTCTCCTAGCACTGTTCGAAGACCTGCGAGTTTAGATATTTAGGAAATGCAGTCAATCTATTAAAAATACAGCTAAGAACTTGGCTGAGTTACTGTGACATAAAGCGCGAATGAAGTTTTGCAGAGTAGCCGGAACTAAAAGTAGCCAGCTTGCTATGCATCTGAGGTGATCATGTAGTTGTGTTGGAACGTGCTACTCAGATTCCGTGCATGCCCAGTGGACGCTGTTGGATCAAAACTAGATTTTGAGGCTTGCCATTTTACGAGTTAATCCAAGCTTTCCCACCTATAATCGGCTTGCTTTGCCGTAACTTAATTCAAGGAGTTTAGCTTTCATCAAAGTGCGAATGTCGAGAATGGCAGCTCCACGAAAAAGTTGAGAGTCTGAGGCAGTTAGAGGCTTGTGATGTGCATTTGCGTGCTCACACTGGGCATGCTACAAATAACCATGTTTGCAGAAAATGCCATACCGATGAACTGCACAAGCGTTGTTTTGCATGATTATTATATCTTTGTTTTGCAATACTTGTATATGTGTTAGGCATTACATGTATGACTTGGCATACAAGTTTCTGCAGCTTGCTATATATTGCAGAGCTGACGACGTAAAGGGGAGACATGAAATGCCTGGAATGTCTTACTCATGAAGAGCACCAACGAGAAAGCTGCATCGTCTGCCGCGAGATTTTTCCCACCATCAACGAAATGGTCGCCACCGGAACCCTGTCTATTGAAAACGACCAGATCAAGCTGATCCAGAGAAGCCAGCAGCCCGATTTCTTTGTCTACGATGCCATAGCAGCCAACCGAGAATACGTTGGAGTCGAAGCCCCTGCTTTAGCGTGCAGCAACGTCGTCTGTAACGATAACATCCAGCTGATCACCAGTGCTGAAGTTGGAGAGACGGCTGCACTCAGGGACGTCGCAAAAGCAAAGCAACTGAGCTCCGAAGCTCTGCCCAATTGCAAGGCAAGTGCTTCTGCCACAGATGTAAGTCGAGGTCCTAATCTGGATTCCCCTCAAAATGGTGAAGCTCGTACACTTACCTTAAAGGATGGCAACGTGCTGATGGAGGAGATGGCAACTCCACAGATTGCAGCCGTATTTGGACAAGCAAATGCAAAGAAAGGTATAGAATGTGCTGCACCCACATTTTACGTATGCGAAGTGGGGCGGCCACCATTTCAGTAGAATCGCCTCCCTGTGTTAGAGGAAAGACTGGTTACAGCGAATGCTTGCCTTTGCGAGCGAAATAATGGTTGACTGGGCTTTCGGCTTGTTTGGGCAGGCTGTGGGCTTGTGCGAGCTGACTGTGTGCTCTCGCGTGCAGACTGTGGGGTCTCGCATGGGCCGACGTTGGACTCAAGCTGGCTGACTGTTGACTTCTAGGCGTTCGAGTTGCGAATGTTTATGAATGCACGATGATTTGATTGCAGCAGTAGATCAATTCGCTAAACATGTGGGTTTGAGCATTCTATGCAATTTTTAAGCGGACTGAGCGGGTTTGAGCATGCTGAGTGGGTTTGAGCGTGGTGAGTAGGTTTTGCTTGCAAACTCACTGTTCGTGTAGAAAAGGAAAAAACACTGTCAACAATTAGAGCCAGTCGGTCTTGTTAACAATTTCGTCTAATCGAAGTTTCATAGCTAATGAAGACTAGCATAGTGTATTCGACAGACAAAAAACCACTCGTACTCGTAATCTGGATGCAAAAGGTTCTTTAATTAGTCTAATAATATATATATCTAATCTAATCTAATATATTATAATATTAATATATAATAATATATATAATATATATTATTATATTATAATATATTATATAATAATAATAATATAATAATATATAATAACAATAATATATTATAATATATATATATATATATAATATCTTATATTATTTATATATTCCTCGCAGTATAGCAGGAGTGACAGGTGAAGGCGTGACATGTTACCTGGGAAGGGACCGCTAAAGGCTAAGAGGGTCGGTCAATAATGATAATAATAATCATACTACCACTACTAATAATAGTAATTCACTTGATAAAGCACCCTCAGAAAATTCAATCTCTTTCTAGTTGCTTTACATTTGCTGCTAGTGGAAACGCGATTGAATAGTAAGTAATATCATGCTTGATAAACAACATGAATAACATAGTTAGGGGGATATGCACAGGGTCAGCATGCAAGTATGGTTAGTGGCAGCGTGCACAGTGTCAGCACGCATAAGCACATGAAGGACGAATCACAGGGACCCACTAAATGCTGTTCTAAATAGGTGTGTCTTTAAGTTCTTTTTAAATGTGGTCAAGTCAGGTGATGTTCTGACGCAAGTCGGGAGGGAGTTCCATGCTTTGGGAGCATACGAACTAAACGCACGGTCTCCAAGGATTTGAGGTTTGTACGAGGTATTAATAGACTGTTGGATTCCGAAAAGCGGATGGTACGATGCTTGGTCTGGTGGCAGAGTAGATCTGATAGGTAGGCTGGAGCCAAAGAATGAAGATACCTCAAAGTGAGTGACAAAACCTTGAAGTGGATCCGTTGCTTGACTGGTAGCCAGTGCAGGTCGGCGAGAAGTGGTGTGATGAACTGCTACGCGCTCACGACAGACAAGCCTAGCTGCGGAGTTTTGCACCAGCTGTGAGCGCCTAATCGCACATGCCGGTAGGCCAGCAAGCAGTGAGTTACAGAAGTCAAGACGGAATGTGAGTTACAAAAGTCAATGACTTGCTCCTAGAGGGTGGTTACCTAATCGGTAATCGAATACAGGCGGAGACAGAATTGAACACTTTGACTTCAATGTCACAAGAGAGTGCGCATTTAGTTCCAATATTCGAAGGTCTCTCTGAACTCGTGCTTAGGTTTGGTGATCCTCCATTGTCCATTAATGAGTGTGTGTAGAGACATGCGGCTCTGCCAACAGGGTTCTAAATATTCTGTTCGGCTGATTCAACAGCCTTATTTATATAGTAACAGAAGAGCCTTAAAGTTAAACAATTAAAAATTAGTGGATGAAGCAGCAGCCTAATTTGTATAGAATCAGAAGAGCCTTAACGGCTAGCACCACCATTTGCAGCCGGCAATATAGGACTGCCTAGAGCAGGGCTCGAAACCGTGACCTGGGTCTGGAAGAGCGATCATCGTGCACCGGGGGCTAAGAGCCGCCTTAGAGGCTAGCACATCATTCCAGCTGCAGAGAGCATTAAAGAATGGCCTGTTGCAGAATGCGAGCCAAGAGCCTGAGTACAATCTTCGATCACCTTATCCCGGTCTAAGACCATGGAGGGCTGCTACCTCGTGAAAGCCAATTTCTCGGCACCGCACGCTTTCTAGGTTATGTTGTAATCCCAGTTTATCGTCCTGATTACCGGTGTATGGCAGCTTTCGTATGATGTAGAGCTTCAAAACGGTCACCGGGACTCAAATGTCCACAGTGCATGTTCTTAGTCAGCACCTATATTCAGTTGTGAAAATTGGGTAGATGCTATAGGGTGGAGATGAGTCGGAACAAGAGGATTTAATTTTATTTTAAACATTCTGACATCGAATGGCTCTCAGCTACGTAAGGCTAGTGTATGCATGCATGCATGCGTTTATGTATGAATTTACGTGAACAATAACTAGCTGTTCCATTCCTCCACTCAAAGACCGTTGGCAACAGAAGCTTTAGCTCAGCAGGTCCTAGACTGTCGAACTCGCTTCCACAATTCTTACGCAACTACAACTACTCTCCTGCTGCCGACCATTGCTCATCCTTTCCAGCAGTCATGAGCTTCTACTTCCATGCTACTCACTACCTCAACTGCTCTCCTGACTCTGCTATGCTTCCCACTTTTTCTTTGTTCCATGTGATGAAGTCTGTTTGCTACCGAATGCGTACTGAATGCCGCTTGAGCTCTGAGTGTGCAATGAAAAACGCTCCTGCGTAACATCTACATAGTCTTTGTAGCTTTGTGGCGTTACAGACTGAGACACATTACATTAAATTAGTATGCATACATGCATGCATGTGTGTAGGCCTGTTCGTACGTAGTGTGTGTATCTTTATTTCTATGCGTATGTGAGCATGTGAGTACGTATGCATCCCAATCTTTAAGTTCACAAAGCCAAAGAGACTAAGTTGGTGTAAAGCACGCAAGTTTTCTATCAAGCGCTCGGAGCTGATGCGCCTCTCCAAAAACATACAGCAGCAAAGCGACATCGAGTGCTTTTCTTAATCGGCTTGTTTCAAAATGGACGGGGTACAGACGAATTGCCATTAGCAAGCAGAATAAATGGCATTTCTTTTCTACCGGGAATAGAAGGCTGTACACAGCTTGCACGCACTTCGGTCGTCAATAGATTATTTGCAAGCAGTCTCCTTACAGATTTCTGTGGATTCAAAGAGAGATCCCCTTACAAATTTCTTCGGATTTAATGGGATGGCTGAGGAATGGCGGAGACAATATTTAGTTTTTTTTCTCGCTGATCCTGCCGATTGCTTAAAAATTCCAGAGATGTCGCAAGAGATGTCGCAAAACATGTCGCAAGAGATGTCGATGTTGCAAGATGTTGCAAGAGATGTCGCAAGAAATATCGCAGAAGGCTCACCGTTCTGCCGCGGCAGAACGGTGAGCCTCCTGCGTCATCTCCTTTGCCTTGAAAGCCGAGGGAGACATGACTCATGTCATACGTCTTTCGAATTGAGTACCGAAGGGGACATGCCTCATGTCCCGTTTATTTTGTAAGGGTACGTGCCTCTGGCATCTCTTTTAGCTTCTTGTAAGAGGGTCGCTACCTCCACCGTAGCCCTCTCGGCGATGTCATTGCAACGGTTGCAGTCACAGTGGAGTTTGGCGATCGGTTTCGCACGACTGCTTTCACGGTCAGAGAATGCAATGAGTGGATGCACTTTAAAACATAATCAAAACATTGCCGTGCAGACGCAAATACTAGGATGTTTGATGCCGCGCAGACGCAAATATTCGAATGTTGCATTCCAAAAGAATAAACGCTTTCAAGATCCTCACGGTCTTACTGAACTACTACTTGCTTATCTATCTTTACTATCTACTTACTTGCTTGCTTGTTGCAACGCTAAATGTGGACGGTGCATACTTGGAGAGCATTACGCAGAAATGATCAAACTGCCCGTCTCGTATTTTGTAGGCAAGATGAAGCCAAAGAAAATGAAAAGCTCAAAGAAGAAAAATAAGACATACTACAAATGCCCTGTATGTGGCAAGGTCTTCGAGGCTTTGTGCAATTTCAGTCGCCACAAGTTGAAGCATACGAACGAAGCACCGTACAGCTGCTTTGCTTGCAGCAAGCCATTCGTCACAGTGAAAGGAGTGAGGGAACACGAGAGGGCATGTCACTAATAGTGCAGCGGCTCAAGCTGTCGACCGTGACACCCTCGACATCGCCGAAGGGCCATTCTCCTGTAGTACCGATTAAGCAAGGCCAAGGCATTTGGTGACTAAATTGAGTCCAATGTTGTACCTCGTCTTTGCAGCTTGCAGGGTTTTGAGCTGACGGAGCAGAGTTACCTACCGTTTGGAATTTTACTTGATAATAAAGTCAAACAAGCCGTTCTTACGAGCTTTTGGAGATAGTCTGCAATGATTTGACGATGACGAGCACAGTGAATTGGTAGTTGTCTTAACTGTTTCAGTGACAGTTCGCTAGCGGCAGCTATCGTAGCAAGATACTCCTTGTTACAACAAGGTTATAGGTCATCCGTGACTTCAGCCCCTGCTCCAGGACATACTCATGAGAGTGGGAGTAAAATAAGTCGATATTTATTCAAGTAGCCTGCCTTGGGATGCACTACTATTGGGCTCTTGGAAGGCCATGCTAAGTAACTGAGATGCATTTCGTCTATGCTCTAAAGGACTCGGCCTTTAACTTGCCAAGTGCAGTGGCCATAAACCGCAGAGTATACACACTTACAGACAGCAGCCAGGATTGAGCCAATGTGGTCAGATCACTTCAACTCCAGATACAGCAGATATATGTATATGTATCTCCGTCTGCAACTCCACAAAGCCATAAAGACTATGTGGGTGGTACGCAGGAGAGTTTTGCAGAGCGCACTCACAGCCTAAGCGGCTTTCGGTACGCATTCGGTAGCCAAAAGACTTCGTCTCACGAAAGAAAGAGAAAATGGGAAGCATAACAGAGTCAGGAGAGCAGTTGAGGTAGTGAGAAGCATGGAATAGCCGCTCACGACCGCTGAAAAGGATGAGCTATATTCGGCCGCACGAGAATAGTTGTCGTTGCGTAAAAATTGTGAAGTTCGACAGTCTAGGGCCTGCAGAACTAAAGCTTCTGTCGTCAACGGTATTTAAGCAGAGGAATGGAACAGCTAATCTATTGTCCATACAGAACCCGAGGGCTCGAAGAGGCTGAAACTGTTGCAACAGTTCATCTAGGTCGTTGGATGGTTAACAGAGTGCATTGATAATCTCTCTAAGGCCAACTTTCAGCAGCCCGACAGGTGCCCCCCTCAGGGAAGCAATGGTGGAAGAGGTCTGCTTCAATGCCCCCATGGCTACGCCAGCCGTGCCATAGTACACATTAGAGTCATGCTGAGGGAGCTGGAGCTGCCAAGCCGGCTGTCGATGGAAGCCAAGCTGCGCCAGCTTTGTCGTGATGGGAGCCGATTGCCAATGGGCAGGTACATTTTCTTACCACTGACGCACATTCGGCCTTGCAGCTGCCCTGTGGTCTCTAGGGCAGGGGTTCTCAACCTGTGGTCGTGACCTCTTTGGGCGTCGAATGACCCTTTCACAGGGGTGATCTAAAACTGTAGGAAAACACGAATTTTCACATTTTGCACACAATCGTTTTATGGTTAAAGGTCACCACAGCCCAAGGAACTGTATTCAAGGGTCTCGGCATTAGGAAGGTTGAGAACCACTTCCCTAGGAGAATCGTGGTGACTGAGGAGCAAGTGATGCCCAGCCATCTGGGCTGAAGAGGAAGCGTTGTGTTGCATAGATGATTGGCCTCCCGTGCCAATTAGAATCAGGCCTCCCATGTCTAGCCCCTGACAAGGTAGTCAATGCTTGGCTCACTCAGGTTAATCGCGCGTTCTAATTCAGGTTTGGAATAGCAGCCTGTGGGCTGTATGCAGCCTACGCTGAGTTACAGCTAGACCTCGGTCTTTCCCGCTTCGGCGAAGCCAGTGGATATGCAGTTGAAAGACGCGAAGCGAAATGCAACTGTCGCTTCGTGCCATCTTGAACAACATAATCCAAATATACATTCGAACGCATCGATGGGCGTTGCCGGGTAACGCCGAATCTGAGAACGTCGGCGTTGATCCAGTGCTCGCTTGCTCTCACTATCACTTCCCGCCGTCTCATTATAAGTTCACTATGATTTTCACTTCTCATACCGTCCGCCAAGTTAGTTGGTATTCAAAGTTCTACGCGTGAGTGATCGCAGTCTCGAGGTGCAGTGGCACTTTGCCCATCTGTTTTTCCCTTAACGGCGAGCAGCAGCAGTGGATGGGGGGAGGGTACTGATGAAGCTGAGGCTGAGAAATAACTTTATAAATAAATTAAAATAAATAGCCTTTCCACTACCCTCTCATTACTATGCCAGAATTTCTAAAAGAAAATTCTAAACGTAACACACCACACAAAGCAGGATTCGCTTCCGATGCTTTCTTCGCGATCTGGCGGGCCAAAACAGTAGCTCTCTGCACCGTGCTTCTGACGGAAGTGGAAATAACGGATCTCGAAGAAGCGACTGAGAGACTCATGGTTGTCAAGCCACTGACCGAAAGGCAAGTACGCGGGTGAGCAACCGATTCGACCGATACTTGATCTATCGCAGTTAAGGCAGCGACTTGGCAAGAAGAGGGTGCTTGTCAGTACCCGCTAGGGGGCTGGGGAGGGCTTTCCTGGGGCTCGGGCACTTCGGGTGCCGCTCTGTGTGCCTTTGACCCCGTACACTGCTCTGGCATTTGCTCTCCGATGAACCTATAGCCAGAGCCGGCTGTGTCAGGTTTGAGGAGTCGATTTATTTGTTTGAGGCTTTTCTCAGCTCAGACGGATTTGAACTGCCACGACCGACGACAAAGACCGGCACAGCAGTGGAGAGCATCGGATTAAAAGGGAGCTCGCGAATAGGTCGTTCGAATACATTTTGCTTGTATTAGTAGAATAGCTTCTCGCGAGTCTGTAGCGCCCACTGGTTCTAATAAGCGCAATGCTGGGACATCGGTTGCTTGCACGATCGAACAGCATAAGGCGGGCAGCTAGCTGGGCGCCTTCGCGGACTCAAGTCGACAAGACTTCGAAACGCTGACGATGAGTCCTTACATTGCTGCCAATTGAATTCGCGTTCCAACGCACCGCCGATGTGACCGAGCCATCGCTAGAAGCCTGAGCCTAATCGACGTACGGATCACGTGTGTAGCTCTACACCAATTGTCGTAATTGTGTCTCTGTGGCCACATTTTCAGCCACCGACGGAGCGACAGAAAAACAACAGGCCCTGCTATTTACGTTAAGTGTGCTCTTGTCTTGCAACGGCAGAATGTTCAATCAATATTCAAGAGATTTCAATCATGCTTTCTGGACTTGTGTCTGAAGCACATTAGACAGTATGTACTGTACCATCGGCAGAGTCGTATCAATGACGTTCTGCCGTAAACGTCAAGCCACCAGCTCAGGAGTAGTTCCTGTATTGCAGTTTGTTTTGCTGATTTTTTGATGCTCGACAATGGCCTCGTACAGATACATGGTTTTAAGGACTAACCAATGTTCTTGCAATCCTAGTGAGCACTTTGGTCAGCCATCTGAATTCACACAGGTGCTTCATATTGCAAGTCTGTACATTTATCTAAATGGACAGATCGAGTATAGAGGACATGACCACAGCTTCATATGGTGGGTCAGTTTTTGCTTAACTTTGAGAAGGGTTTCCTGGAAGATGCATTGGGCCTTTTCAGATCGTCACCTGGTGGAGCCGAGAGGCGAGTTCGTGGGAATGAACCCGGTGCCTTTGTCAGCTTGAATCGCCTCCTGAGAACTTTATATACTAGTGCCTATGAAATATTCCGAGGTGTTGAGCCAATGGTGCAGTGGTGTTTACATGCTCTTTAGGGATTATTGTGTAGCCAAGAGACTCAGCCTCGCGGAGTCGTACTGCCCTAGCCTTGGCAGTGGACATGGCTGCTATTGAGGATGCCATTTTTCCACGATGATGCTAAAATTGTCTCACATTGTAGATCTAGAACGTGCATATATATATGTTCTAAAAGTCTATCTGGAGCTTCTCATGAAGAGCTTTGGACTGTCAGAAGACACTGAGAGACAGAAGAAACGGAGACCTAGACGCAGGTAAGGAGAAAACGGCAGTGGTAGAGCGATAAAAAATAGAGCAAGAGACAGACCGAGAGGCAGGAAAGAGAGAAAGAGTAGGGAGAGGAAATTAACAGAGAGAGATAGAGACGGAGTGGGAGAGAGAAAGAGGGAGGGAGAAAAAGAGGGAGGGAGATATTGAGAGAGAGAGAGAGAGAGAGAGAGAGAGAGAGAGAGAGAGAGAGAGAGAGAGAGAGAGTGACACACACACACACACACACAGAATGAGAGAGAGAGAGAGGCAAACATAGCATACACAGAGAGAAACAGAGAGAACAAGAGAGAGAGAGAGAGAGAGAGAGAGAGAGAGGGAAAGAAAGAGCATAGATAAAGAGAGAGAGAGAGAGAGAGAGAGAGCCAGAAAGTGAAAGAAAAAGGGAGCCAGAAAGTGAAAGAAGTGGAAAGAAAGAAATTAGGAAAGACCTTAGTAAAGAGAATGCCGCTTGTGCGATGTAGAGTAGTGCAACATGAGTCAGGTCGCAGTAAAGCGAGTGTGAGTGAAAATACTACGAGGAATAAAGAAAAGCCGAGAGAGACAGAGTATGAGTAGGAGATACACACGCACAGAGAGAGAGAGAGAGAGAGAGAGAGAGAGAGAGAGAGAGAGAGAGAGAGAGAGAGAGAGAGAGAGAGAGAGAGAGAGAGAGAGAGAGACACAGAGAGAGACAGAGATACAGAGAGAGAGAGAGAGAGAGAGAGAGAGAGAGAGAGAGAGAGAGAGAGAGACAGAGACAGAGAGTCAGAGAGAGGAGTGCAACGTGAGTCGGGAGGGAGTTAGACGAGTATATGATGAAAAATACTACGAGGATACAGGGAAGCAGTGAGATGGATAGCAGATGAGTTCGAGCGATTATGAAAGCGATAGACAGAGTAATACAATTTTCTCTGAGAGAAAGAAAATGTCAGGGAGGCGGACGCAAATTAACCAAGAAGAAGATGAAGGAAGAGAGAGAAAGAAAGAAGAGAGAAAAAGTGAAAGAAAATAGAGTGGAGGAGCAAATGAAAGAAAGTGAGAGAGAGCAAGAGAGAGAGAGAGAGAGAGAGAGAGAGAGAGAGAGAGAGAGAGAGAGAGAGAGAGAGAGACGGAGGAAGAGAAATAGAAGGGAGAGGCTGTTAGCAGCCTAACAGGAACTATCTCTTCAGAAATGCTAACAAGTAAATTACTTTCTTAGATAATCGTGACACATTTTTCAAAAGGTGCCAATTGAGCTCTCAGTTTTTTTAATGGCTCCGATAGCTTGTTATGTTGCCAGTGTAATTGGACGTTGCAAAACGAACTAGGCTAAGGGATTTTTTCTGTACAGCACTAGGTTTTATTACGCTCTTACCAGGCACCTCTTACCAGACCCTTTAGTGAGCGTCTCTATAAATCATTTGACGCCAAAGCCTGGAATTCACTCTTGACCAAAGTCACGACAGCCACTGACGTGATGAGATTTAAGAAGAAGCGAAAGCGTACCTGTTCATTAGAGCCTTTGCAGAGTCCGTGAGAATTGTTCTTTGTGTGCTTACGAGTGCTTTCACTGTGAATGTCTCGGCGCTGTCAGTAGCCTCACGGCCTCATTCAATGCTTACCGCAATGCTTATGAAGCCTGATGTGGCCACGGTGACTGCTTTCTAAGATTTCTAGTCGTGAGGTATCTCTTCTACCAAAGCTTAGCATTAGTACCTTTCAGTGAACAGGCGCAGATGGTGGCAATATACTTCACCATGAATTGTTTTTCAGAAACATCTTTCTGAGCTTCTTTGCCGTGCATGCGATAGCAGACGATAGCTATCGGTTGCTAATGCAATCGCCTGAATCTACAGCTCAGCCCGTCTTGTGAGGACTTTCAAGCGTTTGAAATGTAGCCGACTAGAACGCGTGGCTGATATTTCCTCGTGCAGTCGGGCTTGGATGCCGGCTGTAAAAGCAGAAAGTCATCTTCTTCCGATATTCAGCTGGGTATGTCGTCGTTCAGTGTGAACATGCCTTTACCTTTACAGTGCTTTGAACACAGAAAGGTTAAACATGCAACGCGTAGAGCTTCCATGCAGTTATCAAACCTGCTTCTTTTCGCGAATGCAAGTTCCCTGCACGTAGGCAGGGCAGCAGAATCTGTCAGGAAATGCACGAAAAAGGAAAAAGCTGGCCGGCTGGCTGCTGGTCGATGACTGCTGACGAGTTGACGAGCTAAATAAGCGAGCCGTCGTGGGTGTTCACCTCGCGAAAGGGCCGGGTTATTATCCTTCACCTGAGGGTCATTCGTGACGCATGTTCGCCCCACCTACTAACAGGACCGTGGGAGGAAAGCGAAATGAGTAGTAACGGAGTCAAACTAGTAAGGTAAAGAAAACGACACTAGGAAGAGAAAAAGACAAAGGAGAGAGAAAGAAAGAAAGAGAGAGAGAGAGAGAGAAACTCAAAGGAGAGACAGGAACCTTGTCTCATAATCCCCTTACATGCAGCTCCTGGTGGTCCTCGTGGTTGTCAAGCGTTTCACAGTCATCTAAAGAGTACTGCAATTGTTATCTCCGTATCTATACAACAATAATACAATTAGTAAAGCGCCATCAGGACCTCAATCT
The DNA here is from genome assembly GCA_009760855.2 of Cristatella mucedo. Taxonomy (NCBI): domain Eukaryota; kingdom Metazoa; phylum Bryozoa; class Phylactolaemata; family Cristatellidae; genus Cristatella; species Cristatella mucedo. The sequence goes on along the minus strand of WPIO01000050.1, from coordinate 142,956 downwards.
CTTTCTAGGCAATTGACGTTCGTGCAAAGGAGACAGGATCAAATGGTTAGTGGTAGCATACTCATTAACAAAAAGAGTAACGTGTTTTAGGGCGACATACACAGTGCCAGCATGCAAGAATGGTCATTGGTAGCATGTACAGTGGCTGAAAGTATGACCACATATAGGTAGAATCACAGGGACCCATTCAATGCCGTGAGAATAGGTGTGTTTTTAGTTTCTTTCTAAATGAGGTCAAGTCAGGAGACGTCATTGCTCAAGTCGGAAGTGAGTTCCAGACTTCAAGAACATAAAAAATTAAGACACGGTATCCCAAGGATTTAAGGCTTGTAAGAGGTATAGATAAAGTGATAGATTCCGAAAAGCAGGTGGTACGGCGCTTAGCCTGGTGGAGGAGAAAATCTGATAGGTAGGCTGGAGCAAAAGAATAAAGGGACCTAGAAATGAGCGGCTAAA
>WPIO01000050.1:0-140000 GCA_009760855.2 Cristatella mucedo | reverse complement strand
AAAGTTTAGGTCAGATAAACGTGAAAGAATTGGGCAGGTGCTACGAACACGATAAAAAAAGCCTAGCCACTGTGTTTCGAACCACTGTAAGCTCTCCTAACACTGTACGCAGACCTGGAAGAATAGATAGTTAGGAAAGGTCGTTAAGATATGACAAACGCAAGGAAAAAATAGGCTGAGTTACTGTGACATAAAGCACGAACGAAGTTTTGCAGAGTAACCTGAAATAAAAGTAGCCAGCTTGCTATGCATCTGAGGTAATCATGTAGTAAAGGGAAGTGTTGGAATTGACTACTAAGATGCCGCGCACGCCCAGGGGATGCTGTTTGATCAACATTCGACTGTGAGGCTTGCCATTTTCCGAGTTAATATAGGCTTTCCCATCTATAGTCGGCTTGCTTTGCCGTAACTCAATTCAAGGAGTTTAGCTGTTAAAGTGCGAATGTCGAGAATGGCAGCTCCAAAAAAGTTGAGAGTCTGAGGCAGTTAGAGGCACCGGTGTGCTTTTGCATGCTACGACTAACCATATTTGCATGTTGACAATTACATGTAATCGGTAACTATATTATGCATGCAGACACACTATGCATGTTAGCAGTAAACATATGATCATACTTCCAATACAGCATAGATGAAGTGTTTAGAACGTCACTTGAGGGCACCATGAAAATGTATTTTTATCGTTATTATCATTACTAGTAAGAACGGAAATGTTAAAGCCATAGCCTGAGGGGCGCCAGAACGTAAGTAAGTATTAAGGCCCCAGTAAGAGGGTCACTAGAAGGTAAAAATATCACGCAAAGCTAGGGATATATGTCTCACTGTACCTCGTATGTTCAAAGTTGCGGCTGCATCTGACCCATCCATTCTGGTTGGCTATTCATCTTTGCAACTTCAAACGTTTCTCGTTCTAGCTCAAGCTCTGTGTTCGCACCAGTGCATGATTCAGTGCATGCTTCCGACCCAGTTGTTTTACTCACCGGCTCCCTGGAGTAACTTTGTGCTATGATTAGAATGCTAGTGTAAGCATGATACTTTTTTGGTTTTGCATGCTCTATGACGTGCATTCATCCAACACCATTGGCACAGATTCTCTCGCAGCGAATTGTGAAACACTAAAATAGAGTGCAATTTCTCTTTAGTGCACCAAAAACAAAATGTTATTATTATTGCTATTAGTTTAAAGCACAAGTGCGAGACACAGAAAGGTAGCACAGTATTAAAGCAAATGCGGAGCATAGGTCCACAGAGTGGAAATAACGGCCAACACTGGATCCCAATCAAGCTGTGCCTCGAATTACAAGATCGCCTGACCTAGCTCTCAACAACAATCGTCGTAATGAAGCATTTATCTAATGTCAAAAGCTGTACTAATATCTCTCTAATGCAATTTAAATATGCTGAAAGAAAGCTTATCAACTGGCTTTTGGCAAGGTGCACATTATCTGTTTGAGCAGGCAATTTAAGGACGTTCAATAGGAGGGAGCTTGTACTCCGCAGACGTACAGTGGCTAGCAAGAGGCTGATTTCTCTAAGAGAGCTATACAAGTAGCCTGTCTGACAGGCTTACTCTCACTCAATGTCACAAAGAGTATTTCAATCAGAGGGATCATGCACTTGCTGGTTCAGTACCATCGCTTGAACTGGCTAGCCCATCTGACATACTTACTGTCACTTACAGTCACACAAGACATTTCCAGCGAACAAAGGCTGCACTCATAGTTACTGCTATCGCTTGAACGTTGAGTAACAAGCCCATCTGACGTTTTTACTGCAAACGTTTCCCATCGCACCGTCAGATCCTCTGAAGTGGTTCCTTAAAACCTTTGGATGAAATCTTGCTGTCGGTTTTTGTGCCCAAACAAGCCCAAGATCTCCATACTGACTGATAGGTAAACGTTCCGGGAATTAGCTGTGTTTGATAACGGCTTGATGCTCTACCGATGCATTCAATGTAAAGATAAGCTGATTAAACAGCCTGGTTTATGTTTTGACGGAAGAGCATTAGTGGTTAGTGACTACAGTCTAATTTGATCACATTTGGGGAGAACTTGAAAAAACCTATTTAGGACAGCATTTAGTGGGTCCATGTGATTCTTCCTTCATGTGCTTATGCATGCTGACACTGTGCATGCTGCCACTAACCAAACTTGTATGCTGACACTGTGCATGCCACCCCTAACCATGTTATTCATGTTGTTTATCAAGCATGATATTACTCACCATCCAATCACGTTTCCCTTTGCAGCAAATGTAAAGAGCATAGAAAGAGATTAAGAGCTCTGAAGGCGCTTTATCAAGTCCATTATTATTATCATTACTGGACGGCTTGCATTAGTTGATTACAAATTGCCTACTGCAGGGATCGAACACATGACCTTGTATGTAAAGTGTGAGCACTTCAGGCCTATGAAAAGACCGAGGGGTATAGCCTGCTAGGGTTCTAGAGTGTGCATTGCCGCCCTTTTCGTCACTGGGGTTAAGGTGCTCGTTTTTAACGATCGAGGTCAAGGTGAATGCCCATGATAGCCAAGGTCGTGGACTCAAGCCCTGCTGCCACATATGTGAAGCACTGGGATAAAGATTGGGTTCTTTTAAGGTGTCATACCAACAAATTATTTATATGTTTTTCGCATGCAGATGTTTGATTGTTTTGTAATACTTGCCGATAAGTTAGGCGGTACATGTACGACTTGGCATACAAGTTTTTGCTGCTTGCTAAATCTTGCAGAGCTGACGACATACAGCCTAGCGATGGAATGCCTGAAAAGTCTGACCCACGACAAGCACGAGCAAGAGAGCTGCATCGTCTGCCGCGAGATTTTTCCGACGATTCAGGACATGGTCGCCAACGGAACCCTATCTATTGAAAACGACCAGATCAAGCTGATCCAGAGAAGCCAGCAGCCCGATTTCTTCGTCTACGATGCTGCTGCCGCCCATCGAGAATACTTTGGAGTCGAAGCTCCTGCTTTAGCGTGCAGCAACGTCGTCTTTAACGACAAAATCCAGCTGATCGCCAGTCCTGAAGTTGGAGCGACGGCTGCACTAAGTGATGTCGCAAAAGCAGAGAAACTGAGCTCTGAAGCTCTGCCCAATTGCAAGTGCTTCTGCCACAGAAGCATGCCATGCTCCTAACATGGATCCCGCCTAAAATGGCAAAGTTCCTGCACTTACCTTAACGGACGGCAACTTGCTCGTGGAGGAAATGGCAACTCTACAGGTCGCAGCCGGAGTTGGACAGGGGAATGCCAAGAAATGTAAACAATCTGCTGCACTCACGTTCCACCTAGGCGAAGTTGGGCGGCCACCGTTCCAGTAGAATCGTTTCCCCGTGTTTGAGGAAAGACTGACTACAGCGAATGCTTTCTTGAGTGAGCAAAGTGATGGTTGACAAAACTTTCTGCATGTTAAGGCAGACTGTGGGCTTGCACTGTGGGCTTGGGCTGGCTGACTGTTGGCTTCTGGGTGGACGAGTAGCGAATGTTCGTGCGGGCACGATGATTTGATTGCAGCAGTGGGTCAGTCTGAATTCGCGTGGTGTCCGGGGACGCGTTTCATGCAGTTTTTTTTGGAAGCTCGCCATAAGTAGCTCTTTAGTCAGGGAGATGCTATGCTTGGAAGAGCCGAGAGGAAATTGATGACTGGTAGCTATCGGATTAGTGATTAACCTTTACGGCCTTGAGTACAATTTACTAATAGTCAATATAATAGATAAATATAATATAATCAATAAATATCAATACATAAATCAAATAAATAAATAACTGTAATCAATATATGTAATAGTACAATTTACTAGTAGCCATCGCCAGGAAGTCAAACTTCATTGCAGCTGCTCGCGAACGATTGATGATGATCTGTGTAGTAACATACGGATGGGCCGAGTTAATGAGGATTTTTCTCGATTTCGATAGACAAGGGCTCGCAAAGCGTTCTCCTCGCACGGCCTTTAACCTGACGGGTATTTTGTGTAAGGACCATCTCCGCCTGCCTGTAACCGCACAAAGCGACAAAGACAAAGTGGGTGCAGCAGAATTGCTGATCTGCATATGATATGCTGCAGCATTGTCTGTAAAGCACTGAAAGCCTGCACAAATTCAGATATGGAGTACGGTAGTCACCGTACTCCATTTAACGCAACGAAGGAAATCTCAAGCGTCACTGAATCGAGGGGAGGGGCAGTCGAGGAAGTAATAAGTGCGTAATTGGCTGCACGAGAGATTGATTATATGTATTACCTAAGAATTGTGAATACGAGCTTTACGGTCTGAAGCCGACAGAGCAAAAGCTTCTTTTACCAATGAGCAAACCTCCATTAAGCGAAATAATGCAACAAGTCAAGGTGGAAATTGCGGGAAGGATGAAGAATGCTGCTCTGTATCAGACGGTAAACAAAGAAAAATTGCTTGTCACTTATCAAAAATGAAACGTGGCTGCATTTCTAGGCTTCCTTAATCAACTACTCAGCTATATCTATCACCTGTTGAGTCTTAAAGACTTTCTAAGACTCATAGCCATAGTTTCCAAAGAACCAAGTACTTCCTTTAAGTTGAGCTTGTGAAATCTTGGTCGCTAGTACAAAGCATGAAGCACATTGTGCTTCTCATGATTGGCATCGAAGTGGCTGAGAGACTTGCAGGTTTGAGCATTCAATGCAAGTTTTAAGCAGGCTGAGCTGGTTTGAGCAGGCAGAGTGGGTTTGAGCATGAGTAGGTTTTGCTGCAAACTCACTGTTCGTTTAGATAAGTGAAAAAACTGCCGAGATTTAGATACGTATGTCTTGTTAACAATTTAGTCTAATCAAGTGTCATAGTTACTGAAGTCTAACATAGTGCATTGGGCAGACAAACATCCACTTGTACTCGTAACTTTGACCCCTAAAGTTTTTTATTTGGTCATTATTATTTATTCATTTCCCGCAGCAATGCTAGCGTTACAGATGAATGCGTGATATGTTACCTAAGAAGTAGTTGCTAAGGGCTTTGAGGGTTGGTCAAAGACTCCTAGAGGTCCAACTTTGCTGCTAGAAGGTGGTCACCTAATCGGTAAGCGACTACAGCAAACGGAAATAGAATTGAGCACATTGACTTAGACGAACACCTTACCCAGATCTAAGAATACGCAGGGATACATCTTGAACACCTATTTATGGGCACTGCACCCTTTCTTGATTATTTTATAATCCTAGTACTTTTTTCCTAATTATTGATGCTATGGAGCTCTAGTAGGATGTTGAGCCTCAGAACCGATACATGGACTCGTATATTACAATGGAGCATGTTCGTAGTGAGCAGTTATATCTAGTTGTGACGTTGTGATTGAGCAGATTCTATAGGGTGGAGATGCACCAAAACAGGATTTAAATTAAAAAACTCTGACATGGAATGCCTCTCAGCCACGTAAGGCTGTGCATACATGCACGCATGTATGCATGCATGAATGGATAGATGTGCGTGTGTGTAAGTGTATCTGTGTGTATGTGTGTTTGTGTTTGTGTGTGTGTGTGTGTTTGTTTTTGTATGTGTGTGTGTGTGAGCTCGCTCGTATGCTTGTGTGTGGGCATGAATGTAGGTAGGCATGTACGTACGCATATATATATATATATTTATATATATATTTATATGTATATACATTTATATGTATAGGAATGTATGTAGGTCTGCATGCATGTATGTATGTATGCAAGCAATGCACACATATATATATATATATAAATATACATATATACACACACACACATATATATATATATATATATATATATGAATGTATGCATGCATGTAAGCAATGTATGTATGTGTGTGTATGCATGTATGTATGCATGTATGTATGTACGTATGTACATATGTGTGTACATGTGTATGCATCCTAATCTTTAAGTTCACAAGGCCGAAAGGACAAACGGGACGTTAAGCACGAAAGTTCTCTATAACGCTATCGAAGCTTATTTGGCTATCTGAAAGCATAGAGCAGCAAGTAGACATGGAGGGCTTTTATTTATCAGCTTGTTTCAAAATGGATGGGGTACACTCGGATAGCCATTAACAAGCAGAAGTTCTGACTTTGTCATCACCAATTATTACCAGGAAAGGTAGAAGCGTAGAGACGAACGGTCTCTTCTTGTTTCGCATGAAAACAAGATCGTCTACGCATTTTACCAAGCAAATCAAAGAGCGACCTGTCTGTTCATCAGGGGAATTGAGATGAATGGGTCCTAAGCAAATCTGACCTTGACCTTAGCTTTGACCAAAGGCAGGGATCGCATCCTACAGAGCATGTTTGGCATGGTCAGCTTGCAAAGTAGTTCGGGAAATTATTCAAGAGCATCGTCATGATTATCTGTGGTATGCGACCGAGTTCTTCACGCTAAAGATTGACCTTTGACCGTGCCAATGCCGCTAAAGCTGACCTCCGATTTTTAAGACGCTTGCAATTCAAATGAAGTTCGGCCTGGGGAGGTGTGCGCCTATGGACCAATGCGGCTGCTTTGGCTGGCCATGGACCTCGCCACCATTCGGTAACCTTGCCCGTCTTCAATAACAGCGGGCAAGCAGCTTTGCCGTGACGTCATCTAGGCAGGGTTCTTTCCTTGCAAAGCTTGCAACGGTGACCATTTTTAGTCTCTCTTCATATTGTGCAAATTGTACACTCGATAAGCCTTCTCTTTGTAGCGCGAAACTTGCGAATTGCCATTTTAGAAGTGAACGCTCTCACGGTTCATATACAGGCCTATCGGCTCACTGTCGTCTCCACTGCCTGCCTTTTAGCTACCAATAGTAAATTTTAGCTACCAAACCTTTAGTACCAATCCTGCTTACCTGACCACATGCAGATCTCATTCAATCTACAGTGTGTGTCCACCTCCTCCTCTAAAATAACTTGTAAATCACGAAACTTTAAGACCCTTGACATCGATGCTGTCCGTGCGAGAATATCTGCTTAATCTCTGCTGCTCAGTCCTCCCTCCAATCTGTGATCATTGGTAGATAGCTACAACACGACACTAGCTGACATGCTCGACGAGCTTGTACGTCTGACAAAGTGCACTGTGCGCCCTCGCCCAGACGGCCTATGGTTTACCACAGACATTAAAATAGCCAGGTCTAATAAGCGCAAGCTTGAAGAAGCATAGAAAAGATCAGAACTGACTGTCAATCGATCCTAGCAAAGGCCAAATCTAGCTTCTATAAAAAAATTGTTGAATCACAGATGCACAATCCAAAAATGCTGATGTCGACGATCAACCATCTCCTCAACCGCTCCCAGATTAGCTCCTTACCTGATCATCCTTGTGATGATCTAGCCGATCGCTTCTCTAGATTCTTTGTGCAGAAGATAGACACGATCAAGGAGTCCGTCCCTGCGATGACAACATACCCACTAGATTGCTGTTCCCCGATTCGTGGCTGCACCTCAATGTCTACATTTAAGTAGGTCACTAGTGATCTAGTCCTGATGTTCGTATCCAATCAAAGAAGACAGCAAGTCATCTGGACCCTATTCCCACTGTCCTGCTCCTAAGTTGCATCGATCTGCTGCTGCCATGCATATCTAACATCATTAATATGTCATTAGCCTCAGGTCATGTCCCAGCACCTTTCAAAATAAGCCGTAGTAAGGCCAGTTCTCAAGAAAGCGACACTAAACCAAGAGAGCTTGAGCAACTACCGCCCAGTCTTCCTTCTACCATTCCTATCAAAGACACTGGAATAGGTCGTGGCGGACCAGCTGAACTCATATATCGAAACTTTAAACTTTGCTAGTAATTTCCAGTCTGGTAGCAAGTGCATGTGATTGAGAAGTGGTGTAATGTGGCAACTGCGACGCTCACGACAGTTAAGCCTAGCTGCAGAGTTCAACACCAGCTGCAATCGCCTGATCACACATGCCGGTAGGCTAGCAAGCAGTGAGTTGCAGAAGTCAAGGCAGGATGTCACAAATGCATGGACTAATTTAGACATGGTATCCTTATCTAAACAAGCCCGAATTTTAGCAATGTTATGTAGCTGAAAGTTGGCAGACTTGACTGTGGAGCTGATGTGGTCATCTAATGAGAGGTCACTTTGGAACATGACACCTAGATTTCAAGCTGATTCAACGGGAGATGTGCTGGCACAGCCAATTTTGAGCGCCAGCCATTCCGTTTCTGAATCACACTGGGTTTTCCGTAACTAATAAGTTAGTTTTATCGTCGTTTAGTTTAAGAAAATTTGCAGCCATATATATGCGGATGTCATCAATACTGAAACTTGATATACTACTTGATACTTGAACTCATATATCGAAACCTCACACCTTGCTAGTAAGTTCCAGTCTGGCTTCAGAGCCAATCACTCTACAGAGTCAGCATTGCTTAGGGTATACAACGACCTACTTAGGAATGCAGACATGGGCAGAGTGTCTCTGCGTGTTTTGCTCAATCTTTCGGCAGCTTTTGATACCATCGATCACCACGTTCTTCTAGAGCGCCTCTCATATCACCTGGTTATCACTGGCACTGCATAGCAATGGTTAAGGTCCTATCTCAGTGGGAGACTCTTGAGTATTGACGTGAATGGATAAAGATCATCCGAGGTACCTCTGAAATATGGAATACCTCAGGGCTCCGCGCTTCGTACGGTTCCTTTCACGGTTTATAATCTCCCTCTTGCAGATGTGATTGCCAAGCACAATCTAGGCTTTCACTTCTATGAGGATGATACTCTTCTTACGAAACGACATCTACTCTCCAACTGCCGACTATGGCTCATCCTTTTCTGTGGTCCTGAGCTGCTACGTCCATGCCACTCACTACCTCATCTGCTCTCCTGACTCTGCTATGCTTCCCACTTTCTCTTCGTTGCGTGAGACGAAATCTGTCGGCTACCGAATGCGTACCGAAAGCCGCTACGGCTGTGAGTGCGCTATACAAAACTCTCCTGCATAACACCCACATAATCTTTGTGACTTTATGGTGTTACAGACACATCCCTCCCAGCCTTCGAGCACCTCAAGTTCTCTCAACTCACTTGCTGCATGCATTGATGACATCCGCTAGTGTATGGCAGCAAATTTTCTAAAACTAAACGATGATAAAACTAACTTACTAGTTATGGTAAACCCAATGTGATTCACAAACTGTAAAGGCTGACGTTCAAAATTGGCTCTGTCAGCATATCTACCGTCGAATCAGCTCGAAATCTAGGTGTCATGTTCCAAAGTGACTTCTCGTTAGACGACCACAGTCAAGTCTGCCTACTTTCAGCGACATAACATTGCTAAAATTCGGGCTTGTTTAGATAAGGATGCCACGTCCAAGTTGGTCCATGCAGTTGTGACATCCCGTCTCGACTTCTGAAACTCACTGCTTACTGGCCTACCGGCATATGCGATCAGGCGATTGCAGCTGGTGCAAAACTCTGCAGCTAGGCTTGTCTGTCGTGAGCATCGCAGTTGCCCCATCACACCACTTCTCGCCGACCTGCACTGACTACCAGTCAAGCAACGGATTGACTTCAAGGTTTTTACGCCCACTTTTAGGTCCATTCATTCTTTGGCTAGAGCCTATCTCTCAGATGTACTACCCCATCAGGCCAAGCATCGTACGACCTGCTTTTCGGAATCCAACAGTTTACCAACACCTTGTACAAACATGAAATCCTTTGGAGACCGTGCATTTAGTTCGTATGCTCCCAAAGCCTGGAACTCCCTCCCGAATTGCGTCAGAAAATCCCCTGACTTGACCACATTTAAAAAGAACTTATAAACACACCTATTTAGAGGACAGCATTTAGTGGGTCCCTTTGATTCGTCCTTCACGTGATTATTCGTGCTGACACTGTGCATGCTGCCACTAACCACATTTGCATGCTGACCCTGTGCATGTCACCCCTAACCTTGTTATTCATGTTGTTTATCAAGCATGATATTCCTCACCATTCAATTGCATTTTCCTTTGCAGCAAATATAAAACGCCTAGAAAGAGATTGAGTTCTCTGAGGGCACTTTATCAAGTGCATTATTATTATTGTTAAGGATGTTTCATTTCTACCGGAATTCAAAGTTGCACACAGTTTGTTTAAACAGCGTTTATCAATAGATCATTTTGCAAGCAGTTACCTTACAGATTTCTTCGGATATATAGGTGCTAAGAGATGGCAGAGACGATATTTAGTTTTGGGCGGTGTTCCTGCCAATTACTTAAGCAGCAGCATAGGGGTTAAGCCTCGTGCGACATGTCTTTAGCTCTGGAAGCCTAGTTGGGTGTGCTTCCAGCGATATCTATTTTGTATTGAGCTGAGGGGTACGTGCCACCTGTATCTTTTTTAGTTTCTTGTTAGAGGGCTGGTACCCCCGGCATAGCCCTCTCGGTTATGTCATTGCAAAAGTTGCAGTCACAGTGGAGTTTATCGACCAGTTTCGCCGTATTGCCTTCATGGTCAGAAATGTGAGTAAGAACATTTATAAATGTAATCAAATCATTGCTATACAGAAGAAAATATTTAAGGTTCGAATTCAGTATTTCCAAATTAATTGATGCTTTTAAGATCGTTACGGATCTACTGAATATGCTTAGTTGTTGCAACAATAATTGCATAGTTGGAAAATACACACAAGTGATCTAACGCTGTCTCGTATCTTGTAGGCAAGAGTCAGCCAAGAAAAAAGAGAGGTTCAAAGAAGAAGAAGAGAAACCACGCATTCCCTGCATGTGGCAAGGTTTACGAGGCCATGTTCGATTTAACTCGTCACAAATTGAAGCATACGAACGATGCACCAAACAACTGCTTCACTTGCAGCAAGCCCTTCGTCACACTGAAAGAGTTTGGGAACACGAGAGGGTGTGTCGCAAACAGTAGAGCAGCTCGAGCTGTCGACTTTGACACCATCGACAATGCCATGCGGCAATCACACTCTAGCACCTATTAAGCAAGGACAAGGCATGTGGTAACAAATTTGAGTCAAACGTTAAAACTCGTCTTACCAGCTTGCATGGTTTGCACCTAACCGAGCAGAGCTACAGCGTTGTCACTTGATAATAAAGCCACGCAAATTTTCCAGACTTTGGTTCAACCAGATATTTGGTGGTGATCTGAGATGATTTGATGATGACGAGTGCTGTGAATTGGTAACTGTCTTGTCTATTTTAGTGACAGTTCACTAGCGGCAGCTATCGGAGCAAGATATTCCTGTTACAGCAAGGCTATAGGTCATCCATACGTCAGCCAAGCTCCAGGACAGGCACAGACTGGCCAGCTTAAAATACAGCGATGGTTTACTTAGATGCAAAAATAAAAAAATCACTCTAGCTTTCAGCACCCTCAGCAGACTCTTTTCAAGCTGCCTGCTTTGGATGCACCACAATCGCTCAAGAAATTCTTGGGAGGGCATGCTAAGTAACTGAGATACGATTCGTCCTAGCTCTAAAGGACCCGGCCAACTTGCAACGTGCAATGGCGATAGGCCTAAGAGTATGTAAGTACGGACAATAGCCAGGATTTATACAAAGGTGTTGGATTACTACAACTCCAGAAGCAGCAGATCGTAGGATGGTTAACTGGGAGCGTTGGGCATCAACGGAGGTGGAGGCCAAGCCACACCAGCCCGACCGGTGCCTTCCTCAGAGCTGGCAGTGCCTGTGGCTAAGGCCTCCTTTGATGCCTCCCCCAGCCGACGCCAGCTGCGCCTACATATATATTCAAGTAACGTAATGCATCTTCGTCTGTAACTCCACAAAACCATAAAGACTATGCAGGTGTTACCCAGGAGAGTTTTGGATAGCCCACTTGCAGTTTATGCAGCTTTCGGTACGCATTCAGTGGCCAAAAGACCTCGTCTCACGCCGCAAATACAAAGTGGAAATCATACCAGAGTCAAGAGAGCAGTTGAGGGAGTGAGCAGCAAGGAAGTAGCAACTCAGGACCACTGAAAAGGATGAGCCATAATCGGCAGCAGGAGAATAGTTGTCGTTGCGTAAGAATTGTGGAAGCGAGTTCCACAGTCTAGGACCTAGAGAGCCAAAGCTTCTATCGCCAACGATGTTTAAGCGGAAGAATGGAATAGCTAATTTATCGTCCATACACGACCTGAGGGCGCGAAGAGGCTGAAACTGGTGCAGCAGTATAGCTAGGTAGGAAGGAGCCAAGGAGTGGCGGGCCCTGTGTGTCACCGTAAGAACTTTGCTCTGTATTCGTTGCTCAACCGGCATCCATCGTAGCTTTTCTAGCAAAGGAGAAACGTGCTAAAACCTCTGAGACCTGAAGACTAACCTTGCAGCCATGCTAATAACCAGCTGCAGTGAGCCAGGGTATGTTAGAGTTTGACAGAGGAGTTGCCAAGCCGGCCGCCAATGGAACCCAAGCTGCGTCGGCCCTGTAATGATGAGAGCCGACTGTCAATGGACTGGCTTATTTTCATGCCTCTGAAGCACATCGGGCCTTGCAGCAACGTTGTAGGCGATAGGAGAATGCTGGTAAGTGATGCCCAGCCTTCTGGGACGATGAGGTCGAGTCGCATAGTACTTGGCTTCCCCCATGGGCATTCCATCAGGCCTCTTATGTCGAGTTCCGACAAGGTGGTCGATGCTTGCTCCATTAGGTTAGTCACACGTTGTAATTCAGGTTCCGAATCGCAGCCTATACACTCTCGACAGGCTGTGCTGAGCTCCCGGTAGACTTCGTTCATTTATGCTTAGACGGAGACACTGGATATGCAGTTGGAGCACACGAAGCGAAATGCAACCGACGCCTCTTGCTAGCCTGAACAATATATTCCCAATGTATATTAGAATGCTTCGATGGGCGTGGCCCGGTAACTCCGGATCTGATAGAAAACGGGGTCGGCATCGGTCAGTATCTCGCTTCTTCTCGCTCATTCATAGTTTAGTACAATTTTTCTGCCCATTTCGTCCCCAAAGTTTATTGGTGCTAAATACTCGTAGGGCTACCGTTAGTGGGTTGAAGTCGCGAAGTGCTGTGCAACTATGCCAATTGGTTTTTCCAGTACCAGCTGACCGCAGCAGCAGGAGGGTACTTAAAAAGCAGAGGCTCAAAAAGAAACTTTTTCCATTTCCATCTTTTTCCTAGGCAGAAATTTTCAATCGAAAATACGCATCGCAACGCGCGCAGCAGGATCTGCTCCCACCGTATTCTTAGTGATCCGGAAGGCCAAAAAAATAATTCTCAATATCCCACTTGGGACGGAATTTGAAATAACGGAACGGGCGGAGGCGACTGAGACATGCGGGTGTCTTATGTCTAAGATCACAAGGCAGGTACCTAGGTGACCAACCGAATCGATCGGTACTTGATCTATAGCAGGTAATGCACTGCTTTAACAAGAAGAGGGTTCGTTACAGTACCGCCTGGGTTGGGGAGGGCGTGGTTAGGGCTGGGACGCTTCGGGTGCGGCATGGTGTACCTTTGACCTCGTGCAGCACTCTGGCATCTGCGCCCCGATGGGCTTAGCACTAGAGTTCCAGTCGTGTCAGGTTTGAGTCTTTGATTCATTGGTTTGAGACTTTTCTCAGTGTCGACGGGTTTGAACGGCCGCGACCGACGATAATGAGCTCTGAGCTCTGATCCGGGATCGAAGGGTGGGGCTGTGGCGGAAACGTGCCATTTGCAGCAGCACACGAGTGGTCAAAGCACCTGGTTACAAGGAAGCCCGGGAATCGGTCACTTGAATCAGCTTTGCTCGTACAGCGAGTCGTACAGCGAGTATTATTATTCGTAGTTATCGCGAGTCGGTTGCAGCCCACGGTTCGTAGGCGCATTGCTGGTGCATTAAACGTTTTTTCACGGACATGCAGTAGGTCAGGCAGCTAACTGCCTGCCTGGACGAACTCAAGGAGACAGCACTGTGAAGCACCGATGAGGAGTCTTTTGTATTGCTTCTAATTGAATTCGCATTCGAGTGCACCGTCACAGTGACCAAGTGCCATTGCCAGAGAGCCAGCAGAATCAGCAAGCCGTTCATGCGTGCAGACCTCTGCCGATTGTCGTGGGGCTTTTTGTGTCGCTATGGCCACATTTTTCAACCACCGACGGAGTGACCGAAAAACAACAGGCCCTGCCATTTACGGTAAGTGTGCACTTGTCCTGTTAGGGAAGAATGGCAAATCAACGTTCGAGTGCCAACCCGGCATGCTTTCTGGGGACTTCTTTCTGAAGCGAAACGAACGATATGTGCTGCATAATCCTCAGAGTCGTGTAAATGAATTAATGCCGTAAAAGTCAAGCAACCTGCTCGGCATTGGTTCTTGTATCTCTCCTTGCTTTGCTGGTTTTTGGGTGCTCTCCAACGGCTTCGTACAGATACACGATTCTAAGGACCAACCAACGTGCCTAAAGTGTCAGTGCACATTTCGGTCAGCAATCTGAATACACACATGGTGCTTCACATTGCGAGTCTACTTTTATCTAAATGCAAACATTGATATGAGAGGAAATGACCACAGCTTCATATGGCGAGTCAGCTCTTATTTAGCTTTGTGGTGGATTCCCTGGAAGATGCACTGGGCCTTTTCAGATCGGTACACGATGAAACCGTGAGGCTCATTTGTGGGAATGAACCCAGTGCCGTTATCAGCTTTAATCGTCTACTGAGAACTGCATGTGCTATTGCCTTTTAATTATTCCGAGGTATTGAGCAAACGGTGTAGTAATGCTTACGTGTTCTCTAGGGATTATGATGTGGCCGAGAGGAAATCGCTCCTCAGCCGGGGCTGGGGGCGGAAACGGCTTGCAATGATCGAATCTGCCATCATCTTTCTGCAAACTTTTGGCTTAGCGTTCAATGTGTGTTCTCCGAACAATAAGGAAATCATCCTGTCTGAAAACCTTTAGCGTTACCATGCCGTCAAAAACAAAAACTCTAAAGTCTTATGAAGCAAGAAGTAATAGTAAATATCAATAATTGCTCCAGCCACTCAAAAAGGTTAGCTGACTTAACAGCATCGTTCGCTAAACTGAAGAGGTTCCAGAAATTCGCATTCGCTACCGCTTGCAGTCCGCTATGACGGATCTCTCTCTCTCTCTCTTTCTCTCTCTGCAAAAGTTGAATCAACGAACCGGATAGCAAACTGCGAGTGCCTTACCTTCTTTGCCAAGGCACATGGGCAGTTAAGCTCTTGAATGCTACGCAATCCCGCAAAATTCACTAAATCACTGGCCGCTGGGCTATATTGCCAGTGCAAGAAAACAGGAAATTATCAGAATGAAGATATCCGAAGGTGAATTTCGGGACTTACAAAATTAAAATGGCAGTCTCGGCAAATTTAAAAAATGACAAATGTAATGTATCTCCGTCAGTAACTCCACAAAGTCACAAAGACCACGTGGGTGTTACGCAGGAGAGTTTTGTATAGCGCACTCACAGCCTAAGCGGCTTTCGGTACGCATTCGGTAGCCAACAGACTTCGTCTCACGCAACAAAGAGAAAGTGGGAAGCATAGCAGAGTTAGGAGAGCAGTTGAGGTAGTAAGTAACATAGAAGTAGCAGTTCAGGACCGCTGACAAAGATGTGCCATAGTCGGCAGTTGGAGAGTAGATGTCGTTGCGCAAGCATTGTGGAAGCGAGTTCCACAGTCTAGGACCTGCAGAGCTAAAGCTTCTGTCGCCAACTGTCTTTAAGCGGAGGAATGGGACAGCTAATTTATTGTCCACACAGGACCTGAGCAACTCAGACGCGCCACCGTATTAAAAGCTTGAGAGCATGACGAGATTGGAAAAATAGCGAGACGTCGGTGGTTAAAGAAATCCGAGATTCTTTCGAAAATTACTTCAAACTGCTTGCAGCTTCAGCTGTTGCTATACCAACGCTTTCGCGTTCCTTCGAATGAAGCCCCTTAAAGTGGGTCCACCGGCGGGCATAGCCATGCTGTCAAACGCACGTCCGTCCATGGTAGAAGCCCGGAGAGCTGCTCCAGGAGAGCCGGTCCAGGAGAACTCGGCCACGAGAGCTCTGGTCCAGGAGAGTCGAAGCACGCACGCCATGCAGCGCCGGCTGGCGGTGGCTATAAATCATAGCGCTAGCTGTCGCTGTCCAAATAAAAATACTTCGAAGGACCGTTTGAGTTGCATGCATTTACGATACACTTTATAATCCCAGTCTCGATAGGAGCGAATCTTTACAAACATTCAAAATTAATAATCTTCGTTACCGCTTAGCTGCGGATGTTACAGGGGCATCTCGGGCAACGACGGCTGGCGGCTCCTCGCGCTCGCTGAGCAGCCGCCCGCCATTCTTCTCCGAGACGGAGCTACATCGCCCGCTCCGAAGGCACTGTCGTCACCTTTTCTGTATGAGGCGATCGCGGTTTTTGAGCGATGTTTGAAGCAGATGGTTTCAAATGGGTCTGACGAGGTTGCCCGGCCGCGTCCGCGTCACCACGCCCTCGTCGGCCGGAAGAGCGACACGCCCTCGTCGACCGGAAGAGCGACACGCCCCTATCGGCCGGAAGAGCGACACGCCCTAACCGAAGAGCGAGACGCCCTGACGGCTGGGCGCGCTTTTCTTTTAGGACAGGTCTACGATGGTTCTGGACGCGGGCGCGCCTTCGGCGGTGCGCAGCGTGCCCGTCACAAATCGCTGAATCGCGCTCGCTCAATGGCGGAGCCACGATTGTCGCTTGGGGAGGCGAGACCGCCAAAACTTTTTACATGCGGTACGGCCCAAGTAATTTTGAGGTAGGCGAGGCTGGACCCGCAATTAATTAAAATTTATAGCGCTAGATCATAAGTGTTTATTTGACATGAACTCGAAGCTTAGCTGTCTCATCGAGCGCGTCGCGCGGCCGCCGCGCTCGAGCAAGTACGCGGGCAAGTTTTCTTCGACGGGCCCCCCGGAAGCTATCCTCGCACCTGTCGCAACTTGGCGGCCCCTTTCCGCCCATCCGTCCGCCGGTGTGTAGCCGAAGAGCTTCATGGCGGAGTGAGCAGCGGTCGAAATCCAGGGCGACAAGCCCTCATTGAAAAGGCCGCGGACCTCCGCTCGTCGGGTCCAAGCACGCCGCGACCTAGGAACGTGCCGCCCGGCTGCTCGATATGGAGAGCGTGGCAGTGGCTCACACCCCAGGCGTCCTAGGCAATCTTGTCGGCAATCGTGCGGGCCTTCATTATTCTGGCTAAATCTCCGCAGAAGGAACGACGGGGAAAACATTTGCGTCTTCGAATTTCATGAAGCGCCACAATGACGTGGCTGGTTTCTTCAGTGCTACGGTTTTCTCCGCATTTCCCGTAAATGTCTGAGATAGCTGCTGCAAGCATTTTACGGGCCATCCTCTCTCTCTCTCTCTCCGCTCCTCTGCCCTCCGCCTCTTTTGTTTCGGATCCACTGCGAAGCCTGGTGTTTTGTGCTTTTTTTTCAATTCCTCACGTTTAGCCGCTTTCAAATGGAATTTACCTTTGACCCTTGGCTGTGCATTACGTCATTAGATTTTTACCCCGACCAGGTCTCTCTGCCTGCCAGTAGGCACCTGCTAGCGAAACGGCAGCGACTTCCGTTTGCGGGACCAACGCACGCAATGACGTTCAACACTCGCAGACACCAGGCCTCCTCGCCTGCTGCGTTGTTGCATTTGTGTGCGGTTACACTGCCACCATCGTCTTCCGTTGCTGCGTCCCTTTCTACGTCTCCCGCAGCGAAGTTTCACGCACCAGCAGAACTGTTTGCTAGCGTCGACGACCCGAGGTCGACTAAGCACAGGTACGCCGACAGTAGCGGGAACGTGACAGCGACGACGAGCGCTCGTACCATAGCGTATCGCATCCGCGTCCACACTGCGGACAACTCTAATTAACAGCAGCAGGGGTTACCGGCATTGAGCAGCTGTCGCGACGTACGCCGGCGGTCTGCGTGACCTGGAGCTCACATCAGCGCCCCAATGCCAATGCCCCGAGTATCAAATCGTCACTCCCATCTAACTCAGGATGCCGACCTTTTATTAGGCCTCGGCAATTATCGCATAATCGCACAATCGCGACTAATAACAAACTGCCTTATATCGGTTGAGCTTTGTGCTGCGGTTACGTTGCGTCGAGCGTTGATTAGTTTCGCAGAAAGCGGGCACCGATCGAGCGGTCAACCTGCGGCCGACCTTGGCAACGGCATTTTGGAGGTGACCTTCAGGTTGCCGCCGCCCACCCAAGAGTACCCGCTTATACCGTTGGGTCGCCCGGCCGTGGGTCGCCATTTCGTCGGCCGCGACGCGGTGAAATATTATGCCCGCAATGCGGGCTACCGATCCGGGCCGCGGATATCCGGCAAGGACTCGAACGGCCACGGCATCCGGCGCAGCAGACTCGAGCGATCGTTACCCGGCGCCATATCGTAAGTTTGGATGGCAACGAATTTACAAGACTATTTCCTGCAGCCGCAATGGCTCACGACGCCCTATTCAGGGCGAACCGATAAAAACCCGCAAGCTGTGCAATAATGGTTATGATAAATAAATACGTTTGCCTTCAGCACGCTCTAGATTTATCGGAACAGCCGATATTCCAATCGCGAAACGTATCGCAGCACGCCTGTTGAATGACCCTGACTGACCCCGGCGGGGGCGCTTCGACACCTACCGACAGCCGGCGGGTCCGACGAGTCGGAGCCGTCGTGCGACTTTGCCTATGATTTGGAGGTAACGGGGTGCAATGCCGACAAAATCATGATTCTGGAATGTTGGGGTGTAATGCATGAACCGGTCTGTGTGAATAGAGTCGTAGAGAAATAATTAAAGTGCAAGGGATATGTGCTGTCTGTCTGTCTGCCGTTCAGCCACCACTTGAACAGACCCTTGTTTCGGTTTGACGGGTTGAGGGTTCCTGAGAGAAGTGTAGCGCTTACTTGCCTTTGAGATAACCGATTTACTGTGAGTGCATTCGCTGTAAGTACAGTGTAAGTGTATTCGTAGGTGTATTGTAAGTATATTGTATTGTAAATGTACTGTAAGTGTATTCACGTACCGCGAAAAGATTGATTTGTAGACTCCATCTACAAAGAATAAAGTATCTGCAGCGCTCATTAGCTCAGCTAATAGAGCTGCGTCGCCTCGGTGAGACACCCAGTGGTGGATGCTCAAAGCGATCACTTATGGGCAAGTATACCCAGTGCACTGCTGATGTCTGGTTACGAAATCATCGGAACTTTGTTTCTATCGCTCTGATTTCATCAATGTTCGTTCTTAAATGATTGACGGTCAGCCAGGGCGCCCGCTTGACTGATAGCTACCCTGCTGCTACGTGTCCGACGGGCGTCTTCGAGACGCCAGATCGGTAATCATGGCTTTGCGGTGGGGCATCTGGACGGGCGATCGAGAGCTCGCGTCATTTGCGAGACGTGCCCGGCTGATGTCACTCTTGAATGTTGGGGTGTAATGCATGTATCGGTCCGTTTGAATCGAGTCGTGCAGAAATAATTAAAGTGCAAGTGATGTGTGTCTCTGTCTGTCTGTCTGTAGTTCAGCCACCACTGAAAGGTGACGCTTCTCGTACGTGTTGATGGTTCCTGAGAGTAGTGTTTACTGTAACCAATTTACTGTAAGTGCATGTGTGTTCGAGTACCGCCCAAAGGTTGATTTTTAGACACTATCTAGGAAGAATAAAGTATCTGAAGTGCTCATTAGCTCGGCTAATAATGCTGCATCGCCTTGGTGCTACAGCTAGTGCCGGATGCTCAAATAGATCGCAAATGGACAAGCTTATCCGGTGCACTGCTCCAGTTTGCTTAGCTATTCATATGGACTTTGTTTCTCTTGCTATATGGTTTCATTCATGTTCTTTCTTAAACTGGTCAGCTAGCTGGCAGAACTGCGTCAGAGATTGACTGAGATCACGTCAAGGTCTCTCTGTATAGCATTCACAGTGAGCTATCAGATAAGATTGTCTATGCGCATGGGTGCTGACACTGTGCATGCTGCCACTAGCCGTACTTACATGCTGACCCTGTGCATGTCACCCCCTAAACATTCCAGTCTGATTCTTTATTGATCATGCTACCAGTAACCACTCTATCGCATTTCTTTTGGAGCAAATGACTCAAAAAAGTACCACGAAAGAGATCAAGTTCTCAAAGGGTGCTACATCGAATGTATGATTATTATTATCTGTCTGACTAGGATTACCATAATCTGTCTTGCTAGGATGCATGGCTAGGATGCATTTGAAGTGCTGCTAATAGGATTCATGCTATCAATGTAAGTTGATATCGGTCTCCCACGAGTGCATAACTTGAACCGTGTGTGTAGAACCTCTTTGTTCAGTGAACTCTTTATCAAGCTGAGACAAGCGATTGAAGAGCTTACAACGAATTGCACTGCTTGCAGTCTCCTGCATTGAAACCGTGGATGAAGTAAGATCTCCTAATTTCACACTCATGCTGGCAATAGATATGATATGAGATATGCGGCTACTGAATTACTCTGCAAACGGCCTCTGAGTCAGACTGAGCGTTTAAACTGAGATCATCACTACTGCCAATTAACGTGGAAGCGACGTCACGTTGGCTCCTGATCACTCTTCATGGACCTGCAGAGCAGTCGGAGTAGCGAAGACTAGCAGCTGCAACAGCCGCCGCCTAGCGAGCAAGTATCGCACATGCAGTGCCCTGCTGCTGCTGCTGCCGTCTTGATACTGCCTCAAAGAGACTAGCTAAGAGAGAGAGAGAGAGAGAGAGAGAGAGAGAGAGAGAGAGAGAGAGAGAGAGAGAGAGAGAGAGAGAGAGAGAGAGAGAGAGAGAGAGAGAGACAGAGACAGAGACAGAGAGACAGAGACAGGAAGAGAGAGACAGAGAGAGACAGAGAGAGAGAGAGAGAGAGCCCGAGTGCCTGTATCGCAGGAGCATCTGGTAGCAGGAGCCGCTTGCCGTACTGACTGTGTCGGTCGCTGTGCAGCTTGTCTTGCAGTTACTACTGGGACTTGGGCTCAGACAGAAAGAAGGGAGGCGACGTTGGGCACAGGATGCTCTCGGACAATAACGAGTTGCCACTAGAGCACGATCAAATCGAACTGCACACCTCGGTTGTTTGCAGCAGCCAAACAGCTGCGGATTTTCTGTCAAGGGTGACAGTCCCCAGAGAGCTGTATGAACGCGAGGTGGTAAAGCCGAGTGACAGCCGCAGCAGCTCCTCTCTGCTCCTCTCTGCCTGACCTTCGAGAAAGCTCTAACTCACAACCCTCAAATAGAATGAGCGCTGTGGGAGACGAGTGATGGACACGGTTACTCAGGCAATTATGATGGCTGTATGTGTGATGCTGGTTGGAAATACAAAGTAGCTAAAGTCAGCCGGGCCTTTGCTGATACACCGGGAATGAGTGTGTAGTGAAATGGATTAGTCTGTTGAGAAACGAACTAGGTCACCGGTTTGAGTCCGTCAACAGACAATCCTTTATTGGCTACTTAAAGCAGCAGGAGAGTTGATAACCATTAAGATTGTTCTGCAATATGTAAATGAGGCTACTTGATCAGGTAACCTTTACCTTTTTTGCTTTCACTTTAGTCTATCTGTCGACGGGTAAAGGGACGCACATTAGTGAGACAGAATGTGCTCCAAGAAGCTGTCGCTGCAGAAAAGAGAGGGGAGAACGACCTTCTAAGGCATCGAGTCTCCTACTCAGGACCTGTCTCTCCTCCTACTGAGCATTGTGTCACTACAGTTCTCTTACTCGGGACTCGTATCTACTCATTCCACTACCTTACTGCAGTAGCTGAACCGACAGCTTCGTTTATGCTTCTGCAGCTGGATATCGCTAGTTCCAGCCAGCAAGGTAGTTCTGCTTCTTGGGCATCTGAAGAGAATTGGTTCACAGCTGCATTGGTTAAACGAAGCTCAAACTTCGGGTGGGGGGCCGGGGGTGGCATCTTTTTTCTTTGTCACATGCTACCAGCGAAATGTTTGATAATTGGATTGTAATAACAAAACTCCTAGCGACTGAACATTAGAGTACGATCGTACATGCCCACACAGGCACACGTAGTTCAAGGCCAGAGGCTCGTTCCCGTGATTCGGCTAGCCGACCTGGCCCTGCATGTAATGGATGCATCGGTTAGGTTGTAATGTCAAGACTTCTAGTGACTGAACATTACAGTACAATCGTACATGCCCACGTTGGCACCTGAAGTTCAAGGCCAGAGGTACGTTCCCGTGACACGGTTAGCTGACCTGGCTTTGCCTGTAATGCTGCATCGGTCTTAGAGGCGATTAAGTAGGTATACTTGACAGTGAAAGTAGGTATACTTGACAGTGGAGCGGATGCAATTGTCTATGGGCAATTCGCATAGGAAACAGATACCCAGAATTCATGCGGAGTCCATGGGAGATAATCTAGTGTAGACTACTTAAAAGGTTAGGCTTTCAAATGTCGTAGTAATACTAGGTTTGCACGCTACCAAGTTGGAGTGTATTGTCATTCAAATTGAAATTTTTTTGCTAAAATCAAAGTGTCAAGGTCGGCAATTCATGCTGCTACCAAGCCAAGAGAGCTTGAAATGTTTGAACGCAGGGTGTCAGGATTGGAGCGTACGTGGAGTTGTGTATAGTCAGTCTGAAAATGAAAGCAAAGGTTGTGCTTGGAGATAACATCGGGAAGTGGGACAGCATCGGTTTCGAAAAGGAGCGTAGCTAATTGGGATTTCTAGGAAGGGTACACGGTACGTCGCAGGCTCACTGTATGACTGCTGACCGTTGGTATGTAGTATCTGAATTTTTCTGCTACGATTGGATTGAAATATTGCAGTGCAGTAACTGTGATGCCAAAGATAGAGAATGACGCTCAAGCAGGATGGGGGGATCGAGAAAGCGACGACCTATCCACTGTACCAGCGTTGCAGCTGCTCAGGCTCTTTAAGCTCACTCTATTGGTCAGGTGCAACATGCGATGAAGAAGCAGGCTGGCTGACTGTGTGGCCGATCAGTGCCTCACGTTGCCAAAGGCACGGTGCCCCGACCGAATTGTCGGGTGCCTCTGATCGCTGCAGGTGATAGCCTCGTCAGGTGGAGGCAGCAGGTGTCCTCCACGTGGTCTGCGGTTGAAATCAGGGCATGGGCAAAGGGCCGGTTCTGCTCTTATTTAGCATGTCTGATTGGTCGCCAGGGCAGAATGAACCAGCCAAGATTGACAACTGACCCATCTGAGAGTGACGGATAGATAGATAGGCGCCGCCGGCAACAAAAGCCAGCGATTGACCTGACCCTCGCAATGCAGCTCTGCACCCGGTGTGTGCGTCGTGGTAGCAATGATGCTCGGTCGCTGACCCCGGCTGTGTGGTTGACCTGCACCGAAGGCTGGAGGCTGCCTGGTAGCAATTAAGGAGCTGCTAGTTCACTTTGGCTGCCCAGTTCGTATGCTTTCCATGAGTGGACGTCCACTGAGCCCATGCTTGCTGAAGGTAGGAGAGAAGCATCGTGCCTCAGACGAAACATTAAGTACAGTTTCTTGTGGCAATCGGTGCTGATGCAATAGATGATGGTCTTACCTAGCTGTTTAGATGAAAAAAGATGAGTTCACCAAGGCAAATGGAACGCTGACTCGGACAGGTGCGTCTCTAACAAAGAATTCAATGATGCCAGATCATCTTTGGTGGCGACGGTAGCCAGATGCCAGTTCCAGACTTGTGGTCTGTACAGGATGCAGGTCGCTCTGGAATAACTAGCCAGGGATGGTTCTACCCAGAGGCCCAGGTGTAATATGCATTGAGAGGCCTAGGTTTAATACATATGAAGAGGCCTAGGTGAAATATACAGGAAGAGGTTCATGTGTAGTGTAAAACCAGAGAGAAACAAACTTGTTGTCCGAACCTGATCTAGAGACTGGTCACTCTTGATATTCTACCCAGGTGTGACGGCACGGTGGTTGGGCTTCGCTGATGTAATTTCTTCCTTTCGATCTAATGCTATTCCTTTGCTTTATAGAGCTAGCCCTTTGCTTGCTACTCCTTGCGTTGTAACTCGTCACCTCTGCCTTGTTGGTCTATACAGACACAGCTCGCTAGTTCGTGCAGAGGGAACTTGCTGATCTGTGCAGAGGCAATTTGTTGGTGTATACAGAGGCAACTCGCTGGTCTATGCAGAAAGAACTCGTTGGTTCAGGCGAGTGAAACTTCCGGGAAAATGCAGAGAGAACTTCCTAGTCTATGCAGACACAAGTAAGTGGTTTATGAAGAGGCAATTTACTACTCTTTAAAGTGTCTAGAAAGGGATTGAGTTCTCTGAGGGTTCTTTATTGAAATGTGTTATTATTATTTGTCTATGCAGAGTGAACTTGGTGGTCTATGCAGGTTAACATGCTGGTTCAGACACAGGGAACTTGTTGGGCTATGCAGGGGTACGTTCCAGGTCTAATCCAAAGGAATTCCCCAGTCTTTGCAGAGGGTACTTGCAGGTCTATTCCGACTGAACTGGCTAGTTTATGTTGAGGGAACTGGTTATATACTATGCAAAGGGAACTTGCTGATCTATGCAAAGGGAACTAGCTAGTCTATGAAGGCACCACTTGCTGGCTTATGCAGGGGACTTTGCCGGTCTAGGGAAAGGAAATTGACTGCTCTATGCAAAGAGAACTTGGTTGATGCGGTGAGATGAACAGATGAAGATGAACTGAGGTCGATGCAGTGGAAACTTGCTGGTCACTGTAGAGGGCAATTGCTGGTATATTCCAATAGAACAAGCTAATGTATGCAGCCGGAACTGGTTGGTCTATGCAGGGGGAACTTACTGGTTTGTGCAGACGTTACTAGCTAGTTTATGCAGAGGTAACTTACTGGTTTATGCAGAGGAAGTTGCTAGGCAACGCATAGGGAGCTTGCTGGCTTATGCGGTGCGAACTTGCAGGTCTGTTCCGAATGAACTGGCTAGTCCATGCTGTAGGTGCTTGAGGGTCTATGCAGAGGCGACTTAGTGCTTGGGGCATAGGGAACCTCTTAATTTATGCAGGGCGAACGTGCTGGTCTGTGCGCAGACGGAAGTTTCTGGTTTATGCCAAGGGTACGTGCTGGCTTATTCAGAGGAACCTTGGTGGTTCTTGCAGGGCAAACCTGGCGGTTTAGGAAGAGGGAATTTACCGGTTGATGCTGAGGCAAATTGCTGGTGTACGCAGTAGGAACTTTTTGCTTCATGCAAGAGGTAATTTTCAATTGATGCTGAGCTAACTTTCTGGTCTATGCACAGGCAGCTTGCTTGTTTAGTCCGAGGGAAGTTCCTGGTCTATGCACAATTATGTAGATGGTAAATGTAGAGGGATATTGCTAGTCTATGCAGATGTACTTGCTGGCTCATGCAGAGGGAAGGAGCTGGTCTTTGCATTGGAAACATGTTGGGCAGAGAAAACTTTCTGGCCTCTGCACAGGGAACTTGCAGGTCTTTGATTTTGATTGAGTTTTCTTAGGGCGCTATATAAATGAATTATATGTGGATATTTAACCAGTCGCTAGCTTTTGCTTTTGCTTGAATCGCGACGACCACTCACCATTCGATCATGTTTCCTTTGCAGCAAAGGTAAAGTGCCTAGAGAGAGATTGAGTTCTCTGAGGGCGCTTTATCAAGTGCATTATTATTCTAATTATTATCATTGTCTATTTGAATAGAAATGGCCAGTTTATGCGGAATGATCTTGTTTTTCTATCCAGAGTAGAACTCGCTGGTTTATGCAGAAGGAACGTGCTAATTTCTGCAGTAGGAAGTTGCTAGTTTACGCAGAGGGAGCGTGTAGGTCTATCCAGGAACAACTTGTCGGTCTATGCAAAAGGAAATCTGTCGGTCTATGCACTGGAAGGAACCTAAAAGCACACCTATTTAGGACAGCATTTAGTGGGTCCCTGTGATTCGTCCTTGATGTGCTTATGCGTGCTGACACTGTGCATGCTGCCACTAACCACATTTGCATGCTGACCCTGTGCATGTCACCCCTAACCATATTATTCATTTCGTTTGTTTTTCAAGCATGATTTTACTTACCATTCAATTGCATTTCGCTTTACAGCAAATGTAAAGCGCCTAGAGAGAGATTAAGTTCTCTGAGGGCGCTTTATCAAGTGAATTATTATTATTGGAAATTTTATTTCTTTGCATACGGAACATACAGGTCTATTCCGATAGAACTTGCGGGTCTATAATAAAGGCAATTGTAGGATCATTGGGAGCTACGAATTTATAAGAGCTCTAAATTTAATGTTTTAATGCTGTGAAGACTTATTGCAGGCCTGCTACAAAGTGGATGCTGGCATTGTCCGGCATCTGCTCAGGGTCTCACATAGAAAGCTTGTGTCAGAGTCCTCTAACATGTAGCTCTTGGAAGCCCTCGTGTCTGTCAAGCGTTTCAAAGGCAAACTACAGAGTGCATACAATATTTATCTCTCTATCTAGCCCTGGCCTGGTCCGGGCAATGGCCCGGTCCCGTTAACCGTGCTCAGTTTTGTTTCGTTTCCCTTAATCATGCTACGCTGGTTCCGAATTTTGTCTTATTGAACCAACTTAAAACGTAGACAGTTATCGGGAAAGGCTGAATTTAGAAATATTTAAAAGATGGTCACGGATTTTAGTAACGGTAAAGAGGTGACCCACTAGAATATATATTATATAAATGAATTATATATATTTTACTATTATTATTTATTATTTTATCATTTTATATAAATGAATCATATAATATATATTCTAGTGGGTCACCTCTTTACCGTTACTAAAATCCGCGACCATCTTTTAAGTATTTCTAAAGTCAGCCTTTCACGATAACTGTCTACGTTTTAAGTTGGTTCAATAAGACAAAATTCGGAACCAGCGTAGCATGATTAAGGGAAACGAAACAGAATAGGAGAGCGAGAGAAAGAGTCAGACTGAGCATGTGAGACCGGTAAAGGAAGCTAGCGTGGGAGATCAGAAGAAAAGGTTTTATTTAAGGCCTAATGAAGGGCGAGCGAGATAAGGCCAGGGGATGGAAGAAACAGAGAGATAAACAAAAACGTGGCACATTAAGATTATTGTTGTACCGGAGATGACAACGGAATAAACAGTTTATAACCTGTAAGCAGTTAAAGCAGAGCCACATGAACGAACGATATACTCTGACTAATGATTTGGATTTCAATTTTTATTTGAATATAGCCTCGCGACAAATATATGTCGTAATGCCAGTCCACATGTAGTTCTAAGTCGGGTGTGCATAACATTTCAGGGCCATGTTTTTAAATGATTCAAGGTCAAATTATGAAACGACGAGGGTGAAGCTGCCGCTAGACTGAAGCGAGAAGAGCTGGTGACATGAGAGGTGGAGTGAGAAGTACAAAGTTTTAGATTGATTCGGTTGAGTAGTTATTTAAAGCAAACGATATGGCATGAGACCAATAGATTTACTGCTTCAGGAAGGGCTAGTGCAGGTCAGAGAGACGTGATAGAATAGGGCAGGTGTGACGTCCGTGTCAAACAAGCCTAGGTGTTGTGCTTGAAACCGTCTGCAAGCTCTCCTAGCACTGATTGATGACTTGCAAGTTTAGATAATTATGAAATGCAGTCATGATATGACAAACACAGGGACGAACTTGGCTGACGTACTGTGACATAATGCATTAACTAATCTTTACAGAGTAGCCTGAACTAAAAGGAGAAAGAGTGCTATGCAGCTGTGGTGATCGTCTAGTTTAGAGTGATGTTGGAACTGACTACTCAGATTCCGCGAACACCTAGGGTATGTTGTTTGATCAAAATTTGAGAGTAAGGCTCACCTTTATGTTTATATTCATTATCAATAAAAAAGGTTTTTTCAATAATATATATATATGTACATATATATATATATATATATATATATATATATATATAGCCTTTAATGACCGAGGTCAAGATGGATGCATTCGATGACCAAAGTCGTGGACTCAAGCCCTGCGGCCACATATTGAAGCTCCTGGATAGAGGTTAAGTTCTCTTTTGATGCCATAACAATGATTTATACATACGTCGTTCTGCATGCTGAAGTTTCCTTGTTTTGGAGTACTTGTTTATGGGCTAGGCAGCACATGTACGACTGGGCATACCATTTTTTGCTGCTTTCTATATCTTGCAGAGCTGAAGACATAAAGCCTGGACATAAAATTTACGGAAAGTCTGACACATGACGGGCACGAACAAGAGAGCTGCGCCGTCTGCGAAGCTATTTTCCCGACGATTCAGGTAATGGTCGCCAATTGAAACCCATTTATTGAAAACAACCAGATCAAGCTGATCCAGAGAAGCCAGAAGTCCGATTTCTCCGTCTACGATGCTGCAGCAGCCAACCAAGAATACTTTGGAGTCGAAGCCCCTACTTTAGCGTGCCATGACGTCGTCAGTAACGACAATATCCAGCTGATTGACAGTGCTGAAGTCGGAGCGACAGCTGCACTCAGCGACGTCACAAAAGCAGAGGAACTGAGCTCTGAAGTTCTGCCCATTGGCAACGCAATTGCTTCTGCCACAGAAGCAAGTCAAGTTCCTAACCTGGATCCCCGTCAAAGTGGCGAATACTTATGTTCCTGTCTCAACGGATGTCAACTTGCTCGTAGAAGAAATGCCAACTTCATAGGTCACAGCTGTAGTTGGACAGGGAAATACCAAGAACAGGTATTCAATCTGCTGTAACTGCTTTTCACATAGGCGACGTTTGGCCGCTGCAATTCCAGTAGAATCGGTTCCCCGTGCTTGAGGGAAGGCTGACAGCAGTGAATGCTTGCCTGAGCGAGCGAAGTGATGGCTGACCTTGGCTTTCGGCTTGTTTAGCCTCTCGAGCCCGACATCGGCTCTCAAGAGGCTTCTGGCTCTCGAGAGCCGACGTCGGGCTCGAGCAGAGCGGTTGACTGTTGGCTTCTAGGTGTGATTGCAGTGAATGTTCGTGCATGCACGATGATTTGGTCGCAGCAGGAGATCAATTTGAATCGATGGACGAGCGTTTCGTACAGCTTTCCTTGGAAGCTGACAATGACCAGCTCTTTTCAGGGATTTGCTACGCATTAAGAGCCCAAGATCGCCGAGAGAGCTCGGGGATTGGGGACTTCTAACTATAGCGTTAGTAATAAACCTTTACGGCCGTAAGTAACGTGCTAATGGTCATAGCCAGGAAGTCAAGCTTCATTACCGCTGCTCAAGAACGACAGACGATGAGCTGTGTAGGAACCAGCAGATGGGCAGAGTTAATGAGGACTTTCTTGATTTCAATAAATACGGGCTCATAATGCGTTCTTGTTACGTAGCCTTAGCCTGATCAATATTTCGTGTGATGGATATCTCACTCTGTAACTGCAAGAATCCGCAAAGACTGAGAGTGAGTGTTGCAGAATCGCTGATCTTTAGAATATGCTGCAGAGTTGTCTGTAAAGCCCTTAATGCCTTAAATGGCTTCAAGTGCGCATTTGGTAGTCGCCGCGTTCTATGTCACACAAGGAAAAGGAAATGACAAGCATTACTGAATCGAGGGGAGAGGCAGTCAAGAAAGTAAGACGTGTGAACTTGGCTGCACGAGAGATTCCATCTATTCCTCAGGAATAGGGAAATGAGCAAATGGTCTGAAGCCCACAGAGCCAAAGCGTCTGTCACCAATGACCAAGCCTTTGTTAAGCAAAAGAACTGAACAAGCCAAGGTGGAAACTACAGGACGTATGAAAAAGACTGCTCTGTATCACACGATAAGCAAAGAGCAATAGATTCTCCTACATCGAAGAAGGAACGTTGATGAGTTTTTCTCTGCTTTACTAACCAACTCAGCAACCATAGTTGTCACCTTCTGTTGCGTCTAAGAATCACTACCATTGTTTCCAAAGAATCAAGTATATCCTTGAAGTTGAGCTTGTGAAATCCTGGTTGCTAGTACAAAGCATGAAGCTTGCTATGATTCACATAACTGTCATCGTAGTGGTTGAGAAGACTTGCAGGTTGAAGCATGCAATGCGAGTTTTAGTCAGGCTGAGCTGGTTTGAGCAGGCTGAGTGGTTCGAGTGTGGTGAGCAGGGTTTGCTTGCGAACTCACTGTTCATTTAGATAAGCAAAACATTCTTGTCGAGAATTAGATACGTTGGTCTTGTTAACAATTTCGTCAAATCGAGTTCATAGTTAGTTAAGCCTAGCATAGTGTATTGGCTATTGTATGCGTGTACGCATATACGTATGTATATATGTATGCACGAGCTTATGCATGCATGTATGTGTGTATGTATGTAAGTATGTATGTACGTACGTAAGTATGTACGTACGTATGTATGTCTGT
The DNA here is from genome assembly GCA_009760855.2 of Cristatella mucedo. Classification (NCBI taxonomy): domain Eukaryota; kingdom Metazoa; phylum Bryozoa; class Phylactolaemata; family Cristatellidae; genus Cristatella; species Cristatella mucedo. The sequence continues at coordinate 109,803 of WPIO01000050.1, read as the reverse complement.
ACGTATGTGTGTATTTTTTATATATGCATGCATGTATGTGTGCATGTGTGTATGTATGTATGAAGGTATACATATACATGTATACATACACACACACACACACATACATACATATATATATATATATATATATATATATATATATATATATATATATATATATGAGTTTGTGTATGCATGTTTGTGCTTGTATGTGCATGTTCACGCCTGTGCATGTATGTATATATGTAATGTAATGGAATGGAATTTATCTCCATCTGTAACTCCAAAAAGCTATTAAGACTATGTGGGTTATGCACAGAAGAGTTTTGTATAGTGCACTCAGCCTAGGCGGCTTTCGGTATGCATTCGGTGGCCAACAGACTCATCGTACGCATCATGGAGAAAGTGGGAAGCATAGCAGAGTCAGGAGAGCAGTTAAAGTAGTGAGTAGCATGAAGTAGCAGCACAGAACCACTGAAAAGGATGAGCCATAGTCGGCAGCAGGAGGATAGCTGTCGTTGCACAGGAAATTTGGAAATGAGTTCGACAGTCTAGTACCTGCAGAGCCAAAACTTCTGTCGCCAACGGTCTTTAAGCAGAGGGATAGAACAGCTAATTTACTTTTCATACAGGATATGAGTGCGTGAGGAGGCTAGAACTGGTTCAGCAGCAGGTCAGCTAGGTAATGAGGAGCCAAGTCGTGGCGTACCCTGTGGCTCAGTGTAATAACTTTGCTCTGTATCTGTTGATGCATGTATGTAGGTATGTATGCTGTATTTATGTATGCGTACATCTACTGTATGTATGTGTGTGCACGTATGTATTTATGCATATATGTTAGTTAGTACGTACCTATGTATGTACTTATGTATACATGCATCCTAATGTTTAAGTCTACAAAGCCAAAAAAGACAAAGTGAGTGTTAATCACGAAGATTTTCTATAACGCACTCGATGATTATGTAGCTCATCAAAAGGGTACAGCATCAAGCAGACATCGTGGGATTTTATTGATCAGCTTGTTTCAAAATGGACTGGGTACAGATGGATCACCATTAACTAACAGAATTAATATTATCTAATTTCTACCAGAGTTCTAAGCTGTAACACCAACAATAAACACCAATTAACACCAACAATATTCGTCAATCGATCATTTTGCTGGTAACAACAGATTTCCAGATTTTTTGATTTGATGGTGCTGAGGTACGGCACAGACAATATTAATTTTTTTGGTCGCTGGTCCTACCGATTGCTTAAGCGGTAGCACGGGGTGGAGCTACCTGCGACATCTTTTTTGCATTGAAAGCAGAGGAGACGTGTCTCGTGCGAAATCCATTTTGTCTTGAGTATCGAGGAGGACATACCTCCTGTGACATCTATTATGTATTGAGCCGAGGGGTACATGCATTCGGCATCTCTTTCAGTTTCTTCAACGATGGTTGCTACCTACACTGTAGCCCTCTCGGCTGTCATTGAAACGGTTGCAGTCACAATTAGTTTGGCAATCTGTTTCTCACAACTGCCGTCATGGTCAGAAGTTGTGAGGGTAAACGCATAGAAACGTATTCAAAACATTGCTATGCAGACGAAAATGCTTAAGATTCGACTGTTGTACTTCCAAAAAAGAAATGCTTTGTAAGATCCTTACGGATCTACTGAAAAAACTTGTTGGTAGCAATGATTAACGCGGACGATGCATAATGGAAGAGATGATGTAACTGCTATCTTGGTATCTGGTATTGCTGGTATCTTGTAGGCAAAAGGCAGCCAAATAAAAAGATGAACTCAAAGAGGAAGAAGAAGACAAACCACGAATGCCCAGCAAGGCATTGGCAAGGACTTCGAGGCACTGTGCAATTTAACTCGCCATAAATTGAAGCGTTCCTTACAACTGTTTTGCTTGCAGCAAGCTCTTCGTCACACTGAATGGAGTAAGGGAACGCGAAAGGGCGTGCCACTAACAGAAGAGCAGCTCAAGCTGTCGACCTCGACACCATCGGCAATGCCCAGGGAAAATCGTGCTGTACCACCTATTAAGCAAGGCGACAGGGCGTTTGATGGCAAAGTTGAGTCCAATCCTCGTCTTCCCAGCTTGTAAGCTCTTAATGAGACTGAGCAGGGCTACCGTAGAGGAATATCCTGGTCACTTGATAATAAAGTCAAGCAAGCAGTTCCAACATGCTTTTGGTGATGATCTGTGATGATTTTGTGATGACGAGAACAGCAATAATAGTAATTATAATATAATTCCGTTATATAGCGTCATTAGAGAACTTAATCTCTATTCGGGCGCTTCACATATGCCACAGGGCTCGAGCCCACGACCTCAGCCAGACCTTGGTCGGAGCAAGCACCTTAACCACCGGGCCAAACTAGCTCGACGCGGTGAATTGGTAGTTGCCTTGTCTGCTTCAGTGACAATCCACTAGCAACAGCTATCGTAGCGAGATATTCTTGTTATAGCAAGGCTATGAGTCATCCAAACGTCAGCCCAGCTCAATGACAGGACCGCACGAGCTGGCTCAAACATTTGGTTGATGGCTGGCATAAAAGCCAATATGGTGATGCGATGCCTGCGATGCCGTCTGGCATCTTCAGCAGTAGCCTGCCTTGGGATGCAGCAGCACTATCGCTAGCACATTATTTAGACGGCAAGGCTTAGTAACTTCGATACGATTTGTCTACCCTTTTAAGAGCCCAGCCAACTTGCGGAGTGCAGTGGCCATAGGCCAACGAACGTGCACGCACATATAACAGCCAGGATTGAGCCAAAGTGGTCAGATTTCTTCCACTTCAGAAGCAGCAAATCGTAGGAATGTTAACTGGTGTTCGGGTGGCTGCTTTTCACGACCTCCACACCGAGGTCGTGGGATGGAATCTTGTAGTAGGCGATCCATTGCCAAAGCTGCAAGCAGCGGTGATAGCCGTAAAGGCTCTCCTGTCGCTATACAAAAGAGGATGTCAAATCAGCCAGTATTTTTTTAAATGGGTGCATTGTGCGTCCGTGAATGCCAAGTCACTGCAGCCGGAAAAGTACCTGCCTCAGGGCGGCACGCTTGGCCGAGACCTGCTGCGATGCCCTCCAGCCCACGCCAGCCTAGCTTACATACATATCAGAGCTATGCAGGAGATGAGTGCACTAGTGTCTGACAGAGAAGCTGCCAAGTAGGCTTTCGATGGAAGCCAGGCTGCTTCAGTTTTGAAATGAGAGCGGACAGTCAATTTAGGGGCTCGTTTTTATACCCCGAAACCACATCCGGGCCTTCCAACAGCCCTGTAAGTGCAAGAAGCATAGCAGTGAGTGAGGAGTGAGTGACGCCAAGCCGTCTGGACTGAAGAGGTAGAGGATTCTCGTGTAGTGATCGGCCTCACCTAAGCACATTCAATCAGGCCTCACATGTCTGACCGCTGGCCAGGCTGTCAGTACTTGCACTATCCGGTTATTTAGCACTTGTAATTCAGCTTTCAAATCATAGCCTAAGTTAAACTAAATATTAGCTGAATTAACAGCCTCTTTTGTATAGCGACAGAAGAGCTTTAACGGCTATTACCACCGCTTGCAGTGGCGATAAAGGATCGCCCACCGCAGGATTAGAACCCACGATATCGGGACCCAAGTCGTGCAAAGCAACCGCCTTACCTAGTTCGTCATCAAGGCTCACCGAAGTCTAGAGGCTGTACACAGCCGATACTGAGATCCACGTAGAGCTCGTTATTTCCTGCTTCGACGAAGATTTTAGGTATGCAATTAAAGCAAGTGAAGCGAAATGAAAACTGCACCTTGCGCCATCCTGAACAACATTTTCCAGATCTAGATTAGAGTGCATCGATGGGCGTGGCCGGGTAAACACAGATCTGACAGAAAGTTGAAGTTGCCATCGGTCAGCTGCTAGCTTAATTTCGCTACCACATACTACCGTCTAATTCACAGTTTAGTAGAATTTTGACTTCTCATGCTGTCCACTAAGTTTTTCGGTGCTAGGTAATCGAAGGGCTACCCGAGAGCAGTTGAAGTCTCAAAGCGCCGTCCCAGTGTGCCCATTGTTTACTAGTACCAGGGGGAGGGTACTCAAGACGTAGAGGCTCAAAATTGACCATTAGCTTGTCCGCGACCCTGTTATTCCCAAGCAGAAATTTATAAAAGAAAATTCTCAACGTAACACCTGCGGCAGAATGCTCTTCCAATGCTTTCTTCGAGATCTGGCTGGCCAAAATAATAACTCCTGCGTCTCGCTTGGGACGGAAGTGGAAATAACGGAACGCGCAGAAGCGACTCAGAGGCGCATGGTTGTCACACACCGCTGATCGCAAGGCAGGTGCGCCGGCGCGCCGGTGCGCGACCAAATCGACAGTTAATTATCTATCGCAGGTGAGGCAGTGACTTCTCAAGAAGAGGGAATTTTACACCACACGCAGGAGTAGCGACTGCTTTGTTAGGGGTGGGACGCGTCGGGTGCGCCTCGATTTGACTCTCCACTCGTGCCCCGCTCGGGCAACTGCTCACTGATGAAGCTAAAGCTAGAATTTCAGTTGTGTCAGGTTTGAGGTTTCGATTGATTTGTTTGAGGCTTTTCTCAGTGTAGACGGGTTTGAACGGCTACGACCGACGATAAAGCCCGAGCCCTGTTCCTCGGGCGAGGGGGACGCAGAAGTGGAAACCCGTGGATCGAAGCAGCACACCTGTTGAAAGCGTCGGGTCAAAATGAGCCTGAGAATTTGTCGTTCTAAAAAGTCTTTCTCGTATCAACAGTATAGGTTATTCTCGAATCGGTGGCGCCGATTGCCGTGCTTTTTCTCACAAGCGCAGCGCTGGTTCATCCACTGCTTTCGCGAGCGTGCAGTAGGGCAGGCAGCTAGCGGTACGCCGACGTGGACTCGACCTGACAGAGGAATTCGAAGCACTGAGGAGGAGTTCGCTTAATGCTGCCAATCGAATTCGCGTTCCAACGCAACGAAACGCAGTGACTGAGCCATCAGCTAGAGATCGAGCACATCGGCATCCTGTTCATGTGTACAGCTCTATGGCGATTGTCGTAGGGTCGTATTGTGTCGCTGGCGCGCAAGTCCTTCAGCCACCGACGGAGCCAAAAGAAGACAACAAGCCCTGCTATTTATGCTAAGCGTGATCTTGTCTTGTTAGGGCAGAACGTTCTGTCACTATTCAAGTGAATCCAGCATGTTTTCTGCACTGATTCCCGAAGCACACTAGATGCTATGTGCTGTAGAGTCGGCAAAGTCATGCAAATGATGTCCAGACGTAAACGTCACGCGACCTGCTCAGCGTTGGTTCCTGCGTCGTTCCTTGCTTTGCTGCTTTTTGAGTGCTCGACTACGGCTTAGTAGAGATACCAGATTCTATGAACCAACGAATGTGCTATAATGCCAATGCCAGTGAGCGCTTTGGTCAGCCATCTGACTTCACATAAGTGCTTCACATTGCAAGTCTGTACTTTTATCATAAATGCATACATAACGATTAGAGGACATAACCACAGGTTTCATGGAAGATAAATTAGACATTTTCAGATCGTCACACGATGGAACCATGAGGCCGGTTCGTGGAAATGAGCAGGTGCTGTTATCTGCTTAGCAGCTTAAACTGTGAACTGCATGTGAACTACACGAGGGAGAGAGAGCGAGAGAGCGATAGAGAGAGAGAGAGAGAGAGAGAGAGAGAGAGAGAGAGAGAGAGAGAGAGAGAGAGAGAGAGAGAGAGAGAGAGAGAGAGAGAGAGAGAGAGAGAGAGAGAGAGAGAGAGAGAGTGAAAGAGGGAGGGAGAGACAGAGACAGGAAGAGAGAGAGAGGTAGTGGGAGTCAGAAGCTTTACAGGAAATGTCAGCTCAGAAATGCTAGCAAGTAAATGAATTTGTTAGCTACTCATGAAAAATGCTTTGATTGGTGTCCATTGAGCTGTCAGTTATTTTACTTGTTCCAGTAGCTAATGGAAGTTCCCGGCACCTACGCATGGCTGCAGAATCTGTCAGGAATGGCATAAAAAAGGACGGGCTTGCTGGCTGGCTGCAGGTCAATGCCCGTCGATGTGACCTTTAAGTTGTTGAGGGGTCAGATCAGCGAGCCGTCCTTGATGTTGACCGCACGAATGGGCCGGCTTAATGGCCTACACCCGAGGGTAATTTATAGCGTATGACGTCACGTTCGCCCCACCTACCAACATGACCGTGACTCCCTCCCTACTGGTCGGTGTGGCTGCTACCAGTTGCTGATTCTCGCTATGCACCGCTCTAGCGTCCTGAACCCACGGTTCATGTCCGGGATCTGGTTGATGAGCATTTTCTCTGCTTACCAAGTTTAGCTCACTTAGCAGCCTGATCTCGCTTCACCAGTTTAGTAATCTACAGCTTTACTACTCTGTCTACGGGCGGCTCATAATGTTGTCTGACTGTGTGGGTCTGGGGATGTCAGTTTTGAGCTCGAACCGACGTGACCCGTTACCGAATAGCCTCGGCCGGCCGTCGTACGTCGATCCGTTGACGCTCCTATTGCTAGGGCTGGGGCAGAGGTTGAGCTCTCGATACCTATGACATTCTGCAGGTCTGCCATGTCTTTGTTGCCATCTTGTGGGAGTATGCTTTTGGCCATAACGTTAGCGGCACCACAAGACACCCAGGCTTTGAGGGTGCACTGGAGAATTTCTGTGACGAGGACCGTACGGGAAATTTCCTTGAGGAGTCAATAAAGGAAATTGCCGTGACGGTACTTCCGGGAAATCCTTAGCAGGCACAGGTTTCATAACGGTGCCGACAGGTACACGGCGATGCTTGTCAATGCACCTATGCACCAATCCTAAGAACCACGTTTATTTCTATTGGTCTCTGTGTATGGTTTGTTGCTGGCTAGGCACGCACTATGCCATGATAGGATCCGAGCAGGTCAGTCTGACACGTGCATATGGACTTAGCCAGCTAAACAGCTTTACCTAGCCTGCTAAAAATGGAGTGGTCTAGGCTGCTGAAGTGAGCATCCAATTCTCGGGTTTCATAGCCGAATGCGCCACTGAGCGTGCAATGAATTGCTATATTCCCGCGAGGACTGAGGGCTGCTGACCTTGGTGAGGTTGGCTGACCTTGGCAAGATCCCAAACCGTCCGTCGAGAGTGTACTCGCCGAACCTTCCGAGCCGGACCGTGACATCCTCCGTCCAACAGCGACCCACTAATCAATAGGGACTAATAAATAGTTACTCGAGACTGCAAGTTTTAAGTTTTAAGATCGTGATGAAGGGCAACTTACCTGCCCGTATTTCTGCTGGAGTCTTAGTTGAACCGATCGGGGGTCGCAGTAGAGTGTAGTCCTAGCTAAAGAAACCAAAGGCACTAAAAAACAAGCTACAAGTGAGAAGTTAGCGCAACGAAGCATACTTGCTGGATCCCGCACAGGTATCTATATATTATAGAAAGGGAGAGATAAAAAAATAGATAAATAGAGAGAGAAAGAGAGATATATACACACAGATAGATACATAGATAGATAGATAAATAGATAGAGAGAGCGAGAGAGAGAGAGAGAGAGAGGGAGAGGGAGGGAACGGGAAAGGTAGACAATGAGCAAGAGATGTAGACAGAAAAGAGAGAGACGAGTAGAGGAAAACAGATAGATATATAGAGAGATGGCTGGCAGAAAGACAAAAAGATTAAGTGAGAGAGAATCTCAGATTAGGAAATTAAGGGTCTCTGCAGAGGGAGCTTGCAGGTTTATTCCTATCGAAAGTCCGGGTCTACGGTGACGGAGCTTGCAGCTTCAGAGGTAGCCATGAGCTTAAAAAATGTATACAAATATAATTTATTTGCATAGCGCCCCAAGAGAACTTAATCTCTATTCAGGCGCTCCACATTTGCCTCGTGGCTTGAGCCCACGACCTCAGCCAGACCTTGGTCGGGGCAAGCCCCTTAACCACTGGGCCAAACTAGCTCGACGCGGTGAATTGGTAGTTGCCTTGTCTGCTTCAGTGACAATCCACTAGCAACAGCTATCGTAGCGAGATATTCTTGTTATAGCAAGGCTTCATCCAAACGTGCCCAGCAACAGCCTTACTGCTGGTCAAACATTTGGTTGATGGCTGGCATAAAAGCCAATATGGTGATGCGATGCCTTCTATTACGTGGACGCTAGCATTGTCCGTCATCAGCTCAGGGTCTCACATAGAAAGCTTGTCTCAGAGACCCTTAGCATGTAGCTCTTGGTAGTCCTCGAGTCTGTCAGGCGTTTCACTTGAACCTGCAGAGTGCATACAATATTTATCTCTCTATCTAGCCCTGGCCTGGTCCGGGCAATGCCTCGGTCCCGCTAACCGTACTCGTTTTTGTTTGGTTCCCCTTAATCGTGCTGCACAGCTTGCGACTTTTGTGCTATTGAACCTCCATCGTCCGATCAGGCTCCTTTGGAAAGTTTGAGAGAGAGAGAGAGAGAGACGCAGAGGAAGGAGGCAGGGAGGGAAGGAGTTCGAGCTGTGGAGGAAGACTTAGAAGATTAGACAGACCGGCGGTAAAAATAGGTTTCAGACTGGGCATAATGTAATGTAATGTATCTCCATCAGTAACTCCACAAAGTCAAAAAGACTACGTGGGTGTTACGCGGGAGAGTTTTGTATAGCCAACTCACAGCCTAAGCGGCTTTCGGTACGCATTCGGTAGCCAACAGACTTCGTCTCACGCAGCAAAGAGAGAGTGGGAAGCATAGTAGAGCTAGGAGAGCAGTTGAGGTAGTGAGTAGCATAGAAGTAGCAGTTCAGGACCGCTGAAAAAGATGTGCCATAGTCGGCAGTTGGAGAGTAGATGTCGTTGCGTAAGAATTGTGGAAGCGAGTTCCACAGTCTAGGACCTGCAGAGCTAAAGCTTCTGTCGCCAAAGACGTTAGAGCCGAGATTAAAGGAGTATTTTATACGTATTTTGAAGACCAGTCAATCAATGCATTGCCGGCCACGTAAATTTAAGTAAAGTACGATCCAAAACCATGACACGAGCCGCTCACGGTGGCGTACTGAAGACTAAGCAAAGGAAGGTCCTAACATGACCTTGACCGACCACCCAATATGACATAAGCTGCAGGGCCTAGCGTAACCCTACCCACGTCAGGATTTATTATGCTCAGACCTACTGCCGTGGCTCTTCCAGTCATTAATAGTCATTAGAACTATTCTATGAATTGCTCCAAACCTTGTCAAAGTGAGAACACGTAGGCAGATAAGGCTGAATGTAGGAGTATTTAAAAGAAGGTTATGGATTTTAGTGACCTTAGAAAGGCGACGCAGTAGAATAGAGAGAGAGAGAGAGAGAGAGAGAGAGAGAGAGAGAGAGAGAGAGAGAGAGAGAGAGAGAGAGAGAGAGAGAGAGAGAGAGAGAGAGAGAAAGAGTCAGACTGAGCATGTAAGACAACTAAAGGTAGCTGGCGTGGGAGATAAGAGGAAAAAATTTTGGTTGATGCCTAATGAAGGGCGCTCGAGATAAGGCAAGGGGATGGAAGAACAAGAGAGATAGACACAAAGTCGGAGAAACGCGGCACGTTACGGAATAGCGGGTGACGGGAGAGACAGAGCAAGAAGTAACATTTTTTAGATTATTTCGTCAGAGCAGAAGGTTAAGCGAACAATAGGCCGGTAGATACACTGCCTGAGGAAAGGAGCTAGGGCAGGTCAGAAAGACGTAATGAAATAGGGACGTACACGTCCAGGCGCGACGTCCACGATAACCAAGCTAGGCTCCTGTGTTTCATACCGTCTCTATGCTCCCATATCACTTTTCGATGACTTGCAAGTTTATATATTTAGGAAATGCAGTCAAGATATGACAAACATAGCACAGCACTAGGCTGAGGTACTGTGACATAAAGCATGAACGATGTCTTGCATAGTAGCCTGAACTAAAAGTAGCCATCTTGCCATGCAGACGGAGCGATCGTCTAGTAGAGGGTGACATTGGAACTAGCTACTCAGATTCCAGGTACATCCAGGGGATGGTGTTTGATCACAATTTGAGTGTGGGACTTGCCGTTGTCCCAGTGAATTCAGGCTTTTCTGTCTACAATCATCTTGCTTTGCCGTCATTCAATTCAAAGAGTTCAGCTGCCATCCAAGTGTGAAGGGCAGCTTAAAAAAGTGGAAAGTCTGAGGCAGTCAGAAACACTGGTGTGCTTGTGTGTGATCACGCTGGGCACGCTGTTAGTAGCCGTATTTGCATGCTGACCTTAGCATGTGATCAGTAACCACATTATGCATGCTGAAAAATTGTGCATGCTAACAGTAACCGTATGATCTTGTTTCCAATATAGCAAATGTAAAGTATTTGAAAGTTCTCCGAGCGTGCTATGCAAATGTAATGTTATTGTTATTACTCCTACGAGTTAAAATATCAAAGCTAAATATCAAAGTTTAAGTTTAAGTGTATGAGAGGCACTAGAAGGTGGGAACGTATCGAAACACATATTAAAGGGCCACTAGAAGGTAATTAAACATCAATCAAAGCTAGGGACACAGATTTCACTGAACGTTGTATATTCGAAGCCTCAGCTACAGATGCATCATCAGTGCTGGTCAGCGTTTCCTCTTCTCCATAAACTTGTCTGTTTAGCTTGTTGTTATAGTGATATTTGTCTTCGCACCTGTGCCTGATTAAGTGCGTTTTACCAACCCAGAGGTCTTACTCATTGGCTGCCATGAGTGTATTGATGCCATCTTTAGCATGCTGGCGTAAGCTTGGTAGTTGTCTTTTGCAGGCTTGATGCTGTGCATTTAACTTATACAATTTGTATAGATTTTCTTGCAGCGAATTATACAAAATCCACGATGAAGTTTACGTTTTACTTGGGTGCCCCACAAAAGAAACGTTATTATTATTATTACTATTGTAAAGCACAAGCGCAAGGCACAGAAAGGTCGTAAAGTCTGGAAGTAATTTCGAGCCTAGGTACACAGAGTGGCAATAGTGGCTAACACTGGATTATATTCAAGGTACACCATGAAATAAAGGACCTGTTCCGTCAAAAGTTGTAGTAATACCTCTCCATGCAATTTTAATGTGGTGTAAAGAAAGCTTGTCAACTGGCTAGTCGAAATGTGCACATTTTCCATCCCACAGGGAATCTAAATGCAATTAAACAGGGGGAGAATACACTCCGCCAATGTCAGGTGGTTTGAAAGAGGTTTGATTTCTCTGAGGGCGCTACACAGGTGTAATATTTGTTTTATCATTACCCCCAGGTACCTGCCATCATTTGAAACGACTCGCCAATCTGACATTGATGCTTTCGCTGTTGCAAAAATGTTTATGTCGGAGGGAGCATGTACTCATTGGACCTTGGTATTGCTAGAACAGGCTAGCCTATATGACATACTTACCACCACTTACTGTCGCAAAGAACATTTCGAAATCTAGAGAAACTGAAGCCCAACCTGTTTCTCGCATGCGTATGCATGGTCTAACTGAACTGTTCTTTACATGCTTGTGCATATTTTCGTTGTGCATTCTGCTTTGCCTGACTTGTCAAATTATACGGCTCCTCACGAGTTTATTTTCGGTGCTTTTACAGGTAAGCTTTTTAAATGCTATTGAATGCTTTATCATTAAGATTGCTTTGGCAACGACACCGGGAATTAGGTCTTGGTTTCGATAATAGCTTGGTGCTTCACCTATGCATAAAATATTAACGCGAGCTTATTAAACAGCCTTGCTTATGTTTTGACAGAAGAGCAGTGGAGGTGTTCTACTCCCGTTTGCATTAACATGTAACTAATTGCCCACTGCTGGGGTCGAATCCTAGACTTGGTACGTGAAGTGTGAGGACTTTAGCCGTATGCTAAGGCCTGGGGTTCAGCTTGCTATGGTGCTACAGTGTGTTATGGTGCCCTGGTTTGGCCCAGCAGTCAAGGGGCTTACCTTTAACGGCCGAGGTCAAGATGAATGCACTTGATGACCAAGGTCATGGACTCAAGCCCTGCGGCCGCATATTTAAAGTACCTCGATCAAGGTTAAGATTTACTTAGGTGTAAGACCTATGAACTATGCAAACTTTTTTTTCATGCTGAAGTTTCTTTGTCTTATCATACTTGTTTACGTGTTAGGCATTACATGTACGACTTGCAATAAAAGTTTCTGCTGCTTGCTATAACTTACAGAGTTGATGACATAAAGCGTCGACATGGAATGCATGGAATGTTTGACCCATGAAGAGCATCAAAAACAGAGCTGCATCATCTGCCGAGAGATTTTCCCCACGATTAGCGAAATGGTCGCCAACGGAACCCTGTCTATTGAAAACGACCAGATCAAGCTGATCCAGAGAAGCCAGCAGCCCGATTTCTTTGTCTACGATGCTGCAGCAGCCAATCGAGAATACTTTGGAGTCGAAGCCCCTGCTCTAGCGTGCAGCAACGTCGTCATTAGCGACAATATCCAGCTGATTGCGAGTGCTGAAGTTGAAGCGACGGCTCAACCTAGCAACGTCACAAAAATAGAGGAACAGTGTGCTGAAATGCCACCTAATTGCACGGCAAGTGCTTCTGGTACAGAAACAAGTCGAGCTCTTAACCTGGATCCCCCTCAAGATGGCGAAGCTCGTGCACTTACCTTAACGGATGGCGACGTGCTGATAGAGGAGAAGGCAACTTCACAGGTTGCAGCCGGAGTTGGAAAAGCAAACATAAAGAAAGGTATACAATCTTGTTTACCCACGTTCCACATAGGCGAAGTTAGGCGGCCGCAATTCTAGTAGAATCACTTCCCCGTGTTAAAGGAAAGACTAACTGCAGTAAATGCTTGCCTGAGCTACCCAAGTGATGGCTGACTGGCGTTCGGCTTGTTTAGGCAGACTGTGCGCTCTCGCAGGTCGATTTTGGGCTCGAACGGGTGACTGATGGCTTCTGGATGTGAGAGTAGTGAACGTTCGTGCAGGCGCGATGATTTGATCGCAGCATGATATCAATTTGAATCATTATAGCGTCTCGGCATGCGTTTTATGTAGATTTTCTAGGAAGCTCATAACAACAAGCTCTTTTGTTCGGGAGTTGCTGTGCATAAAAGAGCCCGAGATCGCCGAGAGAGCTTGGAGATTACAGACTGCTAGCGATATATGCTAAGTGATTACCTTTTACGGCCGTAGGTAATTATAGGGCGGAGTAATAATAGGATAGAGATGTATCGGGACAAGAGGTTTAAATTTCAAGACTCTGACTGGAATGCTTCTCAGCCATTGTATGCATACATTCAGGCATGCATGCATGCGTTTATGCACACTCGTATGTGTGTGTTTGCGTGCATTAGTGTATGCGCATGCAGGATTAAATTTCAAGACTGACGTGGAATGCTTATAAGCCGCATTAACCCATTGTATGCACGCATTTATGCGTGCGTTTATTTATTTACGCATGTCTGTATGCGTGTTTGTGTGTGATTATGTTAGCAAGTAAGTAAGTTTGCAAGTGTGTAAGCAAGTAAGTTTGCAAATGCGTAAGTGTGTAAATGCGTAAGTGTGTAAGTGTTTAAATGTATTAGTAGGTAAGGAAGTAAGTAAAAAAGTACGTACGTACGTACATTCGTTTGTACTTACGTGTGCACGCACATAATTACCTCCGTCCGTATGCATGCATGCACCCATGGATATACGTATGTATAATAATAATAACAATGTTAACAATTATAACCCACTTGATGAAGCACCGGCATGTATGTATGCTTACATGTACGCATGCACACGTGTGTGTGTTTGTATGTGTGTGTGTGTGTGTGTGTGTGTGTGTGTGTGTGTGTGTGTGAGTGTGTGCGTGCGTGCATGTGTGTGTGTGTGCGTGCGTGCGTGCGTGCGTGCGTGCGTGTGTGTGTGTGTGTGTGTGTGTGTGTGAGCGAGTATGTGTCTATGTAGGTATGCATGTGTGTGTGTACGCATGCATGTAATTTATGTGTATGCATGTATATATGTATGTATGTATGTTTGTATGCATGTATGTATGCATCCGACTCTATAAGTTGAGACAGCCAACAAGACTAATAAAGTGTTAAGAACTAGATTTTCTGTAACGCACTCGAAACTTATGCATTTCTCTGAAAGCATACAACAGCAAGCAGACATCGAGAGTTTTGATTAATCAGCTTGTTTCAATTAGGATAGGCTGCTGACGGATTGCCATGAACGAAGAGAATAAATGGCATTTCACTTCTTCCTGGAATTCAAAGCTTTACACAAATGGCACATAGAACGTTCGCCAATCGATCATTTCGCAAGCATTCCACTTCCAAATTTCTTTGGATTTAAAGGTGATGAGGGATGGCGGAGACGATATTTAGTTTGTTGGTCACTGGTCCTGCCGATTGCTTAAGCCGTGGCACGGAGGTGGAGCCTCCTGTGACATGTCTTTTGCATTGAATACTGACGAGGACAGGGATCCTGTTACATCTATTTTGTATTTAGCTTAGGGGCATGAGCCTCCCGCATATTTTTTAGCTTCTTGAAAGAGGGTTCCTACCCCCTTACAACCCTCTAGGCGATGTCATTGAAACAGTTGCAGTCACAGTGAAGTGTGGCGATCTGTTACCCACGATTGATGTCACGGTCAGAGAATGTGAGTGGAAGCACATTAAAACATAACCTAAAAGCTGCCGTGCAGACGCAAATGCTTAAACTTCGAATGTCGCATTCCAAAAGAATCACAGCTTTCAAGATCCTTATGGCTCTACAGAACTTTATATACAATTGAACTTTATAATATGTTTGTTTGTAGCGAGATTGAATGCGGACGGTGCATGTTTGAAGAGCATTACGCAGAAACTATCTGCCTGCTCTCTCGTATCTTGTAGGCAAGAGTCAGCCAAGAAAAAAGAGAGGTTCAAAGAAGAAGAAGAGAAACCACGAATGCCCTGTATGTGGCAAGGTCTACGAGGCCATGTTCAATTTAACTCGCCACAAGTTGAAGCATACGAATGATGCACCATACAACTGCTTCACTTGCAGCAAGCCCTTCGTCACACTGAAAAGAGTGAGGGAACACGAAAGGGTGTGTCGCAAACAGTAGAGAAACTCGAGCTGTCGACTTTGACACCATCGACAATGCCATGCGGCAATCACACTCTAGCACCTATTAAGCAAGGACAAGGCATGTGGTAACAAATTTGAGTCAAACGTTAAAACTCGTCTTACCAGCTTGCATGGTTTGCACCTAACGGAACAGAGCTACAGCATTGTCACTTGATAATAAAGCCACGCAAATTTTCCAGACTTCGATTCAACCAGACATTTGGTGGTGATCTGAGATGATTTGATGATGACGAGTGCTGTGAATTGGTAAGTGTCATGACTATTTTAGTAACGGTTCACTAGCGGCAGCTATCGGAGCAAGATATTCCTGTTACAGCAAGGCTGTAGGTCATCCATACGTCAGCCAAGCTCCAGGACAGGCACAGACTGGCCAACTTAAAATACAGTGATGGTTTACTTAGATGCAAAAATAATGAATTCGCTCTAGCTGTCAGCACCCTCATCAGAATCTATTCAATTTGCCTGCTTTGGATGCACCACAATCGCTCAAGAAAATTCTTATGAGGGCATGCTAAGTAACTGAGATACGATTCATCCTAGCTCTAAAGGACCCGGCCAACTTGCAACGTGCAGTGGCGATAGGCCGAAGAGTATGTAAGTACAGACAGCAACCAGGATATAGACAAAAATGTTGGACTACTTCAACTCCAGAAGCAGCAGATCGTAGGATGGTTAACTGGGTGCGCTGAGCGTCAACGGAGGTGGAGGCCAAGCCACACCAGCCCGACCGGTGCCTTCCTCAGGGCGGGATGTGCCTGTGGCTAAGGCCTCCTTTGATGCCTCACCCAGCCAACGCCAGCTGCGCCTACATATATATTCAAGTAACGCAATGCATCTTCGTCTGTAACTCCACAAGACCATAAAGACTATGCAGGTGTTACCCAGGAGAGTTTTGGATAGCCCGCTTACAGTTTATGCGGCTTTAGGTACGCATTCGGTAGCCAAACGACTTCGTCTCACGCCGCAAATACAAAGTGGAAATCATAGCAGAGTCAAGAGAGCAGTTGAGGGAGTGAGTAGCATGGAAATAGCAGCTCAGGACCACTGAAAAGGATGAACCACAATCGGCAGCAGGAGAATACTTGTCGTTGCGTAAGAATTGTGGAAGCGAGTTCCACAGTCTAGGACCTAGAGAGCCAAAGCTTCTATCGCCAACGATGTTTAAGCGGAAGAATGGAATAGCTAATTTATCGTCCATACACGACCTGAGGGCTCGAAGAGGCTGAAACCAGTGCAGCAGTATAGCTAGGTAGGAAGGAGCCAAAGAGTGGCGGACCCTGTGTGTCAGCGTAAGAACTTTGCTCTGTATCCGTTGCTCAACCGGCATCCATCCTAGCTCTTCTAGCAAAGGAGAAACGTGCTAAAACCTCTGAGACCTGAAGACTAACCTTGCAGCCATGCTAATAACCAGCTGCAGTGAGCCAGGGTATATTAGAGTTTGACAGAGGAGTTGCCAAGCCGACCGCCGATGGAACCCAAGCTGGGTCGGCCCTGTAATGATGAGAGCCGACTGTCAATGGACTGGCTTATTTTCATGCCACTGAAGCACATCGGGCCTTGCAGCAACGTTGTAGGTGATAGGAGAATGCTGGTAAGTGATGCCCAGCCTTCTGGGACGATGAGGTCGAGTCGCATAGTACTTGGCTTCTCCCCATGAGCATTCCACCAGGCCTCTTATGTCGGGTTCCGACAGGGTGGTCGATGCTTGCTCCCTTAGGTTAGTCACACGTTATAAATCAGGTTCCGAATCGCAGCATATACATTCTCCAAAGGCTATGCTGAGCTCCCGGTAGACTTCTTTCTTGTATGCTTAGACGGAGACACTAGATATGCAGATGGAGCATACGAAGCGAAATGCAACCGGCGCCTCTTGCCAGCCTGAACAATATATTCCCAATGTATATTAGAATGCTTCGATGGGCGTGGCCCGGTAACTCCGGATCTGATAGAAAACGGGGTCGGCATCGGCCCGTTCCTCGCTTCTTCTCGCTCATTCATAGTTTAGTACAATTTTCCTTTCCCACGTCGTCCCCAAAGTTTATTGGTGCTAAATACTCGTAGGGCTACCGTTAGTGGGTTGAAGTCGCGAAGTGCTGTGCAACTATGCCAATTTGTTTTTTCCAGTACCAGGCAATTATCGCATAATCGCACAATCGCGACTAATAACTAACTGCCTTATATCGGTTGAGCTGGCGCCGCGGTTACGTCGCGTCGAGCGTTGATTAGTTTCGCAGAAAGCGGGCACCGATCGAGCGGTCAACCTGCGGCCGACCCTGGCAACGGCATTTTGGAGGTGACCTTCAGGTAGCCTTCAGGTTGCCGCCGCCCACCCAAGAGTGCCCGCTCATACCGTCGGGTCGCCCGGCCGTGGGTCGCCATTTCGTCGGTCGCGACGCGGTGAAATATTATGCCCGCAATGCGGGCTACCGATCCGGGCCGCGGATATCCGGCAAGGATTCGAACGGCCACTACGTCCGGCGCAGCAGGCTCGAGCGATCGTTACCCGGCGCCATATCGTAATTTTGGATGGCAACGAATTTACAAGACTATTTCCTGCAGCCGCAATGGCTCATGATCTTGCCCTATTCAGGGAGCACCGATTAAAACCCGCAAGCTGTGCAATAATGGTTATGATAAATAAATACGTTTGCTTTCAGCACGCTCTAGATTTATCGGAACAGCCGATATTCCAATCGCGAAACGTATCGCAGCACAGCTGTTGAACGACCCTGACTGACCCCGGCGGGGGCGCTTCGACACCTACCGGCAGCCGGTGGCGTTCGACGCGTCCAAGCCATCGTGCGACTTTGCCTATGATTTGGAGGTAACGGGGTGCACTGCTGACAAAATTTGCGGCAACTTGCAAAATGAAAGCTGTCTTTGTCGTGCACGAAACGCTGAGGGCGTGGTGCTGCAACGCATCTTGATATCTAGAGCTAGGGAAAACGCGAGACAGCTTGGGCGGGGGGGGGGCGGTTGCTCTACCACCGCGACGACGCGGGAAATGAGTACCGGCCCGTGGCGCTCTCGATGTGCCTCGGCCTCCTTGGTGCAGCAGCGCTGGGGGGGGGGGATTAATTCGTTCGTCGATTCAGTTTGCGACGTCGACACGATGCTCGCTGCTCGTCGTCCTCGTCAGTCCCGCGCCAGCCGCGATTCCGAAAACCGACCTACAAGGGGGCGGGGATTTTTCGTCCCCTCTGCAGAGTCGCAGGAGCGTTCGAAGTGGCGACGGCGTCGATGATCGATGACGTCAACGTGATTGATGGTCAACGAGGACGCCAGCTCGTCAGATAGAAAACTTGCCGCTACTGGCGTCGTGAGACGTCCGACCGGTGCCAGGTGGCTTTGGCGGCGGCGGCGGCGGCGGCTTGTCCGCAGAGGCCGATCGAGAGGGTGCCTCTCGGAGACGCGTCTTCGTGCTCAGTTCATGATAGCAGCGAAGCGAGCCCGTCGTCTTCATCGTCGTAGGAATCGTCGTCTCTAGTAGACGAGAGTGACTGCATTGCTCGAGTTCGCGTGGCCCCCGAAAAGGCGCCAAGGTGGGCTCGGATCTGCTCGAAGCACGTGCACTATGCATTTCCGGTGCTTTCCTGCCGAGCTGCCTGCTTGCTGGTTTTCATGCGAATAATCTGCGAACAAAAGTGTGCTCGGCTGATGTGATTATGGAATGTTGGGGTGAAATGCATGCATCGATCTGTTTGAATAGAGTCGTACAGGAATAATTTAAGTGCAAGGGATCTCTGCGTCTGTCTGTCTGCAGTTCAGCCACCGCTCGAAAACGATGCTCGTTGCACGTGCAGAGGGTTCCTGAAAATAGTGTAGCGCTTGCTTGCCTTTGAGATAACCGATTTACTGTAACTGAATGGGTATTTGAATACCGTCCATAGGTTCATTTTTAGACTTGATCTACGAAGAATAAGTATCTGAGGGCTCATTAGCTCAGCTAATAGAGTGTGTCACCTCGGGGCGACTGCCAGTGACGGATGCTCAAAGCAATCGCTTATGGGCGAGCACATCCAGGGCAGTGTTCCAGTCTGCTGCTAGGTATTCATATGAACTTTGGTTTTTTCCCTACGGTTCCATCAATGTTTTGGCTTACACTTTTGGCCGAAATCTTCCAGAGATGGACTGAGATCGCCAGAATCTTTCTGCGAAACATGCTGTGTAACAGTGAGCGCCTATTGGATGAGATTATCTGATGGATGTTTCACTGTGCATGCTTCCACTAGCCATGCCTGCATGCTGACCCTGTGGATGTAATCCCTAATCATGTTATTCTGATTGTTTATTAAGCATGCTACTACTAACCATTCTATAGTGCTTCCTTTGCCGAAAATGTATAGCGCCTAGAAAGAGATTGAGTTCGCAGTGTGCGCTGTACGAAATGCATTTTCATTGTTATTATTATCTGTCTGACTAGGATTATAATGATCTGTTTGACTTGGGTGTCACCAATGCCTTTGAAGTGCTGCCGGCGATCATTAAAGCCTTCCCATTATGGTTACTGCTTGAAAATGTGGCTAATGGCTCTGTTATATTGCTTGTATTTATTAAATATAATTAAAATATAATTCATATGTATAGCTCCCCAAGAGAACTTAATCTCTATTCAGACGCTTCACATATGCCTCGGGGCTCGAACCCACGACTTCAGTCAGACCTTGGTCTGGGCGAGCACCTTAACCACTAGACCAAACCAGATTTTGTTCCACTACGAAATGCTTGTAAGTTTGCCAAACAGCAGAAGCTGGGTCTTGTCCTAGCAATAAGATTCATTCAAGTATCGGCCTCCCAAGAGAGCATAACTTGAACTGTTTGCCTAGAACTTCTTTGTTCAGTGAACTCTTTATCAAACAGAGACAAGCGATCGAAGAGCTCACACGAGTTGCAGTGAGTTGCACTGCTTGAAGCCTTCTGCAATGAAACCGGGAGATAGAGTAAAATCTCCCAATCTCACGCTCATGCGATATGCTGCCACCGAATTACTCAAAAAAGGAATCAAGAATTGCTTTTTGATTGTCCTTTTTAGTGCAATCTTCTACGATGCAAGACAGGCCCACTCTGCACACCGCCTCAATCAGTCCTTCAGGAGTCAGACTGAGCTTTTATACCAAGGTCGTTTCTACTGCCGTTTAACGTGGAAGCGATGTCACGTTGGCTCCTGATCGCTCTTCGTGGACCAACAGAGTAGATGGAGTAGCCAAGACTAGCAGCAGCAGCAGCAACCACCGCCTGGCGAGCAAGTATCGCACATGCACTGCCCTGCTGCTGCTGCCACCTTAATGCTGCCACTTGCCATATAGAGATTAGCTAGGAGAGAGACACAGAGAGAGAGAGAGAGAGAGAGAGAGAGAGAGAGAGAGAGAGAGAGAGAGAGAGAGAGAGAGAGAGAGAGAGAGAGAGAGAGAGAGAGAGAGAGAGAGAGAGAGAGAGAGAGAGAGAGAGAGAGACAGAGAGACAGAGAGACAGAGAGACAGAGACAGGAAGAGAGAGAGAGAGAGAGAGAGAGAGAGAGAGAGAGAGAGAGAGAGAGAGAGAGAGAGAGAGAGAGAGAGAGAGAGAGAGAGAGAGAGAGAGAGAGCCCGAGTGCCTGTATCGCAGGAGCATCTGGTAGCAGGAGCCGCTTGCCGTACTGACTGTGTCGGTCGCTGTGCAGCTTGTCTTGCAGTTACTACTGGGACTTGGGCTCAGACAGAAAGAAGGGAGGCGACGTTGGGCACAAGACGCTCTCGGGCCATAACGAGTTGCCACTAGAGCACGATCAAATCAAACTGCACACCTTGGTTGTTTGCAGCAGCCAAGCAGCTGCGGATTTTCTGTCAAGGGTGACAGTCCCCAGAGAGCTGTACGAACGCGAGGTGGTAAAGCCGAGTGACAGCCGCAGCAGCTCCTCTCTGCTCCTCTCTCCCTGACCTTCGAGAAAGCTCTAACTCACAACCCTCAAATAGAATGAGCGCTGTGGGAGACGAGTGATGGACACGAATATTCAGGCAATGATGATGGCCGTGTGTGATGGTGGTTAGAAATACAAAGTAGCTAAAGTCAGCCGGGCCTTTGCTGATACACCGGGAATGAGCGTGTACCGAAACTGACTAGTCTGTCGAGAAACGAACCAGGTCACCGGGTGGAGCCCTCAGTCAGGCAAAACTTTATTGGCTACTTCAAGCAGGGGAGAGTTGATAACCTTTATGATTGTTCTACAATATGTAAATGAGGCTTATCAGGTAACCTTTACCCCTTTTGCTTTCACTTTAGTCTATATGTCGACGGGTAAAAGGACTCACATTTGTGAGACAGCATGCCCTCTAAGAAGCTGTCACTGCTGAAAAGAGAGGGGAGAACGGCCTTCTCAGGCATCAAGTCTCCTCCTACTCAAGACATGTCTCTCTTTCTACTGAGCATTGTGTAACCTCAGTTCTTTCACTCGGGAATTGTCCCCACTCAGTTCACCTCCTTACTGCAGTGACTGTACCGACAGCTTCGTTTATGCTTCTGCAGCTGGATATCCTTAATTCGAGCCAGGTAGTTCTGCATCTTGGGCATCCGAAGAGAAGTGGTTCACAGCTGCATTGTTGAAACAAGCTCACTCATTGGGCAAGGGGGTGGCATCTTTTTTTGGTTACATGCTACCTGCGAAATGTTTGATAATTAGGTTGTCATAATGTCGAGACTCATAGTGATGGCACATTAGAGTATGCGATCGCATGTGCCCACGTAGGCACAGGTAGTACAAGGCCAGAGGCTTGTTCCCGTGACTCAGCTGGTGATTTGGCCCTGCCTGTAATGTCTGCATCGACACAGAGGCACCATCAAGAAAGCGATGACCTATCAACTGAGCCAGCATTATAACTGCTCTAGCCCTTTAAGCTCACTCCCTTTGTCAGGTGCAACATGCCACGAAGCAGCAGGCTGGGTGTCTGTGCGGCCAATCAGAGCCTCACGTCGCCAGAGGCTCGGTGCCCCCCGACCGACTTGTCGGGCGCCTCTGATCTCTGCAGGTGATATCCTTGTCAGGTGTAGGCAGCCGGTGTCCGTCCAAGTGGGCTGCGGTCGATATCAGGGAATGGGCGAAGGGCCGGTTCTGCTCTTATTTAGCATGTCTAGTTGGTCGCCAGGGCAGAATGAACCAGCCTTGGTTGACAACTGATCCATCTGAGGGTGATAGATAAGCCCAGCCGGCAACAAAACCGAGCGATTGACCTGATCGTCGCAATGCAGCTCTGCACCCAGATTATGGGTCGTGGCAGCAATGATGCTCGGTCGCTGACCCCGGCTGGGTGGTTGACCTGCACCGAAGGCTGGAGGCTGCCTGGTAGCAATTAAGGAGCTGCTAGTTCACTTTGGCTGCCAGCTCGTATGCTTTCCATGAGTGGACGTTCACTGAGCCCATGCTTGCTGAAGGTAGGAGAGAAGCATCGTGACCCAGACCCAGCATTTAGTACAGTTTACTCGTTCAATCGATGTTGATGCAATAGATGATGATCTTACCTAGATGTTTAGGTTGGAGGTCAGTTAATATCAAGTTCAGCTGACATGTTTCAATGCTGTCTTTGTGTTAATCGAACTATCAAATGTAACCACCGGTTTATTGCAGCATGGGTCTTCGTGATTAGTCCTTGGTGTTCATATATCTGCTTAGGCTTTATCCCTGCTGCTTGCAGATGTTACCACCAAGCACATGGGAATATTTTATATGCAGCAACTGTAAATTACCTTGTCTTCGAAGCAAGCACAATAACGGTAAGCGTTCCAAGCTTGGTTTACTTGTTCCGTCAAGTTTTGGTCAAATTTGTGAACAGCGATTCTCTATTTATTGAGGAAGAAGAGCCTTAAAGTTGCCATCACTCCGGCTTGGAGTGGGCAATCTCTAAAAATCTGAGGGCAATCTCTGCAAAATAGTCATTTTTAGTGTTAATATTTGTAGCAAGAGAGCACATTACCGGCGGGTTCAGTGATGTTATTTATCGCCTATGCAGAGGAAATCAATTAAAAATTTCTGCCCTGAGCCCTTTGCAGTCTGCAACTTGTGCACAATGCAGCAGCTCCTTTGGTCTGTCGTAAGCATCATGGCTGCCACAGCGAATTATGCCAAGGGAACGTGCTGGCTTATTCAGAGGAAAATTTCTGATCCATGCAGAGAAAACCTGGTGGTTTAGGAAGAGGGAATTTTCCGGTAATTGCAGAGGCAAATTGCTGGTGTACGCAGCTGGAACTTGCTGCTTCATGCAAGAGGTAATTTCCGATCGATGCAGAGCGAACTTGCTGGTCTATGCAGAGGCAGCTTGCTTGTTTAGTCCAAGGGAAGATTGTCCGGTCTATGCACAGCTATCTTGATGGTCACTTTAGAGGTAAGTTGCTACTCTATGCAGGGGAACTTGCTGGTGCATGCAGAGGCTAGTAGCTGGACTGTGAAAAGAGAACGTTGTGGCCTATGCAGAGAAAACCTTCGGAGAATCGACGGACCGGTTGTATAACCAGGTGGCTGACTGGGCATGGCCATTATAGCTATGGTTAAAGCCGTATCTCATACATGTTTTGGATCTAACCTTGACGTTGCCCGAACACCCAACGGAAATAGACAGTTTTATCACCGCAAGCAGTAAAAGCAGATCCACATGAACTAATGATATAATCTGACTAAAAGATCAGATTTCCATATTTTTATTCCAATATGGTCTCGTGACGAATGAATGTTAGTGGAAGACTCCACAGTTTTGACGTGAATGGACGATGATCATCCGAGACAAAGATCATCAAACGTCAATTATCCTTTATTGCCCACCGCAAACACTAGGTGATAGCCGTTAAGCCTCTTCTGCACCTCTATATAAATGAGGCTGGTGAATCAGCTAACGGTTTTTTTATCAGGTGCCAGTTATAACTGCTTGTCACAACCACTGCCATGCCCCTGTGCCTTCGGGTCCTGCAGGTCGGGTCCCGACGTCTCTTCGACTAATCATGCAAGTGGTGTCTAAAGCTACTGGCAATGTTCTGCAATGGTTCAGGTCCTATCTTAGTGGGAGACTCCAGAGTATTGACGTGAATGGACAAAGATCATCCGCGGTAGCTCTGAAATATGGGTTACCTCAGGGCTCCGTGCTAGGTTCGGTGCTTTTCACGGTTTATACTCTCCCTCTTTCAGATGTGACTGCCAAGCACAGTGTGGGCTTTCACTTTCTGTGGATGACACTTACTTCTACCTTTGCTTTGATCCCTCACAGCCTTCGAGCACCTCAAATTCTCTCAACTCACTTGCTGCATGTAATAATAATAATAATAATAATAAAGATGCACTTGATAAAGCGCCCTCAGAGAACTCAATCTCTTTTTAGGCGCTTTGCATTTGCTGCAAAGGGAAATGCTATTGAATTGTAAGTAAAATCATGCTTGAAAAACAAACAAAATGAATAGCATGGTTAGGGGTGACATGCACAGGGTCAGCATGCAAATGTGGTTAGTGGCAGCATGCACAGTGTCAGCACACATAAGCACATAAAGGACGAATCACACGGACCCACTAAATGCTGTCCTAAATAGGCGTGTTTTTAAGTTCTTTTAAATGTGGCCAGGTCAGGGGATGTTCTGACGCAAGGAGGGAGTTCCAGGCTTTGGGAACATAAGAACTAAATGCACGGCCTCCAAAGGATTTAAGGTTTGTACAAGGTGTTTGTAGACTATTGGATTCCGAAAAGCGGGTGGTACGATGCTTGGCCTGATGGGGTAGTATATCTGAGCGATAGGCTGGAGCCATAGAATGAAGGGACCTAAAAGTGAGCAAAGAAACCTTGAAGTCAATCCGTTGCTTGACTGGTAGCCAGTGCAGGTCGGCGAGAAGTGGAGTAATGTGGCAACTGCGACGCTCACGGCAGACAAGCCTAGCTGCAGAGTTTTGCACCAGCTGCAATCGCCTGATCGTACATGCTTGTGGGCCAGTAAGCAGTGAGTTACAGAAGTCAAGACGGAATGTCGCAAATGCATGAACCAACTTGGACGTGGTATCCTTATCTAAACAAGCCCGAATTTTACCAATGTTATGAAGCTGAAAGTAGGCAGATTTGACTGTGGAGCTGATATGGTCGTCTAACGAGAGGTCGCTTTGGAATATGACACTTGGATTTCGAGCTGATTCAACAGGAGATATGCTGGCAGAGCCAATTTTGAGAGTCAGCCTTTCCAATCTCTGAATCACACTCGGTTTGCCCATAACTAGTAAGTTAGTATTGTCATCGTTCAGTTTTAGAAAATTTGCTGCCATCCATGTGTGGATGTCATCAATGCATGCAGCAAGTGAGTTGAGAGAATTTGAGGTGCTCGAAGGCTGTGAGAGATAAAAGCAAAGGTACAACTGAGTGTCATCCGCATAGAAGTGAAAGCCTATATTGTGCTTGGCAATCACATCAGCAAGAGGGAGAGTATAAACCATGAAAATAAACCGGACCTAGCACGGAGCCCTGAGGTACTCCATATTTCAGAGGTACTTCAGATGATCTTTGTCCATTCACGTCAATACTCTGGGGTCTCCTACTGAGATAGGACCTGAACCACTGCTGAGCAGTGCCAGTGATGCCCAGGCGAGATGAGAGGCGCTCTAGAAGAACTTTGCGATCGATGGTATCAAAAGCAGCCGAAAGATCGAGCAAAACAAGCAGACACTCTAGCCATGTCTGCATTCCTAAGTAGGTCGTTGTATACCCTAAGCAATTCTGACTCTGTGGAGTGATTAGCTCTAAAGCCAGCGGGAACTTACTAGCAAGGTGTGAGGTTTCGATATATGAGTTCAAGTATCAAGTAGTATATCAAGTTTCAGTATTGATGACATCCGCATGTATATGGCTGCAAATTTTCTTAAACTAAACGACGATAAAACTAACTTATTAGTTACGGAAAACCCAGTGTGATTCAGAAACGGAAAGGCTGGCGCTCAAAATTGGCTGTGCCAGCACATCTCCCGTTGAATCAGCTCGAAATCTAGGTGTCATGTTCCAAAGTGACCTCTCATTAGATGATCACATCAGCTCCACAGTCAAGTCGGCCTACTTTCAGCGACATAACATTGCTAAAATTCGGGCTTGTTTAGATAAGGATACCATGTCTAAATTAGTCCATGCATTTGTGACATCCTGCCTTGACTTCTGCAACTCACTGCTTGCTAGCCTACCGGCATGTGTGATCAGGCGATTGCAGCTGGTGTAGAACTCTGCAGCTCTGCAGCTAGGCTTAACTGTCGTGAGCGTCGCAGTTGCCACATTACACCACTTCTCAATCACATGCACTTGCTACCAGTCAAGCAACGGATCGACTTCAAGGTTTTGTCGCTCACTTTTAGCTCACTTCATTCTTTGGCGCCAGTCTATCTCTCAGATCTACACCTCCACCAGGCCAAGCATCGTACCATCCAGTTTTCAGAACCCAACAGTTTACCAATACTTCATACAAACCTCAAATCCTTTGGAGACCATGCATTCAGTTTGTATGTTCCCAAAGCCTGGAACTCCCTCCCGACTTGCATCAGAACATCCCTGGACTTGACCACATTTAAAAAGAACTTAAAACGCACATATTTAGGACAGCATTTAGTGGGTCCCTGTGATTCGTCCTTTGTGTGCTTATGTGTGCTGACACTGTACATGCTGCCACTAACCACACTCGCTTGCTGACCCTGTGCATGTCACCCCTAAATATGTTATTTATGTTCTTTATCAAGCATGATATTACTCACCGTTCAATTGCATTTCCCTTTGCAGCAAATGTAAAGTGCCTAGAGAGAGAGAGAGAGAGATTGAGTTCTCTGAGGGCGCTTTATCAAGTGCACTATTATTATTATTATTATTATTATAAACTCTCTTTGGATTGATTCGTTTAAGTATTTACTTAAAGGGAACGATAAGGCCTGAGACCGATAGATCCAGCGCTTCAGGAGGGGTCATTGCAGGTCAGAGAGACGTGATACAATACGGCAAGTGCGGGCGTCCGCGACAAACAAGCCTAGTGGTTTATTAAGAGGGAACTTGCAGGTTAATGCAGAGGCAAGTAGCAGGACTTTGAAAAGGGAACTTGCAGACCGATGCAGAAAAAAATCCTTCGGGTCTCTGCAGAAGGAACTTGCAGGTCTATTCACATACAAAAGGCTAGTTTATACGGAATGACCTTAGTTGTCCATGCAGATTGGAACTTGCCGGTCTAGGCGGAGGAAACTTTAAAATTTCTGTAGCAGGAACTTGCTGGTTTACCCAGAGGAAACTGGTAGGTCTATCCGGTAATAACTTGCTGATCTATGCAAAACGAAATCTGTCGGTCTGTGCACAGCAAAGCGCTTTTTTTTGCAGATGGAACATGCAGGTCTATTCCGATAGAACTGGCAAGCCTCAAGAAACTTACAGGTTCTTCGGAGAAAGCTAAGAAATTATGAGAGCTCTAAATTTAGTGCTGCAAAGCCTGTGATTTAATGATGTGTGATTTAATATTGTGTGATTGGATTTGGCACAGCTAACAATGCCAAATGATTTGCACAGCAAAGCACTGGCTGAGCCAACGTCTCGGCGCTGTCAGCAGCCATATGGCCGCATTCAATCTTTATCCTAATGCTTACGAAGTCTGATGTGGCAGTGGTGACTGTTCGCTAACGCATCTCTTTTGCCAAGGCGTGGCGTTAGTACATTTCAGTGAAAAGGAGCAGAGGGTGGCTTTATTCTTCGCCTTCGGATTGTTAGTCAGAAACATCTTTCTGAGCTCCTTCGGCTTGTATACGATGGCAGACATGCTATCTGTGGCTAATGTTAACCGCCTGAACGTACTTCTCTTCTTGCGATGACTTTCAAGCGTTTGTTGTGTAGCAGATTAGACGACGTCGCTTATATTTCTGTGTGCACTTGGGCTAGGATGCCGACTGTAACAGCAGAAAGTCTCCTTCTGAAATTCAGCAGGGTAGGCTGGTATGTGTGAACATGCCTCGTTATTCATAAAGCCGCGTCACTTTCACAGTGCCGTGAATTGGCAGGTAAATAGGCAACTCGTAAGGTTTCTTAGGAGTTATCAAACCTCTTACTTTTTGCCTAAGTAAGTTCCCAGTACCTAAGTATGGCTGTGGAATCTGTGAGGAAAGGCATGAAAAATGACTGGCTCGCTGGCTGGCTGGTGGTCAATGCCCGTCGAAGTGACATTAAGTTGTATGGCCAGATTGGCGAGACGTCCTTGACGCTGACCGCAGAAAAGAGCCGGCTTAATGGCCTTCATATGAGTGTTATTTGCAACACATGAAGTCACGTTCGCCCCACCCACCAACATGACCATGACTCAGTGCTGGTCCGAGTGGCTGGTGGCTGTTGCTCATTCCTTCGATTCACGGCTCTAGCATCCTGAACCCACGGTTCATGTCCGGGATCTGGTTGATGAGCATTTTCTCCGATTACCAAGCTAAGCTCACGTAGCAGCCTGATCTCGCTTCACCAGTTTAGTAATCTACAGCTTTACTATCATGTCTAGGAGCTGCTCATAACGCTATCTGACTGTGTGGGTCGGGGCATGTCAGATTTGAGCTCAAACCTATCAACCGTTACCGAATGGCCACGACCGATCGTCATTTTTTGATCCCCTGGTGTTGCTATTGCTAGGGCTGGGCTAGGGCTGCTATCACCATCAAAGGGATATTTCTCAAAAGTTTCACGTAGAATTGACCAGCTGCCAGTGATCCAGCATTAACTGGAGGGAATTTCAATTTGTGTCAGAACCGAGAAAGAGAATATGCAAAAGCGATACAGAGACAGGGGGAGAGAGAGATGGAGAGAGAGATTGAGAGAGAGAGAGAGAGAGAGAGAGAGAGAGAGAGAGAGAGAGAGAGAGAGAGAGAGAGAGAGAGGGTAGGCAATGGAGCAATAGACATAGGCAGGAAAGAGAGAGACTAGTAGAGAAAATTAAAGATGAATAGATAGAAAGATGGCAGGCAGAAAGGCAAGACGATTAAGTGAGAAAGCATCTCTGATTATTATATTGACGGGTCTATGCAGAGGTAACTTGAAGATTTATTCCTATAGAACTTTTAGGTCTAGAGCTCTACATTTAATGCAGCAGAGCCTTACTGCAGGTCTTCTACTACGTGGACGCTGGCATTGTCCGGAATCAGCTTAGGGTCTCACATAGAAAGCTTGTCTCAGAGTCCCCCTGCATGCAGCTCTTGGTAGCCCTCGTGTCTGTCAAGCGGTTCACAGGCGCCTACAGAGTGCATGCATCATTCATCTCTTTAACTAGCCCTGGCCTGGTCCGTCCAATGGCTCGGTCCAGCTCACCGTGCTGGTTTTGTCTGGTTTCCCTTAATCGTGCTGCTCTGCTTGCGAATTGTGTGTTATTGAAATACCATCGTCAGATCAGCCTCCTTTGTAAAGTTTGAGAGAGAGACGGAGGGAAGGAGACAAGGAGGGACTGAGTGTTAGCATGCTTTGGAGCAAGTCTTAGAAGAGTGGACGGACCGGTGACAGAATCAGGTCTCAGACTTTGCATATACATTAGAGCGAGGATTGAAGCCCTATTTTATACATGGTTTGAACCTAACCTTGACCTTGCCCGAACACCCAATATGATTGAAGCTGAAGGGCATGGCATAATCCTACCCACGTCGGAATGTATCCTGTTCAGATTTATTGCCCTGTCTCTGCCAGTCATTCAGAATCATTACAAGTATTTCATGAGTACTGTGAACCTTGATTAGTTGAGAAAACGTGCACATATATCGTGTAAGGCTGAATTTAGAAATCTTTAAAAGAGTTATAAGCAAGGCTGCTTTATCAGGTAACCTTTACATTTTTTGCTTTCACTTTAGTCTATATGCCGCCGGGTAAAGGGGCACACATTCATGACACAGCATGTTCTCTACGAAGCTGCCACTGCAGAAAAGAGAGGGCATAACGGCCTTCCTAGGCATCGAGTATCCTCATACTCAGGACTTGTCTCTCCTCCTACTGAGCATTGTGTCACCCCAGTTCTCTTCTTACTCGGGCTTTGTCCCAACTCATTTCACCACCTTACTGCAGTAGCTGTACCGACAGCTTCGTTTCGGTGTCTGCAGCTGGATATCGCTAGTTGGAGCCAGGTACTTCTGCGTCTTGGGCATCTGGAGAGAGTTGGTTCACAGCTGCAGCGGTGAAACGAAGCTCAAACTTGGGGCGGGGGGGGGGGCCAGGGGTTGGTTTTTTTTCTTTGTTACATGCTACCAGCGAAATGTATGATAATTAGGTTGTCATAATGTCGAGACTCCTACTGATGGCATATTAAAGTTTGCGATCGTCGGTGCCCACATGGGCATCCATAGTTCAAAGCCAGAGGTTCGTTCCCGTGACTCAGCTAGTTAATTTGGCCCTGCCTGTAAAGGCTGCATGGGACCCAGAGGCACCAACAAGAAAGCGATGACCTATCAACTGAGCCAGCTTTATAACTGCTCATTATAACGGCCCTTTAAGCTCACTCCATTTGTCAGGTGCAACATCCGATGAAGCAGCCGGCTGGGTGTGTGTACGGCCGATCAGTGCCTCATGTCGCCAGAGGCAAGGTGCCCCGACTAACTTGTCGGGAACCTCAGATTTCTGCAATTGATAGCCTCTTCAGGTGGGGGCAGCAGGTATGGTCCACGTGGGCAGTGGTCGATATCAGAACGTGGGCAAAGGGCCGGTGATGCTCTTACCCAGAGCATCCGATTTTTTGTGATGGCAGAATGAATCAGCCATGATTGGCAACTGATCCATCTGAGGGTGACAGATAGGTGAGGCTTGCAACAAAACCGAGCGATTGACCTGATCCTCGAGATGAATCCACGCTCTGTACCCAGATTGTGGGGCGTGGCAGCTGAATGATGCTGGGTCGCTGACCCAGGCGGGGCGGTTGACTTGTACCACCATCGGTGCCTCGGCTTTCAATCGTCTCTGTTTCTTGATCTTTGACGAAATGCATAGATGATTGGGGAATTCTATTCGCAGGCACTAAAAGTCCGGAACGTGCCGTTGACTTTTTCATATGCCGTAATTTTGCATCACTTAATGGTCCACCAGAGGTGCTTCAGTTCCGGTCAAATCTCCACGAGCACCATTGAACTGGCTCTTTTGAGTTCCGGTGTGCTTTGTGTGCTTACCTGTACGATATCCGGTGCGTGCTGCTAGACAGGGGTCTGTAGTGTCTTCATGTTTCCTTTAGCATGCTGGCTTCATCGAGATACGTGCTTTTGTTTGTATGGTCAATGCCGTTCATCTGAAAAAATTCGGGGTTATCGATTCCTTTGCAGGGATTTGTCAAGCTCACGCATAGACATTTGTTTCTCTTAAGGGGCTGTGCAAAAGAACTTTTAATATTACTATGAATGCCTATATTACTATAAATATATGAACTACTATAAATGAAGCCAGGTCATCTTAGGCGTGACAGTAGCCAGATGCGAGTTCCACACTTGCGGTCTGTACATGATCCAGGTCGCTCTGGAATAACTAGCCTGAGACAGCGTATACCCAGAGGCTAAATTGCAATATAGATCAAGGTGTAATAAATATGAAGAAGCCCAGGTGTAATGCACAGGAAGAGGTTCAGGTGTGGTGTACAACCAGAGAGGGACAGACTTGTGGTCTACTCGTGATCTAGAGACCGGTTCACTCCTGAATCACTAGCCAGGTGTGACGGCACGTTGGTTGAGCCTCGGTGAAATAATTTCTCCCTCTCCATCTAATGCTATTTCTTTGCTTTCCAGAGCTATCTATTCGGTTGTTGCTCTTTTCAACATAACTCGTCACTTCTGACTTGCTGGCCTATACAGACACAGCTTGCTGGTTCGTGCAGAGGGAAGTTGCTGGTCTATGATTGAGAACTTGCTGGCAGTGTCGAAGAGCGGGAATAAATCAGTATACAAATTCCGTCTCCACAACATGGACAGGTCGGTTTGAGAACGACGGAGGTTTACAGTCTAATGAGTAGTCCGACTTCCTTCCGTACTCATCATAAGCCCCTATATGCATCAAAAGTCACACCCTTGATCATCATTGAGCCCCGGATTACGCCCTTGAGTTAGGGATCTTAGTGACAGTAGAAAGGTGACCCAATAGAATAGGGAGAGCGAGAGAAAGAGTCAGACTGAGCATGGGAGACAGCTAAAGGAAGCTAGCGTGGGAGATAAGAGTTGCACGTTTCATTTAAGGCCTAATAAAGGGCGAGCGAGATGAGGGGATGGAAGACAAGGAGAGAGAAACAAAAAGTCGGAGAAACGTGGCACATTACCGATTATTGCATTAAATGAAATGATAACGGAATAGAAAATTTGACTATCCTTGCGAAGTCAAAGAAGAGTCATATGGGCAAGAGATATACTTTGATTAACAGGTCGGATTGTAATTTGTATTTCACTATGGCCTCTCGACGTATGAATTTTGTTATGTCAATCTACATATAGTTCTAGGTCAGATGGGTACAGGAGCTGACGGCCATGTTATTAAATGATTTAAGTTCAAATTATGGAACGACGAGGGTAAAGCTTCTGCTAGACTCAAGGGAAATGAGCCGGCGACATGGTAGCTGATGGGAAACGTTAGACTTTGTTGGTGAACTCGTTGGAGTAGCAGCTTAAGCGAAGGATAGGTAGGGCCTGATACCGATAGATCCATTGCTTGAGAAGGAACTAGTGCAGGTTGGAGAGACGTTATAGAATAGGTTAGGTGCGACGTCCACGACAAACAAGCCTAGGTGCAGTGCTTCCAACCGTCTCTAAGCTCTCCTAGAACTGCAATAAGACATGCAAGTTTAGATTGCATTGCAATACTAAAAGATCTACATGGAAATTTAGGATTAGGAAATGCTGTCAAGATATGATGAACGCAGGGATGAACTTAGCAGACGTACTGTGACACAAGGCACGAACGAAGTTTTGAAGAGTAGCCTAAACTAAAAGGAGCCAGCTTTCTATCCAGCTGTGGTGATCGTCTAGTGTAGAATGATGTTGGAACTGACTACTCAGATTCCGTGCCCACCCAAGGGATGTTGTTTGATCAAAATTTGAGAGTAAGGCTTACCTTTATGTTTATATTCATTATCAAGAAAAAGTTTTTTTAACTAGTACAATATAAATTAATAAATATATATAAATATAAACAAATAAATAAATATATATATATATTATATATATGCATAACCTTTAACGACCAAGGTAAAAATGAATGCATTCGACGACCAAAGTCATCAACAAAAGCCCCGTGGCGCAAATGTAAAGCGCCTGGAGAGAGGCAAAGTTCTCTTTTGGTACCATTACGATGATTTATACGTGCGTCATTTTGCATGTGGAAGTTTCTTGGTTTTGTAATACTTGCTTATGTAATAGGCAGTACATATAGGACTTGGAATACATTTTTTTGCTGCTTTCTATAGCTTGCAGAGCTGACGACATAAAACCTAGAAATGGAATGCATGGAAAGTCTGACCCATGACGGGCACGAGCAAGAGAGCTGTGCCGTCTGCCAAGCAATTTTCCCAACAATTCAGGAAATGGTCGCCAACGGAACCCTATCTATTGAAAACGACCAGATCAAGCTGATCCAGAATAGCCAGCAGCCCGATTTCTACGTCTACGATGCTGCAGCAGCCAATCAAGAATACTTTGGAGACGAAGCCCCTGCTTTAGTGTGCCACGACGTCGTCAGTAACAACAATATCCAGCTGATCGCCAGTGCTGAAGTTGGAGTGACGGCTGCACTCAGCGACGTCGCAAAAGCAGAGGAACTGAGCACTGAAGCTCTGACCAATTGCAAGGCATGTACATCTGCCACCGAAGCAATTCGAGCTCTTAACTTGGATTCCCGACACAATGGCGAAGCTCATGCACTTGTCTTAATGGACGACAACTTGCTCGTGAAGGAAATGACAACTCTACAGGTAGCAGCCGGAGTTGGACAGGGAAACGCCAAGAAATCTAATCAATCTGCTGCGCCCACGTTTCACACAGGGAAAGTTGGGCGCCCGCCGTTCCAGTAGAATCGCTTCCCTGTTATAGAAGAAAGACTGACTACAGCAAATGCTAGCCTGAACGAGGAAAGTGACGGTTGATTGAGCTTTCGGCTTGTTTGGGCACACCGTGGGCTTGCACGGGCCGACTGTAGCCTCTCGCTAGCCGCCGTTGGGCTCAAGCTGGCTGACTGTTGGCTTCTGGGTGCGAGATTAGCGAATGTTCGTGCAGGCACGATGATTTGACCGCAGCTGTCGATCAATCTGAATCGATGTGGCGTCTGGGCAAGCGTTTGATACAGCTTACTTCGAAAGCTGAATATAACCAGCTCTTTGTCAGGGATTTGCTACGCATTAAGAGCCCGAGATCAGAAAGCTTGGAGATTGCAGACTGCTAACTATAGCAGAAGTAATGGGCGAGAGATAAGCAGCCGAGTAGTAACCAATGGATGCATAGAGTCAACGATGACTTTTCTCGATTTCAATAAATGAGGGCTCGTAAAGTGTTCTTGATTCACTGTTTTACGCATGATTGGTATTTCGTGTGCTGTATATCTCACTCTGTAACTGCAAAAATCCACAAAGACTAGGTGTGTGTTGCAGAATCGCTGATCTCCAGAATATGCTGCAGCATTGCCTATAAAGCTCTCAAAAGCTTCAAACGGCTATAGGTATGCATACGGTAGTCACCGTACCCCATCTCAGACAACGAAGAGAAAATGACAAGCATCACTGAATCGAGAGGAGGGGCAGTCGAGAAAGTAAGAAGCGTCAACTTGGCTGCACGAGAGATTATATCTATTCCTAAAGAATAGGGAAATGGGCAAATGGTCTGAAATCCACAGAGCCAAAGCTTCCGCCAGTGCAGGACGTATGAAGAAGACTGCTCTGTATCAGATGACAAGCAAAGAAAAATTGCTTCTTTTACTAGAAAGGGACAACGTGGATGAATTTCTTGGATTTATAAACCCACTTAGCAGTTATATGTGTCACCTAATGTCACATCTCAAAGGCTTGCTAAGACTCAGCGCCATCGTTTCCAAAGAATGAAGTACGTCCTTGAAGTTGAGCTTGGGAAATACTCGTCGCTAGTGCAAAGCATAAAGTATGTTTTGATTCAAATGGCTGAATTCGGAGATCTTGAGAAGATTTTTAGGTTGGAACATGCTATGCACGTTTTATGCAGGCTGAACTGGTTGAGAAGGCTGAGTTAGTTCGAGCGTGGTAAGTAGGTTCTGCTTGCGAACTCACTGTTCATGTAGATAAGTAAAAAGAATTGTCGAGAATTAGGTAAGTCGGCCTTATTAACAATTCTGTCAAATCAAGTGTCATAGTTATTGAAGCCTAGCATACTGTATAAGTTATTGTATGCATGTATACATCCATGTATGTATGTATACGTGCAATTAAGAACTTAAAAAACACCTATTTAGGACAGCAATTAGTGGGTCCCTGTGATTCGTCCTTCATGTGCTTATGCGAGCTGACACTGAGCATGCTGCCACTAACCACATTTGCATGCTGACCCTGTGCATGTCACCCTAACCAAGTAATTCATTTTGTTTGTTTATCAAGTATGATATTACTCACCATTCAATTGCATTTCCATTTGAAGCAAATGTAAAACGCCTAGAGAGAGATTGAGTTCTCTGAGGGCGCTTTATCAAGTGCATTATTATTATTATGCACGTATGTATGTATGTATGCATGCATGTATGTATGTATGTATGTTAGCATGCATGTAAGTATGTATGTGTATGTGTGTGTGCATGTGTGTATGCATGTGTGTATTTATGTATGTATGCATGCATGCACGTATATATGTAATTTTGAATGTATGTATGTATGCATGCATGTATTCTTCCTAATGTTTAAGTCTACAAAGTCAAAAAAGCAAAGTAGGTGTTATGCATGAAAGTTTTCTACTCGATCCAACTCTCGATCTATCTATATATATCGATCTCGATCTAACATGAAAGTTTTCTACACTCGATCTAACTCTCGATCTATCTATATATATCGATCTCGATCTAACATGAAAGTTTTCTACAGTCGATCTAACTCTCGATCTATCTATATATATCGATCTCGATCTAACATGAAAGTTTTCTACAGTCGATCTAACTCTCGATCTATCTATATATATCGATCTCGATCTAACATGAAAGTTTTCTACAGTCGATCTAACTCTCGATCTATCTATATATATCGATCTCGATCTAACATGAAAGTTTTCTACACTCGATCTAACTCTCGATCTATCTATATATATCGATCTCGATCTAACATGAAAGTTTTCTACAGTCGATCTAACTCTCGATCTATCTATATATATCGATCTCGATCTAACATGAAAGTTTTCTACAGTCGATCTAACTCTCGATCTATCTATATATATCGATCTCGATCTAACATGAAAGTTTTCTACAGTCGATCTAACTCTCGATCTATCTATATATATCGATCTCGATCTAACATGAAAGTTTTCTACAGTCGATCTAACTCTCGATCTATCTATATATATCGATCTCGATCTAACATGAAAGTTTTCTACAATGCACTCGAAGCTCATGAAGCTCATCACAAGCGCACACACACAGCATTAAGCCGACATCGTGAGGAGTTATATTAATCAGCTTATCTCAACATGGACTGGGTGCAGACAGATCGCCATTAACGAACGAAGTTAATGCTATTTCATTTTTTCCGGAGTTCTAAGCTGTACACAGGTTACACAAACATTGTTCGTCATCGATAATGTTGCATGCAGCCCCCTTACAGATTCTTTCGATTTGAAGGGGATGAGGGAGGGCAGAGACCCTATATAGTTTGTTTTTTGGTCGCTGGTCCTGCCGATTGCTTAAGTGGTACTATGGGGATGAGGCCTAATGCGACATCTCTTTTGCATTGAAAGCCGAGGTGACGTGCCTCATTGTAAATCTATTTTGTTTTGAATATCGAGGTGACATGCCTCATGTAACGTCTACTTTGCATTGAGCCGAGGGGTACGTAAGGGAATGTAATGCATGCAATGCTTCTCCGTCTGTAACTCTACCAAGCCATAAAAAATGTGGGTGTTGGGCAGGAGAGTTTTGTATGGCACACACACACACACACCCTATACGGCTTTCGGTACGCGTTCGGAAGCCAACAGACTTCATCTCACGCAACAAAGAGAAAGGTGGAAGTAAAGCCGATTCAGGAGAGAAATTGAGGTCTTGAGTAGAATTTTGTGAATGATTTGACGAACTCAGTGAACCAGTAGTTGTCTTGTCTGTTTCAGCCACAGGTAGCTAGCAGCTGCCATCGTAGCAAGATATTCACGTTACAGCAAGGCACTGGGTAATCCATATGTTACCTCTGTTCCAGGACTGGGTCACACGACCTGGCTCAACATATATCGTATGCTTTCTTGAGAGCTAATATACTGAATGCATGCTACCCTCCAGCACCTTCAGAATAATCTATTCCTGTTATGAACCAGGCCAACTTGCAAAGTGCAGTTGCCGTAGGCCAACGAATGTGCACGTACAAAAAGCAGCTCGGGGTGAAACCAACTTCGGGTCGGACTACTTCCACTCCAGAAGCAGAAGATCGTAAGAAGGTTAACTGGGTGCGTTGGGAGGCCGCTGAGGCCAAGTAAGTGCAGTCGGGAAGGTGCCTCTCACAGGGCGGAGCACTTGGCCGAGATCTGCTGAAATGTCTCGCCCAGCCCACGTCAGCTAGCCTAGCCATATTAGAGCCATGCACTAGCTGAGTGCACTACAGAAGCTAGATGCACATATTAGAGCCATGCACTAGCTGAGTGCACTACAGAAGCTAGATGCACATATTAGAGCCATGCACTAGCTGAGTGCACTACAGAAGCTAGATGCACATATTAGAGCCATGCACTAGCTGAGTGCACTACAGAAGCTAGATGCACTAGGGTCTGACAGAGGAGGTGACAAGTTGGCTGTCGATGGAAACCAAGCTGCGTCAGCCTTGAAAAGGTGAGAGCCGTCTGTCGATGGACGGGTGAATTTTCTTACATCAGACCCACATCCGGGCCTTGCAACAGCCCTGTTGTGCAAAAAGAAAAGCAGTGAGTGAGAAGTAAATGACGCCCAGCCGACTGGACTGTAGAGGAAGAGGCACATTGCCTAGTGACTGGACTCCACTATGGGCATTCCATCAGGCTTTCCATGTCTTGCCTCTGGTAAGGTTGTCAGTGCTTGGGCCATCAGGTTACTTGAACTTTCTAATTCAGGTTCCAAATCCCAGATTAAACGCTGTACACAGCCAATGCTGAGTTGCAGGTAGACCTCGTTCTTTTCTGCTTCGACGAAGAAACTAGATATGCAATTAAATCACACGAAGTGAAATGCGAACTACACATAGTGCCATCCTGAACCAAATATTCTCAATCCACATTAGAATGCATCGATGGGCGTGGCTGGGTAAACGCACAAATGACAGTGAGTCGAAGTCGGCATTGGTTCGCTGCTAGCTTCCTTTTGCTAACACTTCCCCCCCGTCTCATTTACAGTTTACTAGAATTTTCACTTCTCATGTTGTCCGCTAAGTATGTCGGTGCTAGGTAATTAAAGGGCTACCCGTGAGCAGTTGAAGTCTCAAAGTGCCTTACCAGTGTGCCCATTTGTTTTCAAGTGCCAGGGGCAGGGTACTTAAGAAGCCAAGGCTAAAAACTGACCGTTAGCGTTTCCGCGACCCTGTTATTCCTATGCATAAATCTATAAAAGGAAATCCTCAATGAAACACACGCAGCAGGAGGCTCCTCCAATGGTTTCTTTGAGGTCTGGCTGGCCAAAAAAAAAATTCCCCTGTCGCCCTTGGGACGGAAGTGCAAATAACGGAACTCACAGAAGCAACAGCGGGACATGTGGTTGTTACGTGCCACTGATCGCAAGACAGGTGCGCCGGTTAGAGACCGAATCTACTGACAGTTGATCTCTGGCAGGCGAGGCAGTGACTTCTCAGGTAGAGGCGATTTTACACCACTCGAAAGGCTAGTAAAGGCTTCCGTAGGGGCGGGGACGCGTCGGGTGCGCTTGATATGCTTCTCACCTAATGCCACGCTCGGGCATCTGCTCACCGATGAACATTAAGCTAGAATTCAAGTTATTTCAGGTTTGAGGCTTCGATAACTTTGTTTGAGGTTTTTCTCAGTGTTGACGGGTTTGAATGAAGACGACCGACAATAAATATCGAGCTCTGTACCGTGGGCAAAGGGTAGTCGGAGGTGAAAACCTGTGGATCGAAGCAGCACACCTGCTGGAAGCAGTTATTTTAATGGAGGAGTTATTTTAATGCTACCAATTGAATTCACGTTCCGATGCAACGCCGCAGTGACTGAGCCATCGCTAGAGATCGATTAAAGTTGGCACCCTGATCATGTGTACGACTCTATGCTGATTGTCATAGGGTTTATTGTGACACTGGCATCTAACTTCTTCAGCCACCGACGGAGCCAAAGGAAAGCAAAAAGCCCTGCTATTTATGCTAAGCATTATCTTGTCTTGTTCAGGCCGAAGGTTCTGTCACTATTTAAGTGAACCCAGCATGTTTTCCGGACTGATTCGTGGAGCATACTGCTGTCTGAAGCATGTTAGATGATAGCTGCTGTGCAATCGGCAGAGTCGTGTTAATGATGTTCGGTCGTAAACGTCAAGTGACTTGCTCAGCAAGAGGGTTCCCTTTTTGTTTCCTTGGTTTGCTGCTTTTTTAAGTGCTCGATAATGGCTTAGTAGAGATATATGGTTCTAAAGACCAGCTAACATACTTAAAAGCACAGTGAGCACTCATTCAGCCATGTGAATTCACACAGGTGCTTCGCGTTTAAACTCTCTACTTTCGTCTAAATGCACAGACGGAGATTGGACTATGTGATCACTGCTTCACATGGTGAGTCCGTATTTGCTTAGCTATGCGGTGGGTTTCCTGGAATATGCTTTGAGCCTTTTCAGATCGTCACACGGTGGAATCGTGTGGCCGGTTCGTAGGAATGAGCCCTGTGCTGTTATCTGCTTAAAGCGTCTTCTGAGAACTGCATCTACTAGTGCCTATGAAACATTGTGAAGTGCTGTCCTAATGGTATAGTAGTGTTTAGTGCTCTTTAGGGATCACGATGTGGCCAAGAGACTCAGCCTTGTGGAGTCGTGTACCCACTGCACAAGCTTTGGCTACGTACATAGCTGCCATTAAGGATGTCGTTCTTTTACAATGATGCTAACAACTGTGTCTCGTAAATCAAGAACATGCATAACCATGTTCGAAAGTTTTGCTGGAAGTTCTCCTGAAAAGCTTTGGACTGCCAGAAGAAACTGGGAACGATATTAAGAGAGCTAAAAAGCGAAAGCAGTATATCGACTGACGATAGAGCAAGAGACAGACAGAGAGGCAGGAAAGAGAGAGAACCTGGGAGACTTAATTAACAGAGACGAAGAGAGATAAAGATAGTGAGAGAGTGAGAGAGAAACAGAGAGTGAGAGAGTGAGAGAGAGAGAGAGAGAGAGAGAGAGAGAGAGAGAGAGAGAGAGAGAGAGAGAGAGAGAGAGGAATTCAACATGAGTTGGATCGCAGTTAAACGAGTACGTGAGGGAAAATATTACGAAGAAGAGAGGAAGGCACAGGAGAGAGAGAGAGAGAGAGAGAGAGAGAGAGAGAGAGAGAGAGAGAGAGAGAGAGAGAGAAAGAGAGGGGAAGAGGGAGAGAGAAAGTAAGTTCCCAGCACCTACGCATGGCTGCAGAATCTGTCAGGAAAGGCATGAAAAATGACTGACTGGCCGGCTGGCAGCTGGTCAATGCCAGTCGACGTGACATTAAGTTGTCGAGCCAGATTGGTGAGCCGTCCCTGATGTTGACCGCACAAAGAGACGGCTTAATGACCCTCACATGAGGGTCATTCGCAGCGTATAACGTGACGTTCGCCCCACCTACCAACATGACCGTGACTCCCTACTGGTCGGAGTGGCTGGTGCCTGTTGCTGATTCCCACGATGCATCGCTCTACCATTCTGAACCCACGGTTCATGTCTGGGATCTGGTTGATGAGCGTTTCCTCTGATTACCATGCTAAGCTCACGAAGCTGCCCGATCTGGCTTCATTCGTTGAGCACTCTACACCTTTCTTTACTATTCTGCCTACAGGGGGCTCCTATTGTGGTCTGACTGTGTGGGTCGAGGGGGTGTCAGTTTTGAGCTCGGTCTTATCTGAATCGTTACCGAATAGCCACGGCCGGCCGTCAGTTTTAATCCGTTGCTATTATATTTTTAGGGCATGGCTAGGGCTGCTGTTACCGTCGCAGGGGTTTTGTCCCAAGTTTCACATAGAAGCGACCAGTCGCCAGTGATCCCATATTGACTGAAGGGAATTTCACTTTGTGTCAGAACCAAAAAAGAGAATATGCAAAAGCCATACCAAGAGAGGGAGAGAGAGAGACAGAGACAGTGAGAAAGAGAGACGGAGACAGAGAGATGGAGAGAGATGGAGAGAGAGAGAGAGAGAGAGAGAGAGAGAGAGAGGGAGAGAAAGAGAGTTAGAGAGATAAAAAAATCCTAGCTGATTAATCAGCCTCTTTTTGTATAGCGACAGAAGAGCCTTTACGGCTATCACCGCCTCTTGCAGTGGCGTTACAGAATCGCCCACCGCAGGAATCGAACCCACGACCTCGGGACCGAGGTCGTGAAAGCAACCGCCTTACCTAGTGTGCCATCACGGCTCGCCAAATAAAAAGAGAGAAAGAGAGAGAGATATGTATAAAGACAGGGGGATTTATATATGTGCATATACATATATATCTATATATCTATATATCTCTCTATATATATAGAGATATATAGATATGTACATATATATATAGAGAGAGAGAGAGGGGGAGGAAAAGAGAGGGGTAGGCAATGGAGCAAGCGAGATGGGCAGGAAAGAGAGAGAAAGATTTCAAGAGAAAATTGAAAGATAGATAGAGAGATGGCAGGAATACAGACAGTAAGACAAGAAGATTAAGTGAGGGAGAATCTCAGATTAGGAATTTGCGGGTCTGTATAGAGGGAGCTGGCAGGTTTATTCCTATAGAACGTGCGGGTCTATGGTGGTGAGCTTGCAATTTCAGAGGTAGCTATGAGTTTAGCAGAGCTCTACATTTAAAGCTGCGAAGCCTTACTGCAGGTCCGCTATTACGTGATCACTAGTATTTTCCGGCATCTGCTCAGGCCTCATTTAGAAAGCTTGTCTCATAGTGCCCTCGCATGTAGTTCTTAGTAGGCCTCGTGTCTGTAAAGCGTTTCGCAGGCACCTACGGAGTGAATGCACTGTTTATCTTTATATGTAGCCCAGGCCTG
The DNA here is from genome assembly GCA_009760855.2 of Cristatella mucedo. Lineage (NCBI taxonomy): Eukaryota > Metazoa > Bryozoa > Phylactolaemata > Cristatellidae > Cristatella > Cristatella mucedo. The sequence goes on along the minus strand of WPIO01000050.1, from coordinate 67,480 downwards.
GTCTGGGCAATTCCTCGGTCTTGTTAACAGTACTAATTTTTGTTTGGTTTATCTTAAATATGCTACGATGGTTGCGAATATTGTGTTATTGAACATCCATCGTTCGATCAACCTTTGCAAAGTTTGAGAGAGAGAGAGAGACGGAGGGAAGGAGGCAGGGAGGGAGTGAATATGAATATGATACGGAGCAAGACTGAGAAGACGCGATGGAACGGTGGTATAATCAGGTGTAGGATTGGGCATAGACACTAGAGGTATGATTAAAGCCGTATTTTATAAGTGTTTTGGCGACCTGTCAATCAATGCAGTGCCAGTAAGATTAGTAAAGTAGGAACAGATAGCAAAACACGACTCACTCACGGCTGCATACCGAAGACTGAGAGAGGGAAGATCGTAACCTTGACCTTGCCCGAACACCCATTAGGATCGAAGCTTGAGGGCCTGACATAAACCTATCCATGTTGGTGTTTATCGTGCTCAGACCTATTGCCCTGTCTCTTCCAGTCATTAAGAATAATTAAAAGTATTCCATGAGTGCTCAGAACCTTGATTTAGTGAGAACACGTAGACCGATATCGTGCAAGGCTGAGTTCAGAAGCATTTAAAAGAATGTTATGGATTTTAGTTATAGAAAGGTGACAGTAGAAAAGGGAGAGCAAGAGAAAGTGTCAGACTGAGGATGTGAGACAACCAAAGGGAGCTATCGTGAGAGGTAAGAGGAACAAGTTTTAAGGCCTAATGAAGGGCGAGCGAGATAAGGCCAGGGAATGGAAGACAAAGAGAGACAAACACAAAGTCGGAGAAACGTGGCACGTTACAGATTATTGCAGTACCTGAGATGATAACGGAATAGACAATTTGATCATCCTCATGCAGTAAAAAAAGAGTCAAATGGCCAAGAGGTGTGCCTTAACTAACAGGTCGGATTTTATTCTGTATTTGACTATGGCCTCTCAACGAATGAATGTCGTTATGTGAGTCTACAGATAGTTCTAGGCCGGATGGGCATAGGAGATCAAGGCCATTTTGTTAAATGATTCAAGGCGGAATTATGGAACAACTAGGGTTAAGCCTTTTCTAGATGCAAGTGAGAGCTGGAACGAGAAGTAAAACTTTTCAGATTTTCTCATTGAAGTAGAAGCTTAAGCAAACGAAAGGTTGGCAGATCCTCGTGCTTGAGCTGGAGCTAGTGCAGGTCAGAGAGACGTGATAAATAGGGCAGGTTCGATGTCCACGACAAAAAAGCCTAGGTGCAGTGTTTTGAACCGTCTCTAAGCTCTCCTAGCACTGTTCGACGACCTCCAAATTTAGATATTTATGAAATGCAGTCAAGATACGACGAACGCAGGGAAGAAATTGGCTGAGTTACTGTGATTTAAAGCATGAACGAAGTTTTGCACATTAACCTGAGCTAAAAGTAGCCATCTTGCCATGCAGACGGAGTAGTCGCCTAGTAGAGGGTGACGTTGGAACTAGCTACTCCGATTCGGGGCACACCCAGGGGATGGTGTTTGATAAAAAATTTGCGTATGGAACTTGCCGTTGTCCCAGTGAGTCCACGCTTTTCCATTTATAGTCGGCTTGCTTTGCCGTCATTCATTTTAAAGAATTCAGCTGTCACCCATGCATGAAGGGCAGCTTAAAAAAGTGGAAAGTCTGAGGCAGTCAGAAGCACTAGTGTTTCTGACTGCCTCAGACTTGGTGGCTTTTGTGTGCTCACGCTGGGCACGCTGTTAGTAACCGTATTTGCATGCTGTCACTTAGCATGTGATCAGTAACTATATTATGCTCGCTGTTATTTCCAATACAGCAAATGTAAAGTTTTAGAAATTTCTCAGAGCGTGCTATGCCAATGAATTGTAATCGTTATTATTACTACTCTTACGATGGAAAATGTCAAAAATGAAGTCTGAGGGACACCGGAAGGTAAGGAAGTATCAAAGCAAAATTTAGAAGGCCACTGGAGGGTAGCAATGTCAATCAAAGCTGGGGACGCAGGTTTCATTGTACCTCGTATATTCAAAGTCGCATCTACAGATGCACATGGTCCGGTCAGTGCTCATCCGTGAACTTGTCTGTTAGCTTGTTGTCACAGCGAGCTTTGTGCTTCGTGCTCACCTCTCTGTGCTTGTTTCAGTGAGTGCTACCAGCACAGAGGTCTAACTCACTGGCTGCCGTGAGTGCACGTGTGCATTTGTCTTTAGCATGCTGGCGTAAGCATGGTACTTGATTGATTTTGCAGGCTTAATGCTGTGTATTTAACGCAAAAAATTGTCTAGATGTTCTTGCAGCGAATTTCAAAACACCCCGATGGAGTTGAAGTTCTGTTTGGGCGCCCTAATTACGAAATTTGATTAGTACTATTGTAAAACACAAGTGCGAGGCGCAGTAAGGTTGGAAATAATCAGAGTAAATGTTGAAACTTGGTCCACAGAGTGGAAACAATGGCCAGCACTGCATCCCAATCAAGCTGCACATTCAATTACAGGACCTGCCGTAAGTTAAAAAAGAATCGCTATAATGATGCATATATACATACTGTCGAAAGCTGTAGTAATACCTCTCCATGCAATTTTAATGTGGTGTAAAGAAAGCTTGTCAACTGGCTAGTCGAAATGTGCACATTTTCCATCCCACAGGGAATCTAAATGCAATTAAACAGGGGGAGAATACACTCCGCCAATGTCAGGTGGTTTAAAAAAGGTTTTGAGTTCTCTGAGGGCGCTACACAGGTGTAATATTTGTTTTATCATTTCCCCCAGGTACCTGCCATCATTTGAAACGACTCGAAAATCTGACATTGATGCTTTCGCCGTTGCAAAAATGTTTCTGTCGGAGGGAGCATGTACTCATTGGACCGTGGTATTGCTTGAACAGGCTAGACTGTGTGAGATACTTACCGTTACTTACTGTCGCAAAGAACATTTCGAAATCTAGAGAAACTGAAGCCCAACCTGTTTCTCACACGCGTATGCGTCGTCTAACTGAACTGTTCTTTATATGCTTGCGCAAATTTTCGTTGTGCATTTTGCTTTGCCTGAATTGTCAGAATATACGGCTCCTCACCAGTTTATTTCCGGTGCTTTTACAGGTAAGCTTTTCAATTGCTATTGAGTGCTTTATAATTAAGATTGCTTTGGCAACGACACGTGGAATTAGGTCTTGGTTTCGATAAGAGCTTGGTGCTTCACCTATGCATAAAATATAAACGCCAGCTTAATAAGCAGCCTTGCTTATGTTTTGAAAGAAGAGGAGTGGTAGTGTTCTACTCCCGTTTGCATTAACATGTAACTAATTGCCCACTGCTGGGGTCGAATCCTAGACTTGGTACGTGAAGTGTGAGGACTTTAGCCGTATGCTAAGGCCTGGGGTTCAGCTTGCTATGGTGCTACAGTGTGTTATGGTGCCCTGGTTTGGCCCAGCAGTCAAGGGGCTTACCTTTAACGGCCGAGGTCAAGATGAATGCACTTGATGACCAAGGTCATGGACTCAAGCCCTGCGGCCGCATATTTAAAGTACCTCGATCAAGGTTAAGATTTACTTAGGTGTAAGACCTATGAACTACGCAAACTTTTTTTCATGCTGAAGTTTCTTTGTCTTATCATACTTGTTTATGTGTTAGGCATTACATGTACGACTTGCAATAAAAGTTTCTGCTGCTTGCTATAACTTACAGAGTTGATGACATAAAGCGTCGACATGGAACGCCTGGAATGTCTGACCCATGAAGAGCATCAAAAACAGAGCTGCATCATCTGCCGAGAGATTTTCCCCACGATTAGCGAAATGGTCGCCAACGGAACCCTGTCTATTGAAAACGACCAGATCAAGCTGATCCAGAGAAGCCAGCGGCCCGATTTCTTCGTCTACTATGCTGCAGCAGCCCATCGAGAATACTTTGGAGTCGAAGCCCCTGCTTTAGCCTGCTGCAACGTCATCAGTAACGACAGCATCCAGCTGATCGCCAGTGCCGAAGTCGGAGCAACGGCTCAACTCAGGAACGTCGCAAAAAGCAGAGAAACAGTGTGCTGAAATGCCACCTAATTGCACGGCAAGTGCTTCTGGTACAGAAACAAGTCGAGCTCTTAACCTGGATCCCCCTCAAAATGGTGAAGCTCGTGCACTTACCTTTACTGACGGCGACGAGCTCGTGGAGGAGATGGCTACTCAACAGGTGGCAGCCGGAGTTGGACGAGCAACTGCAAAGAAAGGTATAAATCTAGTGTACCCACATTCCATATTGGTGAAGTTGGTCGGCCGCAATTCCAGTAGAATCACTTCCCAATGTTTGGGGAAAGACAGACCACAGTCAATTGTTGCCCGGGATAGCCAAGTGATGGTCGCCTTGGCTTTCGGCAGACTGTGGGCTCGCATGGGCCGACTGCGTGCTCTCATTGGCCAATTTTGGGCTCGAGCTGGTGACTGTTGGCTTCTGGATGCGACAGTTGTGAACGTTCGGGCAGGCACGATGATGTGATTGCAGCAGGATATCAATTTGAATAAGTGTAGTGTCAGGGCATGCGTTTTATATAGATTTTCTAGGAAAAAATCCTAGCTGATTAAACAGCCTTTATTTACAGCGACAGAAGAGCCTTTACGGTTATCACAACCGCCGGCAGTGGCGATAAAGAATCGCTCATAACAAGAATCGAACCCACGACCTCAAGACTGAGGTCGTGAAAGCAACCGACTTACCTAGTGTGCCGTCACGGCTCACCAGAGACGAAATTAGGAAGGGAAAACAACAGGGTCAGAACATAAAAAGAGAAGGAGTGAAAGAGGAGGGAAATAGTAACCGATCAAAGAAGCAAACTCAGCCAGGAGCCAGCTAGAACAAGGTATAACAACCAGCTCTTTTGTCCGGGAGTTCATGTGCATTAAAGAGCCCAAGATCGCTAAGAGAGCTTGGAGATTACAGGCTGCTAGCTACACGACTATTGATTGACCTTTACGGCCGTAAGTAATTATAGGGTGGAGTATTAATAGGATGGAGATGTATCGGGACAAGAGGTTTAAATTTCAAGACTCTGACTGGAATGCTTCTCAGCCAGGCAAGGCCATTGTATGCATGCATTCCAGGCATGCATGCATGCGTTTATGTATACTCGTATGCATGTATGTGTCTGTTTGTATGCATTAGTGTATGTGCATGCATACATGTAAATGTGTAAATATGTAAGTAAGTGAGCTTGCAAATGTGTAAGTTTTTAAGTGTGCACATATTTAAGTGTATAAGTAAGAAAGTAAGTAAAAAAGTAAAAAAGTTAATAAGTAAAAAAGTGAGTAAGTACGTATATATGTATGTATGTATGCATGTATATATATGGATTTATGCATGCATGCATGCATGCATGCAAGTGTGTACGTGCGTATAATAATAATACGATTTATAAAGCGCCTGCATGTATGCATGTATGCATTCATGAACGTATTCATGTGTGTGTGTGTGGGTGTGTGTGTGTGTGGGTGTGCGTGTGTGTGTGTGTGTGCGTGTGTGTGTGTGTGCGCGCGCCCGTGTGTATACATGTAGGTATACATGCATGTCTGCATGTATTTAGGTATGCATGTACATATACATGTAATGTATGTATACATATGTAATGCATGTATATATGAATGCTTCAATGTATGTGTGCATCCTAATCAGTTAGTGGAAAAAGCCAAAACAGTTTAAGTGAGTGCTAACTAGATTATCTACAACGCACTTGAACCTTATGCAGCTCTCCGAAAGCATACAGCAATAAGCAAGCACCGAGTGTTTTTATTAATCAGCTTGTTTCAATTTGGACGAGCTACAGACGGATTGCCATTAGCAAGTAGAATAAATGGCATTTCATTTCTACCGGAATTCAAAGCTGTACACAGTTTGCACTTACAGCGTTCGTAAATTGACCAGTTTGCAAGCTGTCCCTTTAAAGGTTTCTTTGGATTTACCAATACCGAGGGATGGCAGAGAAGATTTTTATTTCTTTGCTCGCTGGTCCTGCCAATTGCTTAAGCGGTAGCACGGGTTGGAGCCACAGGTGACATCTCTGTTGCATCAAATATGGAGAGAGACATGGTTCTTGTGACATATATTTTGCATCGATCCGAGGGATACGTGCCTCCTGTAAATTTATTAGCTTCCAGTAAGAGTTTCCTACCTCTTACTAGCCTTCTGGGCTATGTCATTGCAATGACTGCAGTCACAGTAGAGTTTGGCGATCCGCTTCGCACAATTGCCTTCATGGTCAGAAAATGTAAGCAGGAAAAATTAACACATGCAGAAAACATAGCCACGCCGACGCAAATGTTTCAGCTTCGAATACTGTATTTTCATATAAATCAATGCTTTCATGATCTTTGCGGATCTACTGAATATGTTTGTTTTCAGCGAAGATTAATGCGAACCGTGTATAATTGGTGAGCATTACGCAGAGATGATCTAACTGCTGTCTCGTATCTTGCAGGAAAGAGGCAGCCAAGAAAGAAGAGAGGTTCAAAGAAGAAGAAAACCAAAATGCCCGTGGCATTATAATAACGTGGCAAGGTCTATGAGGCTTTGTGGAATTTAAGTCCACACAAATTGCAGCATACGACAGAACCACCGTACAACGGCTTCGCTTTCGGAAAGTCATCCACCACACTGAAAAGAGTGAGGGAGCACGATGATCTGCGATGATTTGGTAATGACGAGCACGGTGAAGTGGTACTTGGTCTTGTCTGTTTAAGCAACAGGTCGCCAGTGGCAGCTATTGTAGCAAGATATTCTTGTTACGGCAAGGCTATAGGTCATCCGTAAGTCAGCCCCTGCTCCAGGACAGGCTGGGACCGCTGGGATTTAAATATGTCAACTCGCTGGAATGGACGCCAAAGAATGAAAGCCTGACAACCTTCAGCACCCTTCGCAGAATCTATTCGAATAGCCTGCCTCGGGATGCAACGCAGTTGCTCACGAAAAATTCTTGAAGGGCCAGGCTAAGTAACTTCGATACAATTTGTCTACGCTCTGAAGGAGCCGCCAACTTGGGAAGTGCAGTGGCCGTAGGCTGACGAGTGTGCAAGAAGCGACAGCAGCCAGGATTGAGCCGAAGGTGTTAGACTAATTCCACTCCAGAAGTAGCATGTCGTAGAAAGGGTAACTGGGTGCGTTGGGCAGCCGCTGAGGCCGAGTCGCAGCAGCCCGGAAGGTGCCCGCCTCATGGCAGTGCCTCGACCTGCTGCTCATCCCAGCCCACGCCAGCTGTGCCTACGTATATATTAGAGTGATGCAGAGGAAGCTGCCAGCACTGCAGGAGTTGGGTGTCGCAGTTTGGTGTCCGACAGAGAAGCTGCCAAGCCGGCAGCCGATGAAAGCCAAGCTGTGTCGGCCCTGTCATGATGAGTGCCTACTGTCAATCTGCTGCAACGTTGTTATACCGTAGACACACATCCGGGCCTTGCAGCAGCCCTACAGGGGCTGTGAGTGAGGAGGGAGTGACGCCGAGCCGTCTTGGCTGGAGACGAAGAGGCGAGTTGCCTAGTGATTGGCCTTCCTTATGGGCATTCCATCCTCCCTCCCCGTCTGGCCCCTGAAAAGGGTGTCAGCGCTTGGGCCATCAGGTTATTCGAGCGTCACAATTCAGGCTTCAAGTCCGAGCCTAGAGGCTGTACACAGCCGATGCTGAGTTGCTGGTAGACCTCGTTCGTTCGAGCTTCGAGGAAAACACTGCATTTGCAATGGAAGCACCTGAAGTGAAATGCAAACTGCACGTCGTGCCATCCTGCACGATGTATTAGCAATCAATGTTCAAATGCATAGATGGGCGTGGCCGGGTAACGCTAGATCTGACAGAAAGTCGGCATCGGTCCACTGCTAGCTTCCTCTCGCTAACGTTTACCAGCGTTTCATTCACAGTTTAGTGCAATTTTGATTTTTAATATTTTGCGCTAAGTCAGTTCACGGTAAGTATTAAAAGGGCTAGCCGTGAGAGGTTGAAGTCTCAAAGTGCCGCGGCGCTGCACTCATTCATCTTTCCCGTACCGGCAAACAGCAACAGCAGGGGGAGAATACTTCCAAACCTGAGGCTCAAAAATGACCAAACTATTTCTCACGAGCCTCTAATTCCTATGCAGAAATTTCTAAAAGAAATTGTGCACCTCAGCACGCGGAGCAGGATGCACTTGTAGTGCTGTCTCCGCGATCCGGCGGTCTTATGTAATAATTCTCTGCATCGTACTTGGGACGGAAGTGGAAATAACGGAACCAGGAGAAGCGACTGAGATACACGTGGGTGTCATACGCCACCGATCGCAAGGCAGGTCAGCGGGCGCGAAACTGAATCGACCGATACTCGATCTGCCGCAGGTAAGGCAGTGACTTGACAAGAAGAGGGTGCATCGCAGTACCCGCTTGGCCAGGTAGTTCTTTGTTAGGGGTGGGACGTGTCAGGTGCCGCATGGTATACCTCGGACCGCGTGCACCGCTCTAGTACCTGCGGCCCGATGAGCATAACGCTCCAGTTTCTGCTGTGTCCGGTTTAAAGCGTCAATTCATTTGTTTGAGGCTTTTCTCAGTGTAGACGGGTTTGAACTGCCACGACCGACGATAGAGCCCGAGCTTTGTCCGTGGACACAGAGGACTCGGACGTGGAAACGTGCCGATCAAAGCAGCACACAAATGAAGACCTTCGGATTAAAAGGGAGCGTGCGAATAGGTCGTTCGAATTAATTTTCCTTGTACTAGTAGTATAGCTTCTTCGCGAGTCTGTAGAAACCGTTTGATCTCTTAAGCATAACGCTGGTGCATCGGTTGTTTTCGCTAGTGTTCGGTAAGGCGCAGTTAGCTGGGCGCCTTCGCGGACTGAAGGCGACAGTCGTCTCCGGAGACGTCTGCGCCGACGAGGAGTCCTACACTTGCTGCCAATTGAATTCGCGTTCCAATGAATAGCCAAAGTGACCGAACCATTGCTAGAGATCGAGCAGAATCGGCATACTGGTCATGTGTGTAGCTCTATGCCGATTGCCATAGGCTTATTGTGTCTCTGTGGCTACATTTTCCAGCCACAGATGGAGCGAAAAGAAAACAGGTCTTGTTATTTTTACGCAAGGTACGCTCTTGTGTCTTATTTGAGCAGAAGGTCCTATCAACGTGTAAGTGCATCCAACGTGCTTTCTGGACTGCTTCCTGGAACACACTAGATGATATGTGCAGTACAATTGGTAGGGTCATGTTAATGAGGTTCTGCCGTAAAAGTAAAGCGACCTGCTCAACGTTGGTTGCTGTATCGCTCCTTGCTTTGCTGCTTTTTGAGGGCTTTACAATGGCTTTGTATATATGCATAATTCTATGAACCAACTAATGTGCTTGAAATCCAGGTGTCCTCTTTGGTAAGACATCTGAATTCACACATGTGCTTCACATTGCAAGTCTGTACCTTTACCTAAACGTGAAGATTGAGATTAGAAGACATGACCACAGCTTCATATGGTTAGTCAGTTTATGCTTAGCTATGCATAAATACATGTGGGTTTCCTGGAAGATGCTCTGGGCCTTTTAATATCGTCAAATGGTGAAGTCGTGAGGCCAGTTTGTGGGATTGAACTAGGTGCCGCTATCAGCTTAAATCATCTACTGAGAACTGCATGTACTATTGGCTTTGAAGCATTCCGAAGTGCTGAGCCATTGGTGTAGTAGTGCCCACATGCTCTTTAGGGATTATGGTGCAGCCAAGAGACTCAGCTATTGACATGCCTTGTGGAGTTGTATGACTGCTGCATTCGCTTTTGCTGTGGACATAGCAGCTATTAAGGATGCCATTTTCCCATGATGGTGTCAAAGATTGTGTCTCGTAAGTCTAGAACATGCATAACCATGTTCTGGAAGTCTTGCTGGAGTTTCTCCTGAAGACCTTTTGACTGTCAGGAGAAACAGAGAGCCAGATACAGAGAAGGAGGGAACGAGAACGATAGAGCAGGAGACAATAATTAAGCAAGTGATAAACAGACTGGCTGAAAAAAGATAAAGTCTTGAGAGAGAAAATAAACAGGGAGAGCGAGAGAAAGAGAGGGAACAAGGAGGGAGAGAGAGAGAGAAAGAAAGAGAGAGAGAGAGAGAGAGAGAGAGAGAGAGAGAGAGAGAGAGAGAGAGAGAGAGAGAGATGGAGAGAGAAAGAGAGGAATATTAAGTGAGAGAGCATCTACCGTTTGATACCATGAAGAGATAAGTCAGAATAGAAGAGAGACAGCCACAAAGATAGAGAAAAATAAAAAGGCACACTCATTGGAACAAGCAGATATGGCAAGGGAGAGAGAGAGAGAGAGAGAGAGAGAGGCATAAGATTGAATCAAAACTAGACCGGCGACCTACTACAACTAGAGAAGTGACATGAGGGATAGAGAAAGATAAAGTGGAAAGAGAAGAGAGAAACTTAAGCTGAGAAGTACAGAAAGGTAGAGAGAAAGAGAGAGAGAGAGAGAGAGAGAGAGAAAACAGGGAACAAGTGAGAAAGACAGCAGATGAGATCGAGCAGCTGAGAAATGAGAGGCAGAATAGAAACAACGTTCTTTGAGTGAATAATTATGTCAGAGAAACAAACTTAATAAAACAAGTAGAAAATGAAGAAAGAGAGAAAAAGTGAAAAAAGTGAAAGAAAAAATAAAGAAGATGGATTGAATGGAAGAAAGCGAGAGAGAGCAAGAGAGAGAGAGACAGAGACAGAGAGAGACAGAGAGAGAGAGAGACAGAGACAGAGAGGGAGAGAGATACAGAGAGAGAGAGAGATACAGAGAGACAGAGACAGAGACAGACAGAGACAGAGAGACAGGCAGAGAGAGGGAGGGAGGGAAGAAGTGGAAGAGGCAGTCAGCAGCCTAACAGGAAGTATTGGCTCAGAAATGCTGGCAAGTAAAAGAATTTCCTACATAAGCGTGACAATCGTTTAGATCAGTTCCATTTGTGTTTTCAGTTTGGACTCATTCCGATAAATTGTTTTCTTGGCTGTGTGATTGGATGTTTCACAACGAAAAATACTAAGGCTTTGTATAGTACAACACTGGCAAAGCCATCGCCTCGGCGATGTCAGTAGCCTCATGACCTCATTGAATTCAATTCTCTTTTCCCTATTGCTTAGGAATCCAGTTGCGGCAGCAGTGATCGTTTTTTAAGTTTCCTAGTCTTAAGTGATCTCTCCTGAAAAGGCTTACGGTTAGTCACGCACGTACAGATAGTCGCATCGTACTTAGCCAAGAATTGTGTCAGAAATATCTTTTTGAGCTCACCTGCCATAAATATGAAGGCAGGCAAGCTATCAGTGGCCGATGTAATTTCCTGATGTAGAGCTCTTCGTGCAAGGAATTTGAAAAGTTTGTTGTGCAGCAGATTTGAACATGCTGGCATTTCCTTGTGCAGTTGGGATAGAATGCCGACAGTAGCGTCAGAAAGTCTCCTTCTGATATCCAGCAGGATATGCTGGTCCATGTGAACATGCCTATTTACGAATACATAAAGTCTCGTTACTTTTACAATGCCGTCAATAGAAAAGCTCAGCATGCTATTCGTAGGGATTCTTTGCAGTTATCAAACCTTCTTTTCCCGGCACCTTCTGCATGGCTGCAGAATCTGCCAGGAAAGGAATAAAACAGGACGGGCTTGCTGGCTGGCTGCTGGTCAATGCCCGGCGACGTGATGTTAAGTTGTCGGGCATTGACTATTGACATTGACAATACGACTGGCCAGGTCGGCGAGCCGCCCTTGATGTTGACCGCACGAAGCGGCCGGCTCAATGGCCTTTACCCAAGGGCCAAATGGCATGCATGACGTCACCATCGCCCCGCCTACTAAAGTGATTGCGACTCCCAACCGGTCAGAGCTGCTGGTGCCTGTTGCTGATACCTCCGATGCATGGTTCTAGCATCCTGAACTCACGGCTCGTGCCGGGGATTGGGTTGTTGGGTATTTTATCTGATTACCAAGCTAAGCTCACGTAGAAGAACGAAGTGACGTCATCTGTTGAGCACTGTGCAGCTCTTTACTATTCCGTCTGCAGTCAGCAGCTCATAATGTTCTCTGACTAGATGGGTCTTGCCTTTGAGGGTTCTGTCTGTAAGTTTTGAGCTCAAACCTACGTAAACCGCTACCAAATAGCCATGGCCCGCCGCCATATTTCGATCCGTTACGGTCCCTGATAATATAGCTGGAGTAGAGGTTAAGCTCCGATACTTGCGACATTCTTCAGGTCTGTGGATGTGCGTTTCTTGCCATAACCATAGCCGCACTTCAATCCCAACGTCAGTGCGCACGCATAACGATAGCAGTACCGTGAGACACTCGGGCTTTGAATTTACTGTGAGGCATTTCTGCGACGAGGGCCGTTTGGGAAATCTCCTTGAGTACACAATAAGGAAGTGGCTGTGACGGTACTTCCGGGAAATTCTTAGCAGGCACAGGTTTCATAGCGGTGCCAACGGGTGCACGGCGATGCTCGTCAATGCACCTATGCACCAATCCTATAGGCCGCGTTTATTGCTATTGTTCTCTGCGTATCCTTTGTAGCTGGCTAATAATAATAATAATAATAATAATGCACTTGATAAAGCGCCCTCAGATAACTCAATCTATTCCTAGACGCTGGAGGGGTCTAGGCTGATGAAGTGAGCGTCCATTTCTCGGGTTCCATCGCTGAGTGTGTGACTGAGCGTGCAATGAATTGCTGTTTACCCGTGTGGCCTGAGGGCTGCTGACCTTGCTGAGGTTGGATGGCCGGATAGTCGTGCTTGATCATTGACTGGAGGAAATTGCATGCTGCACCAGAAGCGAGAAAGTGAAACAAAATATGTTAAGCAGATACAGTGAGCGAGAGAGAACCAGAGAGAGGGAGAGAGAGAGAGATTTTGAGAAAGCAAGACAGATAGAGAGACAGAAAGTGAGAGAGACAGCGGGAGAGAGCCGAAACAGGAAGTGCGATAGACGGATCAAGCCACTGAGAAATAGAGTGACAGAGAATGAGTTCATCCGCGAATGAAAAGAGACCAACGAAAAGACAAAAAGTGAGTCAGCGAGAGAGAACGACTGAATCCACAAATTAGAAGGTATATAAGAGAAGAGTTTCTGAAAGGAAATAAAAAAGACGGGAAAATAAATTAATTAAATTGACTAAATGGTATAGTGAAGGTGAGAAAGAAAGAGATATGGAGAGAGATACAGAGAGGTTAATCCAGAGGGAGCAAGAGAAAAAGCGAGAGAAAGAGTGGGAGAGAGATAAATAGATAGATAAAGAGAGATAGATAGATAGAGAGAGAGAGAGAGAGAGAGAGAGAGAGAGAGAGAGAGAGAGAGAGAGAGAGAGAGAAAGATGAAAAGAGAGGGACCATGAGAGATAGGGAGAGATAGATATATTCAGAGAGAGACAGAGAGAGAGAGAGAGAGAGAGGGAGAGGGCAAGAGAGAGATTGATAGTAGGAGAGACGGGGAGAGAGAGAGAGAGAGAGAGAGAGAGAGAGAGAGAGAGAACGCGCGAAAGAGAAAGAGAGAGAGAGAGAGAGAAAGTTAGGGAGAGAGACGGACAAAGCGAGCACGACTGAGAAGACGAGAGAGATAGAGTATGAGCGACAGAGATATACGGAGAGAGAGAGAGAGAGAGAGAGAGAGAGAGAGAGAGAGAGAGACAGAGATTGCTTGAGAAATAGCGATAGAAAGATGGAGAGAGAACATGCGAGACAGATAGAGAGGTGAAGGAGAAAGAGTTAATGCCAGAACGATAAGGAGAGAGACGAACGGAAAGAGAATGAGAGAAAGAGAGTGAGAGAGACGGGGAGACAGACTGGGAGGGAGAAGACGAAAAAGATAGAAAGAGAAAGAGCTAGAGAGATAGAGAGAGAGAGCGAGCGAGAGAGAGCAAGAGCGAGTACGAGAAGAGGGGAGAGAGATATATAAAGAGAGACATATTTGAGAGAGATAACAGATGATAGAGATGGAAATATAGATGAGAAGGAGAGAGTGAAGGTGTGAGAGTGCGCGAGACAGATAGAGAGGGAGATAAGCAGGAGGCAGGATTTATGAGGCAGACAGGAAATCAAGCAACTGATAAAGAGAGTGATAGAGTGCGAGTGAGACGTCAATGAAGGTAGAGAAAAGATACGCACATACGCGTTGCATAGCGAGATGACGTCCATGTTAATTAATCGAGACACCGCTTTGGCTCCTGCAGTCGAGCGTTTTGACGCCTGCAACTTTTTGACAATTGCTTTATATTTACTAGTTTTTGTGAGCTGCGATGGCGCACTAGGTAAGGCGGTTGCTTGCGGGACCTCGGTCCCGAGGTCGTGGGTTCAATTCCAGCAGTGGACGATTCTCTATCGCCACTGCAATAGGTTGTGTGATAGCCGTAAAGGCTCTTCTGTCGCTATACAAAAAGAGGCTGTTCAATCAGCTAGGATTTATTTTATTTATTTATTCATTTTTGCCGGTTAAAACTGACAGCACATTGGCACAAAAGCACAATGTTTGAATGGCATTGTTCTGGCAGGCAGTCGCTGGGGACAGGTGCAGCCCGGCTAAGTTCTGAGCATGAGTGAATATGCCCTAGGGGCAAGCTGAAGTCGCCGGAAGTTACCGGAGTCGCCGCCTGATTGATAGCGAGATATCGCGTCCATTTTCCCCTACCTTTGTCGCCGTGTGCACGAGCGAGCGGGTCTTTGAAGTTACAATGCAACGGATTAGTCTGCAACACTCAGTGCGTTACACCACAAAGCCAAAAAGACCAGGTGGGCGCTCATCTGGAGAGCTGCAATCTTCTCCTCGCACCAAAAGAGTGCGCCGTTCTTCGGATTTGTAATTAGCATCCCTGTCGGCGTTGCCTCTTGGTCTTCCCGATAGGTGAAGAATTATTACAGCTAGCATTAAGGAGTCCGTGTCCAACTGTCTTCATCAACACGCTGACATACTCAATACAAGGTAGAAGTGAATTTAATGACGAGAAGACAGGCTTCGCTCGATAGCCAGATAACCTCTTACACTGTCGGAAGGTAATACTACGAAGAATTACATGTTGACTGATTAAACAGCCTCATTTCTAAAGTTGCAGATGAGCCTTAATGGCAAGCTACTACCTCCGCTTCCAGTGAGCAATAAAAGATTGACGACTGTAGGGATCGAACTCACACTAACATTAGTCGTTAATAGCCAGCACCTTACATCCGCTTCCAGTGACCAATAAAAGATCGCCCACTGTAGTGATCTAACTCACACTAACACGGGTCGTTAAGAGCCAGCACCTAACCGCTATAGCCGCACTGCGAACCTCACCGCTCTCTCTCTCTCCCTCTCTCTCTCTCTCTCTCTCTCTCTCTCTCTCTCTCTCTCTCTCTCTCTCTCTTTCTCTGGCTCTCTCCAGCAGTTTGCGGCAATTCAGAGCGCGAGCACGCACAGATCTCTGCAGCTCAGTGCAAGCTCGCGAGTTTCCGTTGCAGAAAAGCTCGACGCTTGAAAGCGGCCGTGAATAAATGTCCGACTTCCCGAGCATAACCGATGGAGAGCGGCGTTGCCAACTCTGCGAAGATGTATTTCCTTCGCTGCACCAAATGCTGGGCAGTGGCTGCATTCACTTCGAAGACGACATGCGGGCTCTTCCGTGGAGCGATATGCCCGGCTTCTGGGACTACGAAACGAAAACTACCGCCGCCGCAGGCATCGTCACAGGCAGCGCCGCCGCAGACGGCGCCGACGCAGGCAACGTTAGCGCCGCAGGCAGCAACAGCGTCGGTACCGCAGCTGCAACCATCCCCGCCGCTGGCGCCGGTGCCGAAGGCAGAGCCGCCGCCGCCCCGCCAGGGGCGGCGGCGGTACTGAGCGCCGTGGCCGCCTACGTCCGCTCTGAAGCCGCGTCGGGAGCAGACGGCGATCACACGTACTGTCTACCGGTTGGTTCGCCAGCGTTGTCTGCGGACGCCGTCAACGCGAAAGATGGTGAAATACGATTAGAGCTTTGGCCGACCGTGCGAAACGAGAATGTCGCGAGTGCGACATTCTCGCGGCATCTAGGAGATACGTCGATGAGCGGCGGTAAGTACGATTTCGCAGACTAAACGAGACTGGCTTTTCGCACCCTACGATTGGAAGTCAGAAGGAATATCTCCCTAAAAGAAAGATGGCACTGTTCATCGGTCGTAACTTAGCTTTGGTTAGGGCTTTACTTACGAATGCTAGCTCTCTGACCAGCCCATCTATCAGACCTACTCTCCCACCAGGCCAAACATCGTACCGCTGGGTCTTCGGAATCTAACTGTTAATCCTATACGTCGTGCACACCTTAAATCTCTCGGAGATCGAGCATTTAGTTCGCATGCTCCCAGAGCGTGAGACTCACTTCCGACTTGCGTCTTGAAATCCCCTGACTTGACCATATTAAAAAGAACTTAAAAAGCGCACCTACTGATGACAGCGTTTAGTGGGTCCCTGCGATTCATCCTTTATGTTCTTATGCGTACTGAAACTGTGAATGCTGCCGTTAACCACACTTGCGCGCTGACTATGTGCATGTCACCACTAACCATGTTATTCGTGTTGTTTATCAAGCATGATATTTCCACTCACCAATCGATCATGTTTCGTTTGCAGCAAATGTAAAGCTTCTAGAAAGAGATTGAGTTCTCCGAGAGTGCGTTATCAAGAGCGTTATAACAATAATTATTATTATTATACGCTACCTTTAATCATGCTTCATCCTTCTCGTTTTTCTTGAGCGTCTAATACGTACCGGACTTATATTAAATTAATTTGATCGTATCGTTTATTTGAAAAAGCTTACCAAAGCATAATAATAACCTTGAGGACTCAAAGGTTATCGTAAAGCTGTTGCAGGCCAGCATCGTCCGTTCTGGCGGCACCTCAAAGGCTGCATTGTCTCTTGCGGCATTTTACAGCTGATTACAATTCACGACTGAAAATGAAAGAATGACGTTTAGCTCATTGCTAAAGTCAATTTTTAGAAAAAAATTGCATGAAAGAATTTGTACTGTTGTATAAGAGCTGTGGAGGCTTATGCAATAATCTTTACCGGCAATGTCAAGAATCTCTTGATAAATGGAAAACTGCCACTGAAACGCACAGTCTCTCTCTCCCCACTGTAAAAGCTGCAAAGGTATTCAACTCTGTCATTGCAAACATTTTTCAGTGCAAATAGCAAATTCATTACTCAGCTAGATTTTGACAGTCGTGCTCTCAAATAATTAGTGGCAAGCGACGTGTCCTCGCACGTTTACTTGCACCGCCTGACTACGTGTACACGTTGGTGCAACGGACGCCTGGCAGCGCTGCATGCGGCGGGCAGTGCATGTGCTCTGAACTATATCACTAAGCGAAAAGTGCGAGTCGTCTAAAAAAGAGAGAGACTGCACTGGTTCTTTCCCGAGTAATTTTTGGCGTCGAGGCTCAGTCGTCATCGGACCCGAGGAGCCGAGATCGATTGGAGCTGGCTTGTGCCAGCGTCTATGTTCGAGCAAACGTTCTCCAATCAGAATAATCTCGATAGCACTGGCAAGGATACACGAAAGCTGACGGTTACTTGCTATTTGCTTACTTTCTCTGTAAATGTGACGCACTTTTCTTTTCCAGGCCAGATGCAGTCGTGTGAAAAAGCAAATGCTGCTGCAAGCAACGCCAAGACGCTACATAAATGCTCCGTGTGCGGAAAGGAGTTTGAGACCAAGAGCAATCTTGGTCGACATTTTGTACGACACTTGGCTAAACCGCCGTATAAATGTGACGTTTGCTTTCGGCCTTACAAAACGGAAAAAGGGCTGGATGAACACTGTCGGTTGCACAATCATTAACATGTAGTGCATTTTTAAAGGTTGACATCCTTAAATAAAAAGTATGCTCGCATATTTCCAAGAATTCAAATTAAGTAGCAACTAACGCTGCTCATTGACATGTGTGTTCATCTGTTTGTCCACGCATCCACAAGCACCATGTGGGTGCTACACAGTAAACTTGCTTACAGCGAACTCACAGCCTAGGCGGCTTACTGTACGCATTCGGCAGCCACCAAGCTCTATCTCACGCAAAAAGAAAATGTGGGAAAGATAGCAGAGTCAGGAGAGCAGCTGAGATAGCGAGTAGCATGGCAGCTGCATCGTAATTAAAACTGACTTGTAAGCGAAATAAAACCAGCCGTAGCTGCACCTCAGAAAGTACAGCAGCCCTAAGTAGATGACTTGCCGGACAGAAAAGTGATGCGAAAAGCATCAGGTGAAATCGGTTTTGAAATCGGACTAAAAACTTCGCGTTTCCTGTGGTTTGCGTTTCTATGTATATATGATCCTATCACAGACACCGGGCTCGCCGGCACACTGCCAGTGCAGGCAGACCGGTAAGTGCCCTTAACCACCCCAGGGTCAAACACCTGGTGGCTGCTGCCTAAGGACAGGCCGGTGGTCAGCTGTGGTCTGACGGCTGTGGTTCATCCACAGGCCGGCTTTGTCCTCCCACCAACTCGAGGGATGAGTTGTGGTTGGGAGTGGGGTGGGCGAGGAGGGAAGGCCAACCTAGGAGAGGATGAGGGGATCGAGTGCGAGTGGAGGGGCCGAAGGGATCCGTGCTCTCTGCTTCGCGGATCGAAACTACATTTCCCACGTGACGGAGCAGCAACAGACTGTCACCGTTCACCTGGCTTTAAGCCTACAAGTAAGAGTGCGTCGGATCGGTCGGCTGAAAAACAGTCTTGTCAGCAGAAGTCTTGGCCCCAAGTCACTGGTTCCGCGATGGCATAACTGACTCCGCTGCGACAATGATCGACGGTCAGTTTTAGCCACGCGTTCAATTTCCGTTCGCTGCCTCTTCTTTTTCCGACTAGTGGCTGTTGGCGATAGAGCGGTGAGAATACCGCAATTGTGCACTAGACGATGAAGACCACGTCCGCCGGGAAGGGTTCTTGCAAGATGACGAAGAAATCTTGCTGCTAGTTTCCAACTCTATTCGTATTTCCTTCCTCCGTTGTACGCTCGCTGTGTGCGCACCGCATGCGCCAATTAGAGGGCCAGCCGATCGTGGCCGCGCTCGCAGGACACGACGGAACTGGCTCGCCATCAAGCAGCCGACGCGCCCCTTCAGCCTTTCTATGATTGGCTGCTTCTGGAAATGTCGCGCCTCGCCATTTCACACCCGTGCACAATGTACTTGCTGTGTTAAGAAGAGGGTCAAGCAAAGCACTGCGGTACATCTATACAGTCACCATTCCCCTGCCGGGTCTTAGCCTCTGGGATGAAGTGCTTCCTCAAGAAACGGGCAGTGGGCTCAAGATCGGCAAAGGACGATCCTTTATTGCCCACTGCAAGCGGTGGCGATTCGGCCGTTTGGGCTTTCCTGACGCTATGTGAACGAAGCGGTTCAACAGTCTAATGTTGTATTCCTTTTTTTCTTTCTCACGACTGGCTTCAGCTCCGAAAGAAAAGCTTCACCCTTTCATCATCTCTACGCAGGTCCGCTTACGCTACGCGGCTTAGTTTTTTTTTTTTTTACTCCGGCTTGAATATTGTTACGATTTTGCTCTTTTCATGTAGTTGTGACTTTCCTCAGTAGGATGTGTGTCTCTACCAAATATTAACGTCAAACGGGTACCTGGCAGCAATTCACCGTACAATCAGGCCACGCAGTCAGACGGCAGTTGACGGGGCGACATATCTAGAACTCTGTTTTTTTCAAATTTTGGATGCCTTCTGCCAACGTCGCCGGTGGTGACAATTAAAATTAAATAATGACTCTTTAGGATCCCTTTACAGCGCACAATTTTTTCCGAATGCGACTCAATGATGGTCCACCTAGGGAGCAACCTTCAGGTTCAGGTTTGAGAAAGAAACACTGGTTCTCATGAAACTACAAGCGCACGAGATTAGGTCTGCTGGCTACTGCATGCGTACATTAACCAGTGCAGACTTTTGGAGTTCCGCCTAGAAAACTCTTCGAGTGCAACAGCCACGTAGCTTTGCCGGCTTTTTAAAGTTAAATACGACGGCTTGCAAGCGCATACTCACGAGTAATCTGCACAATGCAAATAAAATTAGTATAAAGTATAAGTAAATAAATATAAATATAAATATACAATTTATTATAATGTGTATTATAATAAACATAAAAATAAGTAAACAAAATATCCGGAAACGAGTTTTGCTTTTTGCTTTCCATTGAATGTCACGGCAGTGGTGCCAAGACTGGCACACAACATTTCGAAAAGAAATATCGAAATGTTTAGAAAGTGAAAACTTCTTGACAGCTGCGCCGCTCGAAGCAAGTCTGCTTCAATTATAACGTCGCCATAGTAAGAGTAATTAATGTCAACAACTTATGTTATCCCATTGGCTTCGCCCAATTACCAAGTGACTTGCATGCGTTGTTGTCGCTTTGCAATAGCACTGCAGCGGCGTAAGAATTAGCGCCCCCTATACAAGGAACAGCATCAACAAGACGGAGCAAGGACGGAGCAGGCGCCCTACCGAAGCCAGCAAAGCAGGCGTGTCCAAACGTGGCAGGCGTGGCATCTCCGTGGTGCCGACGCACGCGCGGAAATTTGTACGATAGCAAAGCGCGTGAGCGATCGAGAGCAAGCGTTCTTTAATGCAGTGAGTCCTCATCCGTACCGGTCTTGCGAAAGTTAATTCGGTAATCGCAGAGGGCTAAATCTGTGCTCAGCACTAACCGCTGTTTAAAACTCACTGGGTCAAAGGTCGCTGTGTAGCTGACTCGATCCGAACCCAAAGCGCTTCAGAATAATGATTATACTCCACGTATGCGGCCCTTATCAGCCGTAATTCTGGAGCAGCTTTAACCGCCATGGCTGATATAGTTTAAGTATACCGAATACATGCTTAACTTTTTTCTCTCAGGTGATCTTTGTTCATTCAGATTAATACTCTGGAGTCTCCAACTGAGATAGGACCTGGACCATTGCAATGCAGTGCCAGTAATTCATGCGAGAAGAGAGGCGCTAAAGAAAGACTTGGCGATCAATAGAATCAAAGGCTGCCAAAAGATTGAGTGAAATAAGCAGAGATACTCTTCCTTTGTTTGCATTCCTACGTTTCTCATTGTACATCCGAAGCAATATTGATTCTGTAAAGTGAATAACTCTAAAAACCAGACTGGAACATACTAGCTAGGTGGGAAGTTTCAATTTATGAGTTCAGCTGGTTTGCCACGCTTGTTCCAATGTTTTTTATAGGAATGGTGGAAGGGAGACTGGAGATAGTTGCTCAAGTTCTCCTGGTTTACTGTTGCTTTCTATTAGTAGTAGCCTGAGTACAGCCATTTTGAGAAGTGCTGGGACATGACTTGAGGCTTATGACACATTTGGAATGTTACTTATGCATGGCAGCAGCAGATCATTACATGGTAGAAGCGAAACAGTCTGAATATAGCCCAAAGGACTAGTTGTCTTCGTTGATTGGGGTATGAACTTTAGAATGAGGTCACTAAAGACCTCCTTGAGCGTAGACATTGAGGTGCTGCAAGGAATTGAGGAACGGGATTCTAGTGGGATGATGCCATCGTAGGGATGGACTCCTTGACATCGTCTATAATTCTGGACAAAGAAGCTAGAGAAACGATCAGCTAAATCATCACAGAGATCACTAGGTAAGGAGCTAACGTGGTAGTGGTTAAGGAGATTCTCGATCACTGACATCAGCATTTTTGGATCGTGCAACTGTGATTCAAACAATTTTGTTTATAGAAGCTAGACGTGGACTTTGCTAGGATTGATTAGTGCGATCTCAGTAGTCCTCGTAGGACCTGTCGATGAGCCGTCAGACCTGACCTTTCGTACGCTTTTTCAAGCTTGAGTTTAGTAGACCTAGCAAGTTTAATGTCTGGGGGCAAAGCAAAGGCCGTTTGGACGAAGACACACAGTGGGCTTAGTCAGCAGTACAAATTTGTCGAACATGTCAGATAGTGTCGTGTTGTAGCAATTTTTCCAATAACGACAGGCCGGAAAAGTGATTGAGCAGCAGAGGCAAAGCAGACACTCTCGCGTGGACAGCATCGACGTCAAGGGTCTTGAGGTTTCGTGATTCACAGGTGATTTTAGATGAGGAGAAGGAGGAGGAGGAGGAGGGCACACATTGTAGGCTGAATAAGATCTGCATGTGGTCAGATAGTCGTAATTTGCTAATAATCGGCGATGAAAAAGTGCAGTTACCCGAGAAAAAATTCGATCTGGTGTGTTACGCATCATGAAGCGTACATGCGCGGCAAACTGGCGAAGCAGAGCAAAGGTCAACCTATAGCAGAGTGGAAGGATCGGGCAGCTGCCGAGCGAGGAGCTTGTACAGACGCTACACAATGTATTGCATCGCACTCAAACTGCAGGTCAGTCAGCCTGTCAAACCTGGAGGCGGAGGACTCGCAGGAGGAGGACTCGAAGCCGCCATCGCAGAGGGCGCAGCTGCTGCTGCAGCTGCGCTGCAGCTGCAGCTTCTTAGTGCTCAGGCAGCTCGCCAGACTGGACGGCGATCGACAGCAAAGTGCACGTGGCTTGGCTTTGACTCGCTCGCTCGATTCTCTTGGTCGTCAGCAGAGGAGCGCTCGCCGGGGAGAACGAAGTGCGCCCGCAGATCAGGCCTGCACAACCGGTTGAAGAGTTACTGCTGAGCGCATGTCCACATTCTCGCGCACGTTGGAACCACTGAGGAATAACTCCGACGCCGCTAGCGGCTGCCCGCCAGCCACCGGCTTCCGTTAAAAAGAGCCGCCTAACCTCTGACTCGCACTTAACCTCGTGACCTGTTGGCGTCCATCCCGAAACCGGTACTTCGAGCGTTCGACCAGCCTGTCAGTACGCAGGCGCGAGCGTGCCCTTCGCAGACTCCACTCTCATCGGATGGCGGAATGCTAGACAACTTGAATAGCTGGCGAGAGAATGTCCTATCGGCTAATCATTGCGCCGAGTCCTATCGGCTAACGATTGCGACCGTCCGAGGAGCCTCTAAAATATGGGTTATCTCATGTCTCTGTGCTCGGTTCCCGTTTGTCGGTCCGATCGGCTACCGATTGCTTCGAGTCCGCTGGGCAAGCGAAGAGCTTTGCGGCGGCCGGCTGGAGCGGAGCTCGGCCAGCGGCGCACCGTCGCAAGTCCTGACGAGGAGCGGTTTGGCCCCCAGGGGGAAAGTCGTTGCGCCTTCCGGCCACCTACGCGGCGGCTGTGGTGGCGGCGGCGGGCAGAGAAAGATTAGCTTACATTAGCCCCCCCCCCCCGGAGAAGGCGGCGGCAGGCGGCGGGCGCTCCGCCGGCGAAACCTGCTCGGTCCGCTGCTGCCGCGGTCTCCCTGCGGCGACCGCAGCGGCCGCGGACGGTCAGTCGCTGGCGGCCGACGGGCTTTTGTTGGGCGGCTCCTCGCGCGCTCGCCGAGGCCCGGGACTCCGGCGAAGATCCATTGGAGGGCTGCCATTCCAAGTTGGTACATTAAACCGTAGACCCGAAGGGTCCGAAGAGAAATGGATGATGAGAAGCGGAGAAAGCCGGTCTAAAGTATAGGTAACTACACCCACGAGTGAATTGAGAAAAGCGCCACCCCAAAACGGCGTTTGGAGTTATCCACGAACAAGGGAAACACGAGAGACGCCATTGTGAGCCCGCACTCGGCGACAAGACTAGGTAAGCAGCCTTGGCTAGCTGTTTCCCTATTGAAGATCAAGCTGCGAGAGATCCGCGAGATCTGACCTTTGAACCGTTATTCTTCGCCCGCGAACCCGGACTACGAATGACGAGTCGCCCGTCATTCTTTGCCTAGATGGAAGTCGTTGCCTCGTTTTAAACGGATCTGACGAGATTGCCCGGCTGTGGTTGAACGCCCTCGCCGGCCGAAAGAGAGGGATGCCCTAACGGAAGATCGGCACGCCCTCGTCGGCCGGAAGAGCGGCACGCCCTCGTCGGCCGGAAGAGCGGCACGCCCTAACGGAAAAGCGAGACGCCCGGACGGCTGGGCGCCCTTTTATTTTAGGACAGGTCTATGATGATTTTGGACGAAGGCGTGCCGTCTGCATCAACAAGCCTGTCGGAGCTTTCTACTCGGGCTCAGCCATGCAGAGGCCGAAACCGGCGAGGCAATCGATCGGATTGCTAGCGGTCGCTAAACGCTAGTCAATACGCACACGACTCAGAATAATAGTGATTGTAGAAACAGCAGTTTTTATTATTTCACATGAGCACTCTGTCGTATTTACGAGGAGATGAAGCTTGCAGGAGAATAGCCTTGCCTAAACCTCCTTCTACAGGGGTCAAGGTCGATCGTCCCGAAGGCGTCGGTGCCGAGGTGGTCTCAGCGACGGCCCAGCGAAATACCGAGCGCGTGTGTGCGCTCCGCGGTCGATCCTGGTCTTGCTGACTTTGAACCTTACGGCGTGCGTCTCAGTGCTGTTGTTTGCGCCTGCTGCTTCTCGACCACTAACGATAAACCCCACCTGCAGCAGGTGGTTAAGCAATTGACTCGGTGAAGCCACTGATGTAAGCACGTGGCCCACCGCAGATGCACTCCTTTGTCTGCGGTGAGTCAGCCTCTAGCTTGTATGTGTACCCGCTTGTACGCTGTGTACCTCGCTTGTATGTGTACCCGCTGGGGGAATGAATATCGAGTCTCGTTCGCCGCTCACGTTCGCCCACTCGTGTCTTAATAATAATTATGAGAATTATTATTCACTTGATAAAGCGCCCTCAGAGAACTCAATCTCTTTCTAGGCGCTTTACATTTGCTGCAAAGGGAAAAGCGATTGAATCGTGATTAATATCATGCTTGATAAACATGAATAACATGGTTAGGGGTGACAAGCGCAGGGTCAGCATGCAAATGTGGTTAGTGGCAGCATGCACAGTGTCAGCACGCATAAGCACATAAGGGACGAATCGCCGGGACCCACTAAATGCGGGCCTAAATAGGCGTGTTTTTAAGTTCTTTTAAATGTGGTCAAGTCAGGGGATGTTCTGACTCAAGTCGGGAGTGAGTTCCAGGCTTTGGGAGCACACGAACTAAATGCACGGTCTCCAAACGATTTGAGGTTTGTACGAGGTATTGGTTAACTGCTGGATTCCGAAAAGCCGGTGGTATGATGCCTGGTGGGGGAGTAGATCTGAGAGATAGGCTGGAGCCAAAGAATGAAGTGACCTAAAAGTGAGCGACAAAACCTTGAAATCGACCCGTTTGCTTGACCGGTAGCCGGTGCAGGTCGGAGAGAAGTGGTATGATGTAGCAACTGCGATGCTCACACCACAGACAAGCCTAGCTACAGAGTTTTGCACTAGCTGTAATTGCCTGATTGCACATGCCGGTAGGCCATCAAGCGGTGAGTTTTTTTCTTGTCTCCGTGAGACTCCACTAGCGCTGCTGCAGCCGGAGACACAGTAACGTAACGCTGCCAGCACCGCTATGAGGGCAAAGAGCACGTCGGATCCCTGTCGCATCGAGCGCGTCGCGCGGCTGCCGCCGCGCTCAAGCGAGTAAGCGAGTAAATTCTTTTCGAAGTGCTTCCGCCGGAAGCTATCCGCGCGCTCGTCGCCAGCTTGGCGGCCCCTTTCCGCACTCGTCCGTGCGTCCGCCGGTGTGCAGCCGCGGCCGGAGCTTCGCGGCGGAGTGAGCAGCGGCCGAAATCCAGGGCGTGACGCCCTCATCGCGAAGGCCGCGGACCTCCGCTAGTCGGGGCCAAGGACGCCGCGGCCTTTTGGGAGTGCACCGCCTGGCGCGATCTGGAGGGCGCGGCGGCTGTGGCCGTGCGCCCTAAGCGTCCCAGGCAATCGTGTTGGCAATCGTGCGTGCCTTCGCTACTCTGGGAAAACCTACCGCAGCAGGAGCGATGGGAGGTACGAAGAGCCGCCGCACCTCGAAGTTTCTTGGAAGCGCGGTCGCATTCTTCCTGCGGAGGCGATTTTCCTAGAAAAATGAAGGTCTCATCCACGTCTTGTCCGGATCGACGCTGCGGACAACTCTAATTAACAGCAGCCGGGGTTACAGGCATTCAGCAGCTGTCGCGACAAACACCAGCGATCTGTATTGTCTGGAGCTCACATCGGTGCTCCGACGTTATCCCGCGAGTCTCAAATCCTCACACCCGCTTAAGTCAGGGCGCCGACCTTTTATTAGGCCTCGGCAACAATCTATCCTATAGTAAATAAAGTACATACCCTATACCGGCGGGTTGAGCTGGCGCTGCCGTTACGTCACGTCGCGCGTTGATGAGTTTTGCAGAAAGCGGGCGCCGATCGAGCGGTCAACCTGCGGCTGACCTGGGCGGCGGCATTTTGGAGGTGACCTTCAGATGGCCTTCAGGTTGCCGCCCACCCAAGAGTGCCCGCACGTACCGTCTGGTCACCCGACCGTAGGCGGCCATTTCGTCGGCCGCAGTTGACGAAAATGCAATGCCAAAATGT
The DNA here is from genome assembly GCA_009760855.2 of Cristatella mucedo. Lineage (NCBI taxonomy): Eukaryota > Metazoa > Bryozoa > Phylactolaemata > Cristatellidae > Cristatella > Cristatella mucedo. Next base: position 41,117 of record WPIO01000050.1, on the reverse strand, counting down.
GCCCGCCCTGCGGGCTAGCGATCTGGGCCGCGGATTTTCGGCAAGGGCTCGAACGGCCCTAGGCGACCGGTGCAGCAATCTCGAGGGATCGTTAGTTGGCGCCATATCGTTATTTTGGATGGCAACGAATTTGAAGGACTATTTCCTGCAGCCGTAACGGCTCATGACCTTGCCCTATTCAGGGCGCAACGATTAAAACCCCAAGCTGTGCGTTAACGGTTATGATAAATAAATACGTTTGCCTTCAGCACGCTGTAGATTCGTTGTTAATATTCCTATCGTGAAACGTATCGCAACACGCCTGTTGAATGACCCCGACTGACCCCGGCGGAGGCGCTTCGACACCTACCGGCAGCCGGCGGTGTCCGACGCGTCCCAGCCGCCGTGCGACGTCGCCTTTGATTTGGAGGTAAAGGGGCGCCAATGCCGACAAAATCTGCAGGCACTTGCAAAAAAGCCGTCTTAGCTACGTATGAAACGTGGAGGGCGTGGCGCTGCGACACATTTTGATATCTAAAGCCAGGGCAAATGCGAGACAGCTTGGGGGTGTTCCACCTACGCGTGGGGAATGAGTACCGGGCGTGTCGCTAGCGATGTGGGCCCTGCCCCAGCGGTGCAGCACCGCTGGGGGGGGGGGAATTATTCGTTCACCAATTCAATTTGCGACGATTCGATACGGCTCACTGTGCGTCTTCCTCAGGCCCGCGCATGCCCCGAGACCAAACAATCTATGAGGGTGCGGATTTTTCGCGCCCACACAGAGTCGCAGGAGCGTTCGAAATGGCGGCGGCGTCGATAATTATTGGCGCTTAAATAATTGACGGTCAGCCAGGGCGCCCGCTTGACTGATAGCTACCCTGCTGCTACGTGTCCGACGGGCGTCCTCGAGACGCCAGATCGGTAATCATGGCTTTGCGGTGGGGCATCTGGACGGGCGATCGAGAGCTCGCGTCATTTGCGAGACGTGCCCGGCTGATGTCACTCTTGAATGTTGGGGTGTAATGCATGTATCGGTCCGTTTGAATCGAGTCGTGCAGAAATAATTAAAGTGCAAGTGATGTGTATCTCTGTCTGTCTGTCTGTAGTTCAGCCACCACTGAAAGGTGACGCTTCTCGTACGTGTTGATGGTTCCTGAGAGTAGTGTTTACTGTAACCAATTTACTGTAAGTGCATGTGTGTTCGAGTACCGCCCAAAGGTTGATTTTTAGACACTATCTAGGAAGAATAAAGTATCTGAAGTGCTCATTAGCTCGGCTAATAATGCTGCATCGCCTTGGTGCTACAGCTAGTGCCGGATGCTCAAATAGATCGCAAATGGACAAGCTTATCCGGTGCACTGCTCCAGTTTGCTTAGCTATTCATATGGACTTTGTTTCTCTTGCTATATGGTTTCATTCATGTTCTTTCTTAAACTGGTCAGCTAGCTGGCAGAACTGCGTCAGAGATTGACTGAGATCACGTCAAGGTCTCTCTGTATAGCATTCACAGTGAGCTATCAGATAAGATTGTCTATGCGCATGGATGCTGACACTGTGCATGCTGCCACTAGCCGTACTTGCTTGCTGCTCCTGTGCATGTCACCCCCTAAACATTCCAGTCTGATTCTTCATTGATCATGCTACCAGTAACCATTCTATCGCGTTTCTTTTGGCACAAATGTAGAGTGCCAAGAAAGCGATCGAGTTCTCAAATGGTTCTACATCAAATGTATTGTTATTGTTATTATTTGTCTGAGTAGGATGCCACTAATGATTTTGAAGTTCGGCCGGCAATTTGTAAAGCATTTCCGCTATTTGTACTGCTCCATAAATGTGCTAATGACTTGGCTACATTGCTTGTATTTATTCTATTACGATATGCGTGTAAGTTTGCCAAAAAGCAGAAGCCGGGTCTTGTCCTGGTAATAAGATTAATTTAAATATCTGTCTCCAACGAGGGCATAACTTGAGCCGTGTGCCTAGAAACCCTCTGTTTTCAGTGAACTATTTACCAAGCTGAGACAAAAGATTGAAGGCCTTAAAACGAGTTGTGCTGCTTGCAGTCTACTGCATTGAAACCGAGGGATGGAGTAAAATGTCATAATGTCATGCTAATGCAATAGGTGGCTACTGAATTATTCGAAAAGGAAGTAAGAAATGATTGTTTTGCATTTATAGTGCAATCTCTTATGATGCAAGAGAGGCCCACTCTGCACACGGCCTCTGAGTCACACTGAGCTTTTAAACTGAGATCGTCTCTACTGCCAGTTAACTCGGAAGCTAAGTCACGTTGGCCGAGTGCCTGTATCGCCGGCGTGGCTGGTAGCAGCAGCTCGGTAGCCTGTGTCGGTCGCCGCAAAGCAAAGTCTGGCAGCGGTTGCTGGGACTAAGAAAACGAGAAGGAAGGCGACGTTGGGCGCAGGGCGTTCTCGGGCTTCTAAGGAGTTGCCACGAGAGCACCATCAAAACAAACCGCACACCTCGGCTGTGTGTAGTAGCCAAGCAGCTGCCGTCATCCTGTCTAGGGTGACAGTCCTCGGAGAGCTGTACGAACGCGAGGTCGCAAAGCCCACTGACAGCCGAAGCAGCACCGCTCTGTTCCAATCTCATTGACCTTGGAGAACGTTCCAACTCATGATTCTCAAAGAGAATGAACTCAGCGGGAAACGAGTGTTGGAGACAAGTTTTTGGGCCATGATAATGGCAGTAAATGATGGCGGATGGAAATCCGAAGTAGCTAACGTGAGCTCGCCTCTGCTGACACTTCGGTAATGATTGTGTTGCGAAATAAATTAGTTTGTCGAGAAATGAACCAAGTCACGGGTTTGAGTCCTTAAGCAAGCAATACTTTATTGCCCACTGCAAGGAGGGGGAGGGTGGATAACGATTGAGATTCTTCTACTCCAGCTGCGATGGCACACTAGGTAAGGCGGTTGCTTTCACGACCTCGGTTCCGAGGTTGTGTATTCGAATCCTGCGGTGGGCAATCCTATATTGCCACTAAAAGTGGTGGTGATAGCCGTAAAGGCGCTCCTGTCGCTATAACGGAAAAGAGGCTGTTTAATTAGCTAGTATTATTTTTACCCCTCTATAAATGAGGCTGCTTGATCAGCTAAACTGTATCATTTAGCTTTCCCTTCAGTCTACATGCAGACGGGTAAAGGTGAAGTATGAACTCATGAGACAGAATGTGCTCTAGGCATCTGTCGCTGCAGGAAAGAGAAAGGCCTTTTAAGGCACTTTGTCTCTCCTCCTACTCAAACTTTGTCTCTACTCACTTCACCACCTTACTGCAGTAGCTGCACATTAGAGCACGTGATCGTAACGTGCCTCCGCAAAGCGATGGCCCATCCACTGCTACTCCAGTGTTAGCGCTCCTGCTGCTGCTCTGTAAGCTCACTTCAGTAGTCAGGTGCAGCATCCGAAAAAGCAGCAGGCCGACTGTCTGCGCGGCCGATCAGTGCTCCATGTCGACAGCGGTGTGGTGCCCCGAGCAACTTGTCGGGCGCCTCTGATCTCTGCAGGCGATAGCCCCGTCAAGTGGAAGCAGCAGGTGGCCGTCCACGTGGGCTGTGGTCAATATCAGGGCAAGAGCAAAGGGCCGGCGCTGCTCTCACCCAGAACATCTGCGGCCGCATTTGTGAAGTGCCTAGGTAGAGATTTAGTTCTCTTTTGGTTCAATAGCAATGATTAATATACACGTTGTTTTGCATGCTGACGTTTTTTTTGTTTAATTGTTAGGCATTACATGCAGGACTTGGCATTCAGTTTTCAGCAGCTTCCTATATCTTGCAGAGCTGACGACATACAGCCTAGCGATGGAATGCCTGGAAAGTCTGACCCACGAGCAAGAGAGCTGCATCGTCTGCCGCGAGATTTTTCCGACGATTCAGGACATGATCGCCAACGGAACCCTATCTATTGAAAACGACCAGATTAAGCTGATTCAGAGAAGCCAGCAGCCCGATTTCTTCGTCTACGATGCCGCTGCCGCCCATCGAGAATACTTTGGAGTCGAAACTCCTGCTTTATCGTGCACCAACGTCGCCAGTAACGGTCATATCCAGCCGCTCGCCAGTGCTGAAGTTGGATCGACGGCTACACTCAGAGACGTCGTAAAAGCCGAGAAACTTAAATCAGAAGTTCTGCATAATGGCAAGGAAAGAGCTTCTGCCACCGAAGCAAGTCAAGCTCCAAAACTGGATTCCCGTCAGAATGGCAAAGCTCATGCACTTGCCTAACGGACGTCAACTTGCTCGTGAAGGAATGGCAACTCTGCAAGTCGCAGCCGGAGATGGACGGAGAAAGTAAAAAGAGGGTATACAACCTCCTGTACGCATATTCCAAACAGGTTGGTCATACCAGTATAATCGCTTCCCTGTTTTCGAGGAAAGACTGACGCAAACGCTTGCCTGAGCGAGCAAAACGATGGTCGACTGGGCTTTTGGCTTTCGGCTCTTTGGGCTTTCGGCAGACTGTGGGCTAGCACGGCCCGACTTGAGGCTCTCGAGGGCCGACTTCGGGCTCAAGCGGGTTTCCTGTTTGCTTCTGCCTGTGAGAGTTGTGAATGTTAGTACATGCATATGGTTTTATCACAGCAGGAGATTAATCTGAGTCAACGATGTCTCTGGGCATGCATTTCATACTGCTTTTCTAGGAAGCTGGAAATAGCCAGCTCTTTTGTCATGGAGTTGCTAAACATTCAAGACCGCGAGAGCGATGAGAGAGCTTGGCGATTGCAGAGACATAACTATAGCATTAGTAACGCCAGGAAGTCGAACGTCATTACAGCTGCTCAAGAACGACCGATGATGATCTGCGTAGTAACCAACGGATGCACAGAGTTAATGAGGATTTTTCTTGACTTCAATAGATGAGGGCTTGTAAAGCGTTCTTGTCACGTGGCCTTTAGCCTGATCACTGTTATCTGTTGTATATCCTTCTGTAAGTGCACAACTCAATAAAGACTAAGTAGGTGTTGTAGAATTGCTGATGTACAGATATGCTGCAGAGTTTTCTATAAAGCACTCAAAAGCCATGTAGGGCTTCAAGTAGGCCTAAGGTAGTCGCCGAACTTCATCTCACACAACGAAGAGCAAATGACAAGTATCACTGAATCGAGGGAGAGGGGAAGTCGAATTAGTAAAAAGTATGGACTTATGTCATGTAATGTATCTCCGTCAGTAACTCCACAAAGTCATAAAGACCACGTGGGTGTTACGCAGGAGAGTTTTGTTTAGCGAACTCACAGCCTAAGCGGCTCATATGTGTTCCTCATAATTGTGGAGGTGAGCTAAATGATAGGAAACGCACAGAGCGAAGGCTTCTATCACCAATGACCAAACCTTTGCTAAGCGAATGAAAGGAACAAGCCAAGGTGAAAATTGTGGAACGGATTAAGAATGCTGCTTTGTGTCAGACAATAAGCAAAGAGCAATTGCTGCTCCTATATCAAAGGAACGATGCAGATGAATTTCGTTTGTGTATTAACCAACTGAGCAGCCCAATTTGTCACCACCTGTTGAGTCTTAATGGCTTGCTAAAGCAAACTGCCATTCCGTCTAAATAATTATGTATGTCCTTTAAGTTGAGCTTGTGCAATCCTGGTCGCTAGTGCAAAACATTTTATTTGAAGCATGTCAATATTTACATTATGACATAGAAGTGGTTGAGAAGACTTGCAGGTTGGAGCATGCTACGAACGTTTTAAGCAGGCTGATCTGGTTTGAGCGGGCTGAGGGATTTCGAGCCTGCTGAGTAGTTTTTGCTAGCGAACCCACTGTTCATTTAGATAAGTAAACATAATTTGTCGAGATTTAGATTCCCTCATCTTATTAACAATTTCTTCAAATCAAGTGCATCGGTTACTAAAGCCTAGCATAGTGTATTGGCTATTGTATATATGTGTGCATGTATGAATGTACATACGTCCATACGTATGTATGCATGTATGTACGTATGTACGCATGCTTGTATGTACGTATGTATGCATTTTAATGTTCAAATCTACAAATTTTGCAGTATGTAAGTATGTACGTATGTATGCATGTATGTTTCCATGTATGTCTGTTTCCGTGTGTGTATGTAAGTATGCAAGGATATCACTTCAATGCTGACGATACTCAGTTGTATTTGTCATTTAAACCGTCGGAATCTGCTGCAGCAACTGAGAAACTGAATGCTTGCCTAGCCGATATTCGATCCTGGATGTCGGAAAACTTCCTAAAATTAAATGACGATAAAACCGAACTGCTGCTCATAGGACACCCTAAGCGTGTAGCTGGATTAAAAGGCTTTGCTGTTCCAATAGGTGATGCTATTGTGCGACCTTCACCACGTGCTGGTAATCTAGGTGTCGTGTTCGACAGCTGCCTCAATTTCAAAAGCTTCGTTCAGAAGACTGCCTCTAAAGCTAGCCATCACATCCGATCCCTATCCAAGATTAGGAGCTGTCTCCCACAGTGGCTTGTAAAAAATTTAACTAGCTCTTTAGTTCTGTCTCGGCTTGATTATTGTAATTCCCTTTTGGCTGGGCTGCCAAAGAAAGCTATTATGCCGCTACAGCTGAATATGAATATGGCTGCAAGGCTGGTCTTCAAGTCCCAGCGGTTTGAGCACTTGTCACCTCTGCTGAAAGAGCTAGGATGGTTGCCGGTTGAGCAAAGGATACAGAGCAAAGTTCTTACGCTGACCCACAAGGCCCGCCACGGCTTAGCTCCTTCGTACCTAGCTGAACTGCTGCATCAGTTTCAGCCTGTTCGCGCCCTCAGGTCCTGTGTGGACAATAAATTAGCTGTCTTATTCCTCCGCTTAAAGACAGTTGGCGACAGAAGCGTTAGCTCTGCAGGTCCTAGACTGTGGAACTCACTTCCACAATTCTTACGCAACGACAACTAGTCTCCAACTGCCGACTATGGCAAATCTTTTTCAGCGGTCCTGAACTGCTACTTCCATGCTACTCACTACCTCAACAGCTCTCCTGACTCTGCTATGCTTCCCACTTTCTCTTTGTTGCGTGAGACGAAGTCTGTTGGCTACCGAATGCGTACCGAAAGCCGCTTAGGCTGTGAGTTGGCTATACAAAACTCTCCCGCGTAACACCCACATGGTCTTTATGACTTTGTGGAGTTACTGACGGAGATACATTACATTACATTACATGTAGTATGTACCTATACATGAATAGTTATATGTTTGTGTGTCATTAGGTATATATATATATATATATTTATATATGCATGTATGTGTATGTGCGTATGTGGATGTTTATGTACATTGGTATACATGTAGTTATGCTTATATGTAGGTATGTTTGCATGTATGCATGTACATATAGATGGATGCATTTAATGTATGTATGCGTGTGCATGAATGCATTTATGCATGTATGATAGCACGTATGTATGTACGTACTTAGGAATGTACTTATGTATATATGCATTCTAATCTTGAAGTCTACAAAGTTAAAAAAGACAAAGTGGGTGTTAAGCACGAATATTTTGTATAACAAACTCGAAACTTATGCAGCACACTGAAAGCATGCCGCAGCAAACAGACGTCGCAGGCTTTTATTAACCAGCCTGTTTAAAAAGGGACTGGGTTCAGACGGATCAGTATAAACAAACGGAATAATGATAATTCATTCCTACCGGAGTTCTAAGCTTTACATAGTTTCACTCAAACAGCGTTCGTCAATCAGCGTTCGTCAAAATGATTTTGCAATCAGCCCCCTACAGATCTTTCTGTTTTATAGGGGTGGCTGAGGGATGGCAGAGACGATATTTAGTTTTTTGTTCGCTGGTCCTGCTCATTGCTCAAGCGGTAGCACTGGGGTGGAGCCTCCTGTGACATGTCTTTTTCGTTGAATACCGAAGGGGACATGGCTCTTGTGACATCAATTTTTTATTGAGCCGAGGAGTGCCTGCCTCATGTATATCTGTTAGTTTCTGTAAGAGGGTTCCCCTAGCAGCCTTATCGGCTAAGTCGTTGCAACTTTTGCAGTCACACTGGAGTTTGGCTATCGGTTTCGCACAATTGCCATCATGGTAAGAGAATGTCAGTGGGAACACCTAAACACATAATCAAAATACAGCCATGCATTGCAAGTTCTTAAGTTTTGACAATTCCAGGGACAAGCCTGCTCTAGCAACTATTAAGCAAGGAAAGGGAATGCGGCGTGGCTAAATTGAGTCAAAGTTTAAACCTCATCTTCCCATCTTGAATTGCATGCTTTTGACCAGACTGAGCAGAGATGCCGTACCGAATGTCGAAATCACTCGATAATACATTCGAGCAAACAGTTCCACCAGGCTTTGGTGCTGATCTGTGATGATTTGGTACTGACGAGCTCAGTGAATTTGAGTTGTCTTGTCTTTTTCAGCCACAGGTCGCTAGCAGCAGCCATCGTAGCAAGATATTCACGTTACAGCAAGGCTATGGGTCATCCATACTCCAGTCCAGCTATAGGACAGGCTCACGCGAGCTGACTCATAATATATCGATGGCTTGCATAGCAGCCTATATTGTGAATGCATTCTAGCCCCGATCACCCTCAGCAGTATCTATTCAAGTAGCCTGCCTTGGGATAAAAAACTATCGCTCTCGAATTTCTTTCAAGGCCAAATTAAGTAACTGCGATACAATTCTTCTATGCTGTTAAGGACCCGGCAAACTTGAAAAGTGCAGTGGCCATACGCCGACGAGTGTACACGTACAGACAGCAGCCAGGATTGAGTGGTCTGACTGCTTGCAATTCAGAAGCAGCAGATCCTAGAAATGGTAACTGGGTGCGTTGGGGGCCGCTGAGTCAAAGTCGCAGTAGCCCGACAGGTGCCCGCCTCGGCAGTGCTCTTGGCCAAGGCCTGCTGCGATGCCAGTTCCAGCCCATACCAGCCTAGCCTACATATATATGTTCGTTCCTTGCAGATGAGCTGAGTGCACTGCTGGAGCTGGATGCACTGGTGTCCGACGGAGGAGATGCTAAGCCGGCTACCGATGAAAGCCAAGCTGTGATGAGAGCCTAGTGTTAATAAGCTAGAACATTTTTATACCTCAGGCACACGTCCAGGCCTTGCGGCAGCCCTGTAGATGCTAGGAGAATAGGATTGACGACTGAGTGACGCCCAGCCGTCTGGGCTGAAGAAGGAGAGGTGCCTCGCCCATTTATTAGCCTCTGCCATAGTCATTCCATCAGGCCTCCTATGACTGACCTCTGGCAGGGTTGTCAGTGCTTGGGCCATCAGGTTATTCGAGCTTTATCATTCAGGTTTCAAATCCCAGCCTATAGGGTGTACACAGCCGACGCTAGGTTGCAGGTAGGACTCGTTCTTTTCTGCGTCGACAAAGACACCATATATGCAATTAAAGCGCACGAAGTGAAGTGTGAAGTGCACATCGTGCCACCCTGAACAATATATTCCCAATGTACATTTGAGTGCATCGATAGGCGTGGCAGAGTAAAACCGAATCTGACAGAAAGTCGAAGTCGGCATCGGTCCGCTACTAGCTCCCTTTCGCTATTACTTCCCACCGGCTCATTTGCAGTGCAGTAGAGTTGTCACTTCTCATATCCGCTAAGTTAGGTGATAAGTAATCGAAGGGGTTCCCTTGAGCAGTTGAAACCTAAAAGTGCCGTCCCAGTGCACCCTTTTTTTCACGTACCGGCTGGCAGCCGGGGAGGGTGCTTAGGAGCTGTGGCTCAAAACAGCCGTTAACTTTTCCGCGACACTCTTATTCCTATGCAGAAATTTTCAAAAGAAGCTGTTCAACCTCACCCCATTGCAGGATGTGCTTTCAATGCTTTCTTCGAGATCTGGCTGGCCAAAGTAATAAGTCCTCCATTGCACTTGGGACGGAAGTGAAAATCGAAAAAACGGAAATCGAAGAAGCTGCTGAGAGACATGTGGGTATCGTACGCCACTGATTGAAAGGCAGGTCAGAGGGCGCTAGTGAGCAGTGAGGCTATTTAGGCTAGTGAGGGCTTCGTTAGGGGTGGGACGCGTCGGGTGCGGCTCGTTATACTCTCACCTCGTGCAACGCTCGGGAATCTGCTCACTGATCAACGTAAAGCTAGAGCTCTAGTCGTGTCAAGTTTGAGGCTTCGATTCATTTGTTGGACACCTTTCTTGGCGTATACGGGTTTCAGCCGCCACGACCGACAATAATGCCCGAGTTCTGTTCCATGGGCGAAGGGGACGCCGTGGAAACGTGCCGATTGCAGTAGCTCACATACTAAAAGCATCAGGTTAAAGGGAGTTTGGGAAATGGTCATTGTAAATAGGTTTGCTTTATTGGTGGTTTAGCTCATTCGCGAATCTGTAGCGCCTGCTGGTTCTCATTAGCTCAATACGGGCTCATCCGTCGCTGGCACCAGCGTACTGTACCTCAGGCAGCTAGCTGTGCGCCCGTACGGACTCAATCCGACAGAGGACTTCGAAGCATCGAATAGGAGTCCTTTTTCTGCTTCCAATTGAATTCCCATTCCAACGAATTGCCACACTGACCAAGCCATGAATAGAGGTAGAGCAACATTGGCATACTGTTCATGTGTGAAACGCTATACCGATTGTCATAGGCCTATTGTGTCTCTGTGGCTAAGTTTTTCAGCTGCCATTTATGTAAGGCGTGCTCTTGCCCTATTGGGCCGAAAGATTCAACCAATGTCTAAGTGCACCCAACGAGCGTTCTGGACTGCTTTCTGGATCACGCTAGATGATATATGTTAAACAATCGGCACTCACGTTATTGAGGTTCTGATATAAACGTCAAGCGACCTGCTAAGCATTGAGCCCTGCATCTTTCCTTGCTTTGCTGCATTTTTAAGTGCTCGATCGTGAGGTCGTAAAGATAGATGATTCCAAGGACGAACTGGTGTACTTCGAATCCCAGTGTGCCCTTTCGTCAGCCATCCGAATTCACACAGGTGCTTCACGCTGCCAGTCTACTTTTATCTAAAAATACAGGTAAATATTAGAGGACATGACCGCACCTTCATATGATGAGTCAGTTGTTGCTTAACTTTTTTGGTGGGTTTCCTGGAAGATGCATTGGGCCTTTTCAGATCGCCACCTGGTGGAGCCGAGAGGCGAGTTCGTGGGAATGAGCCCGGTGCCATTGTCAGCTTGAATCGCCTCCTGAGAACTTTATATACTTTTTATGCCTATGAAATATTCAGAGGTGTTGAGCCAATGGTGCAGTGGTGTCTACATTCTCTTTAGGGATGATCGTGTGGCCAAGAGACTCATCCTCGTGAAGCCGTATGCCTAGTGCAATAGCTTCTTACTATTTAGATGGCTTTCACTGAGAATTTCATTTCCGCGATGATGCCAACAATTGTCTCTCGTAAATCAAGAGCATGCATAGACATGCTCTGAAGGTCTTGCTGGTACTTATTATTCAGTAGAACTTTGGAATGTCAGAAGAGACGGCAAGAGTGATGCAGAGAGGGACAGAGAGCAGAGAGAGAGAGAGAGAGAGAGAGAGAGAGAGAGAGAGAGAGAGAGAGAGGCAGACAGAGACAGAGACAGAGACAGACAGACAGACAGACAGACAGACAGACTGACAGATAGACAATATGGCAAGAAGCAGACAGAGAGGCTGGGAAAAGAGAAAGATTAAATGGAGGAGGAAGTGAACTGAGACAGGGAGAGAGAGGAAGGATGGAGAAACGAGAGAGATAGAGAGGGAGGAAGAGGGTGGTTAAAAGAGAGAGAGAGATGGAGAGAGAGAGAGAAATAGAGAGAGATATACAAGTATATATATATATATATATATTTATAAATTATAAATATGCATATATAAATAAATAAATACATATATATATATGTATATATATGTATATATGTATGAAGGCATAGAAAGAGCGAGAGAGAGAGGGAAAGGAGATGAGAGAGAAATAGAGAGAGAGAGTGAGATAGAGGTAGATAAAGGTATATATATATATATATATATATATATATATATATATAGTGAGAGAGAGAGGGAGAAAGAGGTATATATATATATATATATATATATATATATATATATATATATATATATATATATATATATATATATATATATATATATATATATATATATATATATATGTAAAGAGAGAGAGAGGTGGATATATATGTAAATAAGAGACAACAAGGAAGGAGTGAGATAGACAGCAGATGAGATCAAGCCACTGAGAAAATGAGAGGCAAAATAAGAAAATGTCCTTAGAGAATAACTACCTCGGAGAGACGGACTGAATCGAACAGGAAGAAGATAAAGGAAGAGAGTAAAAGTGAAAAAGCAACAGAATGATGGTTATAATGGAAGAAAGTGAGGGGGAGTAAGCGAGAGAGAGCGAGATGGAGAGAGAGAGAGAGAGAGAGAGAGAGAGAGAGAGAGAGAGAGAGAGAGAGAGAGAGAGAGAGAGAGAGAGAGAGCGAGAGAGAGAGAGCGAGAGAGAGAGAGAGAGAGAGAGAGAGAGAGAGAGAGAGAGAGAGAGAGAGAGAGAGAGAGAGAGAGAGAGAGAGAGAGAAGGAGAGGGGAGAGAGAGAGGAGAGAGAGAGAGAGAGAGAGAGAGAGAGAGAGAGAGAGAGAGAGAGTGAGGAAGAGGGAGAGAGAGAGAGAGAGAGAGAGAGAGAGAGAGAGAGGAGAGAGAGAGGAGAGGGAGAGAGAGAGAGAGAGAGAGAGAGAGAGAGAGAGAGAGAGAGAGAGAGAAGAGAGAGAGAGAGAGAGAGAGAGAGAGAGAGAGAGAGAGAGAGAGAGAGAGAGAGAGAGAGGGGAGAGAGAGGGGAGAGAGAGAGAGAGAGAGAGAGAGAGAGAGAGAGGAAGTAGGAGAGGCAGCCTAACATAAAATATCGGCTGCTCAGAATTTTTAACGAAGACAGATTTCCTACATAGTGCTGAGAAATGCTTCATTGAGTGCATATTGAATAATAATTTGTTTACTTGCTCCGATAATTTGTTGTCTTGCCTGTGTGATTAGGTGTTGCACGACGAAAAGACCAAGGTATTAGTATACCACAGCACTGGCGAAACCTCATGCACTTTACACATCTCTCTCTCTCTCTCTCTCTCTCCCTCTTTCTCTCTCTCTCTCTCTCTCTCTCTCTCTCTCTCTCTCTCCGTTCTGTGCAAATCTGAACTGCGCAAATTGTTCTCTCTCTCTCTCTGTTCCGTCTCGGTACTGTGAGTACGCTTATGCTCTCATTCAATCATCCTTACCCTAAAGCTAATGAATCCAGATGCAGCTGAGGTGAAAATTCGCTTAGATTCCTAATCTTACGTTGTCTCTCCTGAAATGGCTTGGAGTTATTACTGAACGTGCAGATAGCGGCATCGTACTTCGCCAAGAATTTTTTGCCAGAAACATCTCTGCGAGCTACTATGCGGTACATGTGATTGCAGGCCTGCTACCTGTGACTGACGTAATTGCTTGATGTACAGCCATATTGCCTGATCCTTGTACGTACTTTCAATAGCTTGTATTGTAGCAGATCAGGCCACGTCGCTTGTATTCTATTGTGCAGTTGGGCTAGGATACCGAAAGAAACAGCAGAAAGTCTCCTTCCGATATTCAGCAGGGTATGCTGGCATGTGTGACCGTGCCTCTTTATCCATAAAGCCCTCGTTTTACAGCGCCGTGAATTGGCAGGTAAATATGCAACTCATAAGGTTTCTTTGCAGTTATCAAACCTGCTTCTTCTCGATATTGTAAGCTCCCTTTACCTAGGTATGACTGTAGAATCAGTCAAGAAAAGCCTGAAAAAGGACTGGCTGGCTGGCGAGCGGCTGGTCAATGCCCGTCGACGTGACGAGTTGTCGGGCCAAATTGGCGAGCCGTCCTTGATGTCGACCGCACGAAAGGGTAATGGCTTAATAGGTAAAAGGCTTACTGGCCTTCACCAGAGGCTTATTCAGTCATGTACATTAGCCGCTCCGTCACAACATCCCCTGACTTGACTACTATTAAAAAGAACTGAAAAGCACACCTATTTAGGAAAGCATTTAGTGCATTCCTGCGATTAGTCCTCCACGTGCTCATGCGTGTTGACACTGTTCACACTGCCACTAACCACACTTGTATACTGACCATGTGCATATCACCCCTAACCATGTTATTCATGTCGTTTATCAAGCATGATATTACTCACCATTTAATCGCGTTTCCCTTTGCAGCAAATGTGAAGCGCCTAGAAAGTGACCGATTTCTCCGAGGGCGCTTTATCAAGTGTGTTATTATTATAATTATAACTATATCATATATGGCGTCACGTTCGCCCCACCTACCAATATGACCGTGACTCCCTAGATGTCGGAGTGGCTGGTGCCTGTCGCTGATTCCCGCGATGCATGGCGCTAGCATGTTGAACCCACGGATCATGTCCGGGATCTGGTTAATGAGCGTCTCCTCTGATTACCAAGCTAAGCTTACAAATCAGCCCGAACTGGCGTCATCCGTTGAGTGTTCTATAGCGCCCCTCTTCTGTCCACAGGCAGCTCGCAATGTTCTCTGACTGAGTGCCTTTTTAGGATTCTTTCCGTAAGTTTTGAGCTCGCACTTAGGTACACCAAATAGCTAGGTCGGCCGCCATTTTTCTTTATCCTTTTTGGTCCCTGGTAATGATGCTGGCGCAGAGGTTGAGCTCTCGATATCTATGACATTCTACAGGTATGACCTGTCTTGTCTCTTGTGTGGGCTCATGTTTCTGGCCCTAACGATAGCAGCACCACAAGACACTCAGGCTTTCAGGGTACCGTGGGGCATTTCATGTGACGAGGACCGTACGGGAAATTTCCTTGACGACTCGATAAAGAAAATTGCCGTCACTGGACATCTGGGAAATTCTTAGCAGGCACATGTTTCATAACAGTGCCAAAAGGTGCACGGCGATGCTCGTCAATGCACCTATGCACCAATCCTAAGGGTAACGTTTACTTCTTATGTTCTCTGCCTATCCTTTGTAGCTGGCTTGGTGAGCACTGTGCCATGATAAGATCCGAGCAGGTCAGTCTGACACGTGCATATGGGCTTAGCCAGATAAATAGCTTTACCTAGCCTGCTAAAAATGGAGTGGTCTAGGTTGCTGAAGTGAGCATCCAATTCTCGGGTTTCATAGCCGAATGCGCCACTGAGCGTGCAATGAATTGCTATATTCCCGTGAGGACTGAGGGCTGCTGACCTTGGTGAGGTTGGCTGACCTTGGCAAGATCCCAAACCGTCCGTCGAGAATGTACTCGCCGAACCTTATGAGTGTGAGCATTAAGTCTCCCTGTCCAACACCAGCCTAAATATCACTAGTAGCTTTCTTAAGACTGCAAGTTTTGGGATCGTAATATAGTGCAACTTACATGCCTGAAATTCTGCTGGACTTCTAAATTGAAGCTCTTTTCGGGGATCGGGGTCCCAGTCTGTTGTCCTAACTAAAGAAACCTTAGGTACTAAAATTATGGGTGGCGACGGGATCGGAGCTGAAATTGAGCTGCTTGTGCTGCATGATCTAGGGCACCGCTGGGAACATCGGCGCAGGCAACGTGATTTGCTTTTTTAAGGAAAGGTATCATGACATCGATTCTTTGGCATGACACCGAGCGTAGCGTGACCTTGAACTTGTAGCGGGACCTTTCTTTTTTTAGTGTATCTTTCTTTGTCTCCTCAAATTTCCAACTAAGCATCAATCTATCAAAGTTCGAGAGCTGATAACGTGGAGCTGATATCGAGCTGCTAATCTCCCAAGGCAACTCTGTGGACATCGGTGCAAGCCGTGACTTGCATTCTCAGGAAGATGTATACTGACCTCAATTCTTTAGCTCGACTTCGTACCTTTAGGAAGACCTTGACCCTGGCTGCGAGAGGAGCTGTTTTATTACCATCACAGGGCGTTTTTCTCCACTAGTTTTGCCTTTAAAATGCCGGATGCCAGTGATTTCACATTGGTTGGAGGGAAATTCACTCTGTGCCGTAGCAAGGAGGAGACAGGGAATATGTAAAGGAAATAGAGTGAGATGGAGAGAGAGCGAGAGAAAGAGAGATAGAGAGAGAGAGAGAGAGAGAAAAGAGTGAGAGATAGAGTAGAGAGAGGGAAAGCGAGAGTAAGGCAGTAAACTGCCTACCAGTAACTATCTGTAAGGAAATGTCATTAAGTGCTCTGCGATGCAGCGTTGCACAGCGAAAAAAAATTAAAGCAGTAGCCGAGCCATCATATCAGCTTTGAAGGTAGCCTTATGACGTATTCAATCATTCCCTCAATGCTCATGGTCCATCATTGACTGTAGAAATTTCATTCTTCAACAGAAGCGAGAATGGGAAGGACAGTAGGTTTAGCAGATACAGTGAGATACAGAGAGAGAGAGAGAGAGAGAGAGAGAGAGAGAGAGAGAGAGAGAGAGAGAGAGAGAGAGAGAGAGAGAGAGAGAGAGAGAGAGAGAGAGAGAGAGAGAGAGAGAGAGAGAGAGAGAGAGATATATATATATAGAGAGAGAGAGAGAGAGAGAGAGAGAGAGAGAGAGAGGGAGAGAGAGAGAGAGAGAGAGAGAGAGAGAGCAAGAGAGAGAAGCAGAGAGTGAAATACACCCACACACACACTTACACACACACACGAACACACACCCACACACACACACACACACACACACACACACACACGCACACACGCACACATACACACACATATATATATATCTCCATGGATATAGAGCTAGAGAGAGAGAGAGAGAGAAGAGACAAAGAAAAATAATAGTGAGTGAGATGCAAGGAGAGATATAGACAGAAAGTGAGATAGAGAGAGGGAGAGAGAAAGAGAGGGAGAGAGAGAAAGGGTGTGATAGAGAGGCAGAGACAGAGGCTTAGACAGTCACAGAGAATGAGAGAGTAAGGGAGATATAAAATCAGCGAAAGATACAGGGCGAGAGTGACAGGGTGCGTGAAAAACCGAGACATAGAGAGAGACAGGGTGTGAGAGAGACACCGGGAGCAAGCCGAGTTCAGACGTGAGAAAGACGAGAGGCCAAGCGACTGTGAAATAATGCCATAGAGAATAAGTCAGACAGCGAATGAAGAGAGTTGACGGAAAAGAAGAAATAGTGGGTCAGCGAGAGAAAGAGACTGAATCCATAACTTAGATGGTATAGCAGAAGCGAGTTTGAAAAAGACGACAAAAATAAATTAATAGATATGAATGAAAGTGACTGGAAGGTAGAGTGAAGATGAAAACAAGAGAGAGAGAGAGAGAGAGAGAGAGAGAGAGAGAGAGAGAGAGAGAGAGAGAGAGAGAGAGAGAGATACACCGCGAGACAGAGAGGGCTATCGAGAAGAAGCGAGTCGAGCCGTAGTCATAGGAGAGCGGGCGAGAGAGAGACAGCAAGAGAGAGAAAGAGAGAGAGACAGAGAGAGAGAGAGAGCGATAGAGAAGGGAGAAGTGTCATTCATGTCCTGTAAATGCTTAAGTTCTCTACTATCTGTGCGGCCGGCCACCCATGGTCGCAGACGAACAAGCACATGACGCTTTCTCCGACGTGCCAGCAGCACGTCACGGAGGCATTGAACCACCCAGAGAGGTAACTCGTTTTCAGCAGTCCCCGAAGATGTGACGTCCTTTACAGAAAGAATGTTACGTTCGGTAGCGGAGTTATCACATCGACGCTAGGCCATATACTTCAAGCTTGCACTTAAAGTAAAGATGGAAGGCAATGATTGAGCCCGCACGACCCGATAGCCTCAGTTTATATGAAACATTTCCTCAGTGAATTTTCCGGTCATTTGTATACCATGCCGTCGTAAACCGCTCACCTTGAACTAGACATGCCCGAGTTTGCTTCTAAATTGATATTTCTAAATTATGAGCATAAAAATAATCAATAGTTTAATAGACAGTAATTTACCGCCAAGACAAGACCATCCAGTATGAAAAGTGGCAACGGATCTTTAATGTATGAAGCAGTCGCCGCGAGCTTGGAATAAGCAGCCTGACAACTTTCGTCAGGCGTCGTACGACTTATGGCAGACGATGCAAGTAACTTATGATAGCTCTAGTTAAAATGTATCTATAAGCAAATTATGTGACCGATGAGGTACTTCAGCGCTAGGGAATGTCTGGGTGAAGAGAATAATAATAATAATAATAGCGGGTCATTTTTTATAGTGCTTCGAGAGTATAAATTGGCATGTAGAGCTAACCGGTCCGCGGAAGCTGCTCGACTTTTCTGTTGTATTGAGCTACGTAGCAAAAGCGATCGTGGAAAGGTCTTTTTGCTACTATTTCTATATCTGTCAGTAGCGTTTGATACAATTGGCCACCAGATCCTACTGGAGCGCCTATCTACACTTCCGGCTATCACTTCCACAGTGCTTCGCCAAATTAGGTCACAGCTCATTGAAAAATGCTGTAGCGCTCCCGTAATCGGCTTTCGGTCATCCAGGTAGCACCTGCAGCATGGTTCAAGATCAGGGTCCGGTCTCTTTTAGCCTGACTCGTTCCAGAGTCTACGCTCGCTCTCCGGCAAATGCCACCACCGAAGGCGACCTTGACTTTAAGCTTCTACACCGATCCTCAACGTCGGCTCTACCTTTCCGTGGGACATTTCCTTGAAGCCTTGGTCTTCATGTGATTCTCTCAATTCCCTTATAGCCCGTGTGTACGACGTTCTCGTTTGGGCGCACACTAACTTCCTAGTACAAGCTGACGATATAAGACCGGCCTAGTAGTAATGGTAAAATCCAGTGTCGCTTTAAAGTCATAAGATGCAAGCCAACATGATTTTTTCAGCTAGCATCATTCCATAAACGACTTGCCGCAATTGAGGGTTACTGTTCCAAAATGATTCTTCTTTAAATGAGCCCATTTCCTCGAGAGTTAAGCCTACCTAGTTTCAGCGAAGGAACGTAACCAGAATGCATTCACGCTTAGATAAGATTAAGGAACCTAGCTAGTTCCTGTGCTAGTGACGTCGCCTGCAGAGTGTCGCAATTGCTTCTATTCAGGACCACTTCTGTGTGACCTTTAACTTTCTTCAATCGATGCAAAAGCCGTTGGCTCGTAATGTCTAACGTCAAGGGCGTAGCTACCACTTTCGCCACACTATTTTCTGCCGAGCTTAACAGGATCCATATTAAGCGTCAAATCGATTTAAAAATTTCCTAGTCTAGCTCACGGGTAATCTTACTGCTCACACCAGCTTACCTATCTAACCTTTTTCCATCGAAATCTGTCCTTCCGCCACTGACCGCACTCTCGGAAGCACTCCCGCACTTCCCGCCCAGCTCCTCTGCGTCTAATCGCCTCCCCGCAACTCGCACTAAACACAACTTTGTTGCATTATCGGGTCTATGGTTAAATAATTGGGCATCCTAAGAGAAATTAATCCCTAACCAGGCGCTTCACGCGTGTGCCTCGAGGTTCGAGCGTCGAAGAGAGCTCGGGCGGGCACTCTAACCTGCGGACCAAACCAGCGCGGCGGTTGATATATGAGCCGACAGCCAGTAACTCACTCGTGGCCCTTTAAGATCACCACTAGCATTATAAATAAATACCTGCTGACTTAACAGCCTCCTTTCTGTATAGCAAAAAGGAGCCTTTACGGCTATTGCCAGCACTTGCAGGGGCAATAAAAGGATCGCCCAATACAGGATTCGAGCCCACGACCTCGTAACCGAGGTCGTGAAAAGCAACCGCCTTAATTAGTGAGCCATTGCGGCATTGAATATAGCGTCGCGTAAGTTTCAGCTTATCGCGCATCTGCTCCGGCCCTCCGGCGCAGCGTCACTGATCTCCAAAAAATTCAACGTCTTTCCCTTTCGTCGGTGTGCGTAGCGGCGCGTGCTATTCAGAGCATCCTGCTTGCTAGCCGGATGTACCGCCGCCAGTCAGTGGGTCAGCACGAGTGTCGTCTGCTCTAGCACGCTGACCTCGCAGGTTCGCTACTCATTACCTCGCCGACGCCGCTTTCCACGCATCAATCCTGTATGCTATCAAAACGTGTATGCTATCAATTATCGTACGACGTAGCGACGTGTGAAGCGCCTGGATAGAGATTCGGTTTTCTGAGGCAAGCTCACAGCTTTCTTTTTCCAACAACAAGCCATTATCGCTATCGGTTTTCTTCAAACGCTGATTCAAAAGATCAGCCTGTATATTCGTGCATACAAACTAGCAGCTGCACCCATGAAGTGACTGCTCGGTTGAGCTCATATGCACTGCGTAATGTAACGCGTCTCTTGTCGCCAGGTACTCGTAAGTGACGCCGTTAGTGACGTCAGTGACCCTGCAAAGCCAAGCAAATACAATATGGACGCGTAGAGAGAGTTTTGCGTTGTTCACTCACTCGCAGCCTATGGACTATCGGTAGTATCGTACGATGGCCAGCGAAGCAGCGCCACAGTGCAACAGACGTTGTTTCGGAAGAGTTCGCGCTCGGGCCGTCACTTTTCCATTTACTCTTTGGATGGCGACAACGGCGGTAACCGCTCGTGGCCGGACGCAGGGTCAAGGACTCGCGGCGGCGGAGAAAACGGCGAGCAGCTTAATCGGGCAGATTCAGACGGACATCAGTCGTCAGTCGCTGTTCCTGAATAGAAATGGCTAGGGACCGACGACGCGATAATCTACGGCCGAGGCCGAATTAACTCCTGACACCTTGAGATAGATAGGCAGTCGGAGATGTTTCAGCAGTTGGCTCGTTTGAGCTCATTCGAGCTATAGACTACGGAGCCGTCGGCGTACGTCGTGGTGGCAGTTGTTCAGCGAACGCCTCTTACCATCCCTTACTGTCAAATGAGCTTCCAAGTTATACATACTGAACATTTAGGGCAGCACGGCAGCTCTTCATAGCCGCCATGCTCCCCTGCTGGCGGCATACCTGCGCGTTCATTGATTCTGCGCTTAAAGGTTGCCAGCATTAATGCAAGGCTCAGCCTTTGCCAGCGTTCATTGCGCATCAGATGAGACTAGAGCCGTTCGGCGCTCAATTTTCGGCGGCCTAGTTTTTTCCGTGACGAGGAAGCCGCGAACCACCTAGCTTAAAAACAGCGGATAGCGCTCGGACGGACGAGACCATTTTAGAATGGCTGCCGCACTATAGTTTTGAGCGCAGTCTTGGTCGAAAGGTTTTTATTAGGCCAGCATTTGTATTTTGCGACTCTTTCATTTACTCGGGAGCTTGATATCGCGATAGGATGATAACAGTTTTGCTGCCGTCGATGCACTGGAAAATGACTTTGGTCGCTAGGGCGGCCATTTGCCGCCGTCGATGCGCTGGAAAAGGATTATGGTGGCTAGGGCGGCCATTTGCCGCCGTCGATGCGCCGCAGCCGAGAGCGTCGGGATACGATAGCCGACGAATCCGCTTTAGCTATTGCCTCCGGCCAATTCTCCGGCGCCACCGAGCGCCGCGCGGCAGCCGTGCCCAGCGTACCGCTACCCGGAAAGGAGTGCACGGCCGAGCGGCTCTCGCGCGTTCTCGAGAGAGCGTCGACAGGCGGCCGCTCGCGAGAGAGCGGCCGCGCTGCTCACGCCTCGAGACTAGACGGGCGGCCACTTTTCTGCCGTCGCCAGGGTAGTCGACGCGTTCGGCCTCCTATTGGAAACTTCCGCTCGCGCCTCCCACACCGGATGCGAGACTCTGCGAATGCTTGCCGCCGAGGCCGCTCTGCTTTCAACAGTTTCATTGGCTGATGGCCAGTGATGGTTGCCAGCGAGTGTGCTCGCTGCGCATAGCGGTGGTGGCCGACGCGAGCGGCTGCAAATCGGGCCGCTAGCGAACGCGTGCGGTCCATAACGCGCATGCACGCACGTAAAAACGGAGCAACGGGCTAGCAATAGCCGCAGGTGCAGCCTCGGTGCGACATTGTTGCGTCAGCCGCGGCGCGACAGCTGGCCGCTCGCCGGTGAAGCTCGCGGTCGCAACGGAGCCGCCTTGCAGCGAGTCGGGGTGAGGCGCAGCCAGAATGAAGCGTAGTCGGAGAGCGAGGCTGACCTGAGTGTGCGCTCGGCGTGCACGTGACCAAGAACGGTTTGATCTCGAACCGCCGTTCGACATTCTGCGACTCCGTCCCTCCGTACGTCTACGGCTGGCATGTTGTAGCTAAAAAAAAAGGACGTAAACGGTATGGCGGCTCGGTCGTTACACGGCGAGTTGATGCCTTCACGAAAGGCGAGTGTGGGTAGCCACTGTGGCAAGTAGACCGCCCCACGACGATTCTCGAAACCGAAACTTTGACTAGCCGGCAGACCTGCGGCCGCCGAGCGGGCGGTAGCATTGGCGGCGGCGGCGGCGGTGGCAAATGGCGCCTGACTCCGATAGAGAAATGCTCGCGATCTAGTTTATTCAGCTGCAGTCGAGGCCACGGGCATTAGCCGGCGTCTGCGGCCAGAGAGCTCAAAAAGCCACAAGACGGATGAAGCGTCGTCTGCAAGCGGAACGTCGCATGTCGCGATAGAGCCGCTGTCTCCGTCGCCCGCGTACTTTCTTTCATCCTCCACTGCCCCACTGGAATAAGCTAGCCAAAGAGTTTTTATCGTTTTTATTTTCAGCGCGGTTCCTCTACTTTCCAACTTGAAGCTTTTGTTACTCCACCGCGGCCCTCGGCGCCGTGCCTGCCATGTGCGTCGTTTATCTTCGACGTTACTTGTTACCGGTGGCTCCCAGGTACGAGCCGTCGGCGCAGTAGTGTGCAAAGGCGACGGGGAAGTGAAAGGAAGAAGCCAACGGATCTGATACGACGATCGCTCGAAGCGAATATGACGGAAACGCGGCTGCCAAATCGCGAAAACCGTGCATTTTTTCTGGGCTCTCATCCGCTGGAGCAGCCCACGATGGTGCTCGAGAAATAAGTCCGGCCCGCGAGCGCACACGCCCGCCCGTGGTCGTCGCGAGCCGTCGCGAGCCTTCTGTCGGCTCTCCGAGCTCGGATTGCCTAAATCCAGCGCCGAGGCTGGACCCGCCGCGGCGTGCAGAATGCAAAAATTCCACGCAAGCGCTCGGAAAGGAGCGAGACGCGCAGTGCGCTTGGGATCTGACCTTGTTTGCATCTATTCTGGCGCGCCGCTTTCATGCTAAATTGATTGATCAGGCCGCCGCAGCCGGCATAAGTGAACGGCAAACACTTGGATCCGTCGACGTCGAAGTACCACATTTTCATCGAAGCCCTGCAGCGACCCTTCGCGCTTTGCAGGTAGCAGATGCCTGTCAACGGAGCTCACATGCGGCGTTTCCTGCCCAGCGAGCCCCGGAAGCTGGCGCGGCGGCTGCTTTGGCACGATGCCCAGGAAGGAAATTCGAGGCGGGGCGAAAGCGGGCAAGCGAGTGCGAAAAGCATCGCGCGTCAAAGCGCGGGAAGCGTCTCGTAACCAAAGGCAAGAGGCGGCGGTGCAAAAATCACGACGGCTGGAAAATAAGCGTTCGTCCCGCTGGCGGTGGCGGAAACGGCACTCGCGCCTCCCGAGCTCGCGGGACCGTTGAGCTGAAAGACGGCGGTCAACTGAAACGCGTCGGCGCGACATAACCTTCGCACTGATTCGGCGGGCATCGTCGCGAATCGGTGTAATGTAATTTAATGTATCTCCGTCAGTAACTCCACAAAGTCATAAAGACCATGTGGGTGTTACGCAGGAGAGTTTTGTATAGCGTACTCACAGCCTAAGCGGCTTTCGGTACGCATTCGGTAGCCAACAGACTTCGTCTCACGCAACAAAGAGAAAGTGGGAAGCATAGCAGAGTCAGGAGAGCAGTTGAGGTAGTGAGTAGCATGGAAGTAGCAGTTCAGGACCGCTGAAAAAGATGTGCCATAGTCGGCAGTTGGAGAGTAGATGTTGCTGCGTAAGAATTGTGGAAGCGAGTTCCACAGTCTAGGACCTGCAGAGCTAACGCTTCTGTTGCCAACTGTATTTAAGCGGAGGAATGGGACAGCTAATTTATTGTCCACACAGGACCTGAGGGCGCGAACAGGCTGAAACTGATGCAGCAGTTCAGCTAGGTACGAAGAAGCCAAGCCGTGGCGGGCCTTGTGGGTCAGCGTAAGAACTTTGCTCTGTATCCTTTGCTCAACCGGCAACCATCCTAGCTCTTTCAGCAAAGGTAACACGTGCTCAAACCGCTGGGACTTGAAGACCAGCCTTGCAGCCATATTCATAGTCCGCTGTAGTGGCATAATAGCTTTCTTTGGTAGCCCAGCCAAAAGGGAACTACAATAATCAAGCCAAGACAGAACTAAAGAGCTAGTTAAATTTTTTACAAGCCACTGTGGGAGACAGCTCCTAATCTTGGAAGGGATCAGATGTGATGGCTAGCTTTAGAAGCAGTCTTCTGAACGAAGCTTTTGAAATTGAGGCAGCTGTCGAACACGACACCTAGATTACCAGCACGTGGTGAAGGTCGCACAATAGCATCACCTATTAGAACAGCAAAGCCTATTAATCTAGCCACACGCTTAGGGTGTCCTATGAGAAGCAGTTCGGTTTTATCGTCATTTAATTTCAGGAAGTTATCAGACATCCAGGATCGAATATCGGCTAGGCAAGCATTCAGTTTCTCAGTTGCTGCAGCAGATTCCGACGGTTTAAATGACAAATACAACTGAGTATCGTCAGCATAGAAGTGATATCCTATTCCATGGGTTTTAATCACTTTTCCCAGAGGTTGCGTATAAATGGAGAACAGCAAGAGACCAAGTACAGACCGTTGAGAGACTCCACAGATGACCCTTTTCATGTCTGAGGCCTGACCCCCACACGACACGGATTAAACACGATCAGACAAGTAGGATTTAAACCACGCAAGTGCTTCGTGTGCCAGACCGATCGTTGTTCTCAATCGTTCAAGCAGAACTTCGTGATCATTGGTGTCGAAGGCAGCAGACAGATCTAGCAGAGCTAGGGCAGTGACATTCCCGTCGTCGTTGCCATGTAGAATGTCATTGTTAACTCGGTGCGGTAGAGGGAACGAGTGCAAAAGCCGAATGCAAAGTGTCTCTGTCTGTAACTCCACAAAGCCACAAAGACTGTGTGGGTGTTACGCAGCTGACTTTTATGCAGCACACCCAAAGCCTAAATGGCTTCCGATGCACATTTTGTAGGCAACAGACTTCATCTGAGGCAGCAAATAGAAAGTGAGAGTCGCAGCTAAGTCAGGAGGGCACTTAATGAAGTGAGTAGAATGCAAATCGCAGCTCGGACCACTGGAAAAAATATGTGCCACAGTCGACCGTTGGAGAGCAGATGTCGCTGCGTAAGAATGTCTGAGGAAATTTACTCGGCAGCAGAGGACGGCAAAGCGGAAAGTTCTGTCCCTGACGATCTTAAAGCAGAGGAACGGTACAATCGCTAAGTGAGTGGAGCCGAAGCAATCGCCAGAAGAGCCGTAATGGCACACTAGGTAAGGCGGTTGCTTTCACGACCTCAGGACTTAGGTCGTGGGTTCGATTCCTGCGGTGGGCGATCCTTTATCGCCACTGCAAGAGGCGGTGATAGCCGTACAGGCTCTTCTATCGCTATACAAAAAGAGTCTGTTTAAGCAGCTAGGATTTTTTTAAGAGATTTCCTTGTCAGAAATTGGAATCTCACCGGTGCGTTCTGCGATGAGGGGCACGCCAGCAGCAGCAGCAATGGCAGCATCGGCGATGGCGACTGCATCGTCGGAAGCCGAGCAACCGTCAACGGGGCCATGCCGCTCAGCAACGGGCGAGGTCGGAGCGTGGAGTGGCGGTAGCAGCAGCGGCGGCGGCGGCGGCAGCAAAGGTCCGTTTCCTCAGCTGGCACTCGCGGCTAGGGCAACAACGGAGCGAGAACTCGGTACGAGAAGCACGCACGCACCCGATTGCCGTGCCCCAAAAGAGCACTCACTGTAGTAGCTAGGTGCGATTTGAGGCGAGCGCATGGCCGCCGGACGCTGCGGCGGCTCGGAACCCGAGCGCACGGTGCATGCGTGCGCCTACGGGGCCTTGTGATGGGCGGCGTGGTGGCATTGCCGTGCCTCCCTCCGGGCTTAAGCGCGTTCGTGTGAAAGCCGCTCACACAGCGAGTCAGCCGGGCTCGGGTCTTCGCAGAGCTTCACCGACCTCTGGCAGAAACGATTGGGACGCGACGTGCGAAGACGTCACACAATTCGAGCCTCGTCAAGCGCCGCTCGCCCGCGCTCTGTTCCTCCGTCATTGTTTAGCGAAGCGGTTGCAGGCAGATGACGCAGCGACATCGAGGCGCGGTGCCACACTTTCTCACAGCTAACGTTCTCGACAAAACGGCCGCGTGCAAATACCGGAAAGCCAACTTCTCTAGCGCTAAAGCCTCTTTAAATAATACTAATACAAATAGATAATAAAAATATTGTTAGATATAGTGCCCTTAGAGATATCAATCTCTATTTACACAGTTTACATTTGCTGCTCTGGAGGCACTATCGGATGGTTAGTGGTAGCACGCTCAGTGACAACAAGAATAACATGATTAAGGGTGATCGGATCAGGATGCAAATAAGGTTAGTAGCAGCATGCACAGTGTGAGCGCCCATAAGTACATAAAGGACGAATCATATGGACCACTAAATGCTATGATACATAGATGCACTTTAGTTTCTTTTTAAATGTGGTCCAGTCAGGAGAAGTCACGACACAAGTCTATAGTGAGTTCCACGCTTTGGGAGCATACAAACTAAAGGCGCTGTCTCCAAAGGATTTGAGGTTTGTACGAGGTATAAGCAAAGAATTAGATTGCATAAAAATGGAGTGCTACGATACTTGGCCTGATAGGTGAGAAATCTGTGCGGAAAGCCGGAGCAAAAGAATGAAGGGACCTAAAACTGAGTGACAGAACTTTGAACAGAACCTTGAAGTCAATGGTTTGTTTGACGTGGAGCCAGTAATTTCGGCGAGAAGTGGTGTAATTGGGTAACTGCGACGCTTGACAGACAAGCCTTGCTCCAGAGTTGTGCACCATCTGTAAGCACCGCCTGATTGGAAAGGCCGGTTGACCAGCAAGCAGTGGGCTTACAGAAGTCGAGATGAGATGTCACAAATGCATGGACCAATTTAAACGCGGTGTCCATGTCTATGCAAATCCCAATTTTAGCAAAGTTGTGAGGATGAAAGTAGGCAGATGTTGGCTGTGGAGCCGATTTGGTCATCTACTTAAAAGTCACATTGGAACGGGACGCCTAGATTACGTGCAAATTCAACACGACGTATGCTGGCAGAACCGATTGCGAGCAAAACCTTTCAACATATGAATGAACAAGACAAGCGCGCCGGCGGCTATTTCGATCGTGGGGAGGTCACGGTCACATGCGGCTGCAGGGCACTGATGCAACAGGGCCGAAAAAAAGCAGCGCTTGCTGCGGCGCCTGGTTCAACGCAGTCGAGCGAGCCTTGGTTTCGCAGCCAGCGACATTCAGGTCAGTGCGTAGTTAGGCTTTTCTTCGAAATTAGCTGCTCGCAATTAGTGCACAGATTTCTAGTTAAATCTGGCTGTCGCGAATACCAAATATTGTATATTGCCGCCCTTCTCACCTAGCTGCACTGGCTCCGCATCGAACAGCCTAATGTCTTCGAGGTTTTCTAAACTTACTTTTAAGTCGCTTCATTCTCTTCCGGCAGTCTACCAATCAGAGGTGCTTCCCCGGTTGGCTAGGCAACGCACCACGGAGGCTCTTGCGGTCCAAATCGTTTAGCCTTAAACCAGCATAGTATCCGATCCCTTCGAGACCATCTCTATTTCGCTGCTTCGAAAGGCTTGAGCCAACTGACGTTTACGACATGTCCTAATCAGAAGTCACTCAAAAAAGAAGCCAAACACACGAGTTCCTTACAGGATTTCCCAGTACTCGGGACTTGTTTTTCCATAACGTGGTTTGGTTAATGCAAACGGCGAAGCTCCCCCAGTACAGTACTTATAAAGTGTCGTGACCGTTATGCGAGCGTGTGTACCCCAGCCTATGGCAGTTCCCCCCACCGCCTATCGGTTGTTGTGAGTCGGTGGTAGTCTGGGGGCCTCCGACCCTGGTTAGAGAGTCAGAGCGCGGCCTTCCTCCAGCTCAGCTTTCCGGTTGTTCGGATCAAGCCTATAAGCTCGCCATTTAAAGCGCAGCGATCCTGAACGGCAGATGACATGGCAGACAGTTCCAGTTTGAATTAATGTCTGAAAGCCAGTTAAAAATACAACGTTGCCTGGTGCTGTTCAGTGCGATAGTCTTCAGCTATTTAGCAAGATGCACAGCTATACTCATAACGGATCTGCGTAGAAATATATTGAGTTCTTTGAGGGTGCTTTGCAAATGTTTAAGTAATATAATAGTAGTAAACTTGTATAGAAACCCTAGGAACTGAATCTCCCACCAGGTACTTTTACTCGTACGGATGCTGCATATAGAGCATTACCAAATATTTGGTGGTTGCATCCAAAACCAGTAGGCACACCAAGCAGTAGGCACAAACAAGTAAGCATGCACATGCACTCGAAAGACGAATCACAAAGACTCACAAAGTGCTGGACTGAAAATATGCATTTTCAGCTTCTTTTTAAAGATCGTCATGTCGGTAAATCGTGACGAGCTTCAGTAGTGAGTTCCAGGATTGTGTTCGTGGGGGGAATAAAAATAAGACCTCCGCGTCTTATTTCACGTACGAACACTGGCAGGATAACTCTTAAAGGTAAGGAGAACTATCGCTTACATCTAGATGTGATTTTTTGCACATTATTTGTTGCTATGTGAAGCGTCTTTTTTCAATTTATTACTGTGGCAAGTTTACAGGCATTTGCAGCGGTACTAGACCACCCTTGGATCCCCGCCACCACCTCGTAGATGAGGGATCTGCCTGCCATCTTCAGACGAGAGCAGTGAGCGAGTGAGCGAGGAAGATACTGCGAATACAGATTCATATTTTGCATTTACAGCTGAGATGAGAAAGCAGCACTTTACAGCCAGCAAGGCATCGCTGATATGATTACACACACCAGTCTTACTCAGTTTAATGCTGAGCTTCTGTCGAGCTTTGCTCAAGAGGTGGACATTTTTAGACTAAATTTCGTCGGAAAGAGCTAACTCGTGCGGTGGTCAAGGACAGCTAGAGGCCGTCTTTCGAGAAACCAGTCTGCACAAGCTGTCGCCTTCTGTCAAGTAGGGAAGGTTGGGCAGAGTTGTTCACGGCTGTTGACTCGGCCGTCCAGTCAATCATAATCTATGGAACTGAGGGCATCTGTGAAGAGGACATTAACCTAATAAAAAGTGCTCCAAGTGTCCAGTGGTTACCTTAAGAACAGTGGCTCGGCGCTTCAATATAACGCTCGCCATGAATTCAAGAACTGCACGGAATAAAAGGAATACAGATAAGCTGTTAGGGTGCATTTATTAGGCTTGTCTTGGCTTGCTTAGTTTCAGCGAATAAAATTAAAAGTTGGAGCTAGAAAAATGGTTTCTCGGTCGCAGCAACCCCCAGGACGACAAATTGCCCGAGAGCAGTCGCAAAGTTTAAAAGTGAGAGACCAAAGAAAGCACCAGTAATATTCTCAAAATAACTCCCGTTGGTCAAGAGGGCTGTGAGTTTGCAGCGATGTCTATTCTAGTCTATTCGAGGCTTCGGGATTCATCCGTAACCCTAAAGAATGGCACCCACTCACTCACACCTCATAGCGGAGCGTCAAAGCCAAATTTGAACGATGAATACACGGCGATAATAATAATAATAATATATTGCACTTGATAAAGCGCCCTCAGAGAACTTAATCTCTTTCTAGGCGCTTTACATTTGCTGCAAAGTGATACGCAATAGAATAGTAAGTAAAATCATGCTTGAAAAACAAACAAAATGAATAACATGGTTAGGGGTTACATGCACTGGGTCAGCATGCAAATGTGGTTAGTGGCAGCATGAACAGTGTCAGCACGCATAAGCACATCATGGAAGCGTATCCTGCCGCTTGTCAAGCGCATAGCTAATTACCGAGTGACAGTTCGATGGGATGGTGGTACAATAAGCGGGTCGCATCGAGGCCCAGTGTTTCTGACACTCCGCTCCGAAACCTAACCGTTAACGAAGGATCGCCAGATCATTGGCGTGAACCTCATCCAAATATAGGAGCAAGTAGGAGATTAGACAGATCTTTAGTCGCAAGCGTGCAGAGTCCCTGCTCGTGTAATTCAGTATTAACCACATGTAATTGCCTTAGCAACTGCAGTGCTGGTGGCATCAGCCCGAATGATTGGGCTACATCTACGTCATAAGCTTAGTTGCAGTCAAAGACCAGTACTTGCATGCAGTCTTCGGTCAACGAAAATGCTGACTAAAGTGCGAATCGGCAGAATGCATTACTACACCCTAACTAATTACGTCACTGCCTACCATATGTCAAAGGAAGTTTAATCACATTATGAGACAGGTTGAGTTAGAGGATTGGATCAAGGAAGACTCGCTCCGGCCCTTACCAGTTTCGCAGCCTCTCCCTGCTGATGGCCGTAGTTGAAGCGAAAAACGGCCGGCGCCAGACTTCAGAATGCTGAATTAGTTTGTCTCCACCCACACAGCTGGCGGCAATTCATGAGACACTAAGTGGGCGACGGCTGTGCACGAGCGTGTGAGTTGTAAAATTTTAGAGGCCTATCTGCAGATACATTGAAGCTTTACGTAACAAAAGGAGCGGCAGATTCTCTTGCATTGAAGTTGAACACAAGCGCAGCCTTCGAAGTAGCAGGAGCAGGTCGGAACGGCACAACAACCTGGCCTGCTGCCGACAGTGCCCGCAACCGCAAAGCCCACCATGCGAAACCGATCTACGAGTCCCAGCCCCGAAAACTTTCAGTCAGTTGGCATCTAGTAGCCAGACTTCCAAGTGCGGCTATTGAGGCTACAACCGCAAGCTAGGGCCCAGCACGCCATAAACAACATATAAGATTACTCAGCTCTAAAGTAAAAGAAGGTCTCGTAGTACAAGGGTCATCTTCGGTACTGCCTAACATGACTAGGTTTAAGGCTAAACGTCGGCCCAAAGATAATCACCGCGATCTTGACAAAAGTTGTAATTCATTTGTAAAGCGCCTTTAGAGAACTTAATCTCTTTTTAAGCACTTCACATAAGCCTTGGGGCTCAAACCCACGACCTCGGCCATCAAATACCTTAACATTGACCTCGGTCGTCAAGGCAAATCACTGGCGGCTCGGGACGCGGACTGCGAAAGTCGGACACGATGGCACACACAGCCCACGGGGCTGGTCTTTCCTGTTTCCGGATCTGGGGAAGAAGGCTAGCAGGAGTGATGCTTCCTTGCTTGGCGGCGGTTTATTGCAAGAGCGGCGTTTGGAACGCTAAGGGTTTCAGCTAAGCCAATGTGAGGTTTAACTGACATTGCTAGTTATATCGCCTGCTGTGACACTCTGTGAATAGGGCTGGAAAGAGTGTGAGTCCGAGCGAGTGTAGGCAAAGAGCTATGAGTGTAACACTGAAACAGATGCGCAGCGACAGTGCGCGCCACAAAAAAAGTACAGTCAAAGCCCGTGCGTGCTCGGTACCTCGGCTAACGCTGTTAGGTGATCGGTACCTCGGTAAACGCCAACGAACTCGCTACGCATTGGGAACGGCGAGGAGGGGGAGCTTCAGAATAGCTGTGAGCGAGACGACCCGTGTATTGAGCATTTAAAGCACCGACGCGGCAATCGGCAGCTGGCTACGCCGCGTGGCCAGCAATGCGATACGCCTATTCCGCTGAGCTTCCGGTGCTAGAGTGCAAGTGCATTCATGATATCGACACGATATCAGCGATGCACGAGTACCAATAATTTTTCCAAAACTTTTAAGCTTTTGGCGGTACGTTTTATTTCAAGAGTAATAAAAAATAGTTACTTTTATTACACAGAAAAAATTTTGGAAACCAACGCAAAATCTGCATTCTCAATTTTTGACGGATAAGCAGTCGCAATAATAAACTTAATATCGTATACAGATTACAGATACTATAGGGAATATAGTTGCCGTGCCGTCTTCAGCAAAATTGCGTGAATTATTGTTGCTCTCAAGGCTAGTTTTGTACGATTAGTGAGTTAATTTCCGTGATAGGCTGTCAGATAAAACACCGTAAAAGGCTTAGGTTTGCCGAAGACTTCGGCTCAACAACAGCTGCGGGGTACTCCTAGCTATACCATAGGGAGGATTGACCAAATCTTTGAAGAAACAAGTTCACTTGTTGAAAAGTATTGCTTCACTTTACTATTGCACGCATGACACCTCACATTCTCTTAACTCACTTGCTGCATGTATTGATGACATTTGCACATGGATGCCAGCAAGTTTTCTTAAAACAAACGATGATAAAACTAACTTACCAGTTATCGGAAAACCCAGTCTAATTCAGAAATTAGAAAGGGTGACGCTCAAAATTGGCTCTACCAGCTTATCACCAGTTGAATTGGCTCGAAATCTAGGTGTCATCTTCCAAAGTGACCTATCGTTAGACGACAACATCAACTCCACAGTCAAATCTGCCTACTTTTAGCTTCATAACATTGCTAAAATTCGGGCTTGTTTAGATAAGGATACCACGTCCAAGTTGGTCCTTGCAATTGCGACATCCCATCTCGACTTCTGCAACTCACTGCTTACTGGCCTACCGGCATGTGCGATCAGGCGATTGCAGCTGGTGCAAAACTCTGCAGCTAGGCTTGTCTGTCGTGGGCGAAGCAGTTGCCACGTTACTCCACTTCTCACCGACCTGCACTGGCTATCAGTCACGCAACGGATTGACTTCAAGGTTTTGTCGCTCACTGTTAGGTATCTTCATTCTACGGCTCCAGACTATCAGATATACTACCTCATCAGGCCAAGCATCGTACCACCCGCTTTTCGGAATCCAACAGTCTAGAAATACCTCGTAAAAACCTTAAATCATTTAGAGACTGTGCATGTATTCGTTGGCGACAGAAGCTTTAGCTTTGCAGGCCCTAGACTGAGGAACTCGCTTCCACAATTCTCACGCAACGACAACTACTCTCCTACTTCCGACTATGACTCATTCTTTTCAGTTGTCCTGAGCTGCTACTTCCACGCTACTCACTACGTCAACTGCTCTCCTGGCTCTGCTATGCTTCCCACTTTCTCTTTGTTGCGTGAGACTTAGTCTGTTGGCTACCGAATGCGTACCGAAAGCCGCTCAGGATGTGAGTGTTCAATTCAAAACTCTCCTACGTTACACCCACATGGTCTTTATGACTTTGTGGAGTTACAGACGGAGATACATTACAATACTTTACATTTAGTTCGTACGCTCCCAAAGCCTAGAACTTCCTACCGACTTAGGTCAGAACATCCCCTGACTTGACCAAATTTAAGAACTTAAAACACACCTATTTAGGACAGCATTTAGTGGGTCCCTGTGATTCTTCCTTTATGTGCTTATGCGTGCTCACACTGTGCATGCTCCCAATAACCACATTTGCATGCTGACCCTGCGCATGTCATCCCTAACCATGTCATTCATGTTGTTTGTTTATCAAGCATAATATTACTCACCATTTAATTATTGCATTTACTTTTGCAGCAAATGTAAAGAGCCTTGAAAAAGATTGAGTTCTCTGAGGGTGCTTTATCAAGTGATTTGTTATTATTATTATTATTATTATTATGAATGCATATCTCATCTTTCTGCCACGTTTTCTTCAGCCTGTACTTAAAGGAAAATGAGGTAAGTCTTACACCTAGATGGAAACTCGTAGTTCGTATTTTTCGTTCGCCAAGCTCAATGGCATCCGAAAACTTTTTGTTAGGACAGTAACTTGGGCACATTAGAATTCATGCAACTATAGTTGCCCAAAAAGCGTAATGCCGTTTAGCGAAAAAAGTAGTTTCAGGCTCAACTACAAACCTAATCCGTATTAATTTAAAAGCTGTTAGAACGGAGCAATTTCAGACGCCGGCCGCATACCCTCTTTTGTATTAGTTAGTTATTTGTCTTAGCGTAACATTGTCAATGATAATAATATAATAACAATAATGCACTTGATAAAGTGCCCTCAGATAACTCAATCTATTCCTAGGCACTTTACATTTGCTGCAAGGGGAATCTTGTGAGTGTTGAGAATGAATTTTCGAAACGTCTGCTAAACGTTCCTCACCTAACAATTCTGAGTGAGGTCTTCAGAAACATAAGCTAAAATGAAAAGCCCGGGCAAAAGAAAGAGCCGTCACCGATGAGTGCGTCGAATAGGGGGCAAACAGAAGTGAAATTTTGCTTCAGTTTGGAGCATAGCAACAAAGGGCAGGCATGTCTACCGAAGCCCACTTACACTGCTATAACTTCTTGCAAGCTCTGGGCAGGATGGGCAGCCCTGAAGGCTATATGACGTCAAAAGCAGCATTTGCTAACAGAGTTTATGGCTGCGGACCCGGGTCACCTCTAAGGCCCCACGTTCAAAGAGAAATAAGTGATCATTTTCTAGAAAATAGCCAAAATCCTATAAAGAGCAAAACAACTCTTGTCCAGTAATACCTTTCATGCGAAAAACGGATGACGCCAACGCAGTTTTCGCATCCGCTCACGGCGCCGTACAAGGAGTTCGCAAAGAAAGAACGTTGGCCGTTGGTGTCGACTCGCCGAAGATGAAGCCCAGGCGCCTGAAGAAGCCCACCCCGCTCTACATCCTGGCCAGAACTCACTCATGTCTTTCTTTGCCCACAAGTAGAGAATCACAATTGAACTCCAATTGCGGTATCGGTTTATTGACCAAAAGAAAATGACTGAGCATGTAACGAAGTCTATCCGACTATTATACGCGGCGTTATGGTGTTTTGCGAGACCTGGGTTCTTTTTGGGGACCCAGGTCTCCGCCAATATGTTCGTGTGAACAAATAATTAACCGAACATTCCCTTTTTGTTGACGCATTCCGGTAATCGCCTCTAGGCTTTATTCTTACTAATCTACACGGTGCCTCTGAGAATAATGAGAATAATAATAATAATAATGCACTTGGTAAAGCGCCCTCGGAGTACTCAATCTCTTTCTAGGCACTTTACATTTCCTGCAAAGGTAACCGTAATTGAATCTTGAGTAATATCATGCTTGATAAACCACATGAACAACATGGTTAGGGATGACATGCACAGGGTCATCATGCAAGTGTGGTTAGTGGCATCATGCACAGTATCAGCATGCATAAGCTCATGAAGGAAGAATCGCAGGGACCACTAAATGCTGTCCTAAATAGGTGCGTTTTTAAGTTCTTTTTAAATGTGGTCAAGTCAGGGCGTGTTGTGACGCAAATTGGGAGTGAGTTCCAGGCTTTGGGAGCATGCGAAATAAATTCATGGTCTCCAAATGATTTGAGGTTTGTACGAGGTATTGGTAAACTGTTATATTTCGAAAAGCGGGTGGTACGATGCATCGTCTGGTAGCGGAGTAGATCTGAGACGTCAGTTGGCGCAAAAGAATGGAGGGAACTAAATTTGGGTGACGAAACCTTGAAGTCAATCCATTGCTTGACATCTAGCCAGCGAAGGTCGGCGAGAAGTGGTGTGGCGTGGCTCCTGCGATGCTCACTACGGACTAGCCATTTCTGCAGAGTTTTGCACCAGCTGTGAGCGCCTGATTGCATATGCCCGTAACCAGTATATCCAGCAAAAGAACCAGCAAGAGAACCTCTGCCTTTAAATGTCAGCCATGTTATGACTGCCTCGATTTCATTCGTTGCTACTACATTATTACGATTTAGCAAGCTTATCACCTGAAGCGTACGGACCAAATCTTAGCGTAGTATTCCAAGGTGATCTCTTTACTCGACGGTCACATCAGGTACACAGTCATGTGTGCCTACTTCCAGCTACTTAACGTCTCAGATATTAACGTCCACTTACACAGATATACCACGTCAGGCCGGTGAGTAGTTTGTAGCGTCAATTCTCTTGCCCTACCTGTCAGAACTACTTCCCAATAAAGCTACGCACTGTAACATACACTATTCGACTAAACTCGTGTATTAGTGCCTCTCTTTAGCTTCATATAATTTTCAAGTCACTGACATTAGTTCATTAACTGCCGAAGCAATAAAGGAACTTACCCCAGACTGACGTCACGACCTACTCTGACTATTAAATGAAGCTTAAAACTCACCTGCTCGTCACAGCATTTTCTAGGTGCGTGCGAATAGACCTCTTATTTGCTCACACGTGCTCGCGCCGCCCTGTTAGCGTTATCACTGACCAATTGACATGCTTCCCGTAGAAGGGTATCACAAGTGCCTAGAAAGTTCTCTTTCGATGCTCTAATCAGGTCATATTATCAATACATCAGAGTATGGTCAGAGCAAGCCAGAATATTAACAAGTTCTATACTTTCTTCAAGCCCTCTCAGACTGCCTAATATGAGGCTTGTGTTGTTGGTACTACATTTTTTGCAAGCATGGATTCCTTTCGGGCCGAAGTGAAATACCTAGCAACGAATATAGAGTGACCCCAGCGAATGTAAGCCAGCAGTATTAAAACTCACGTTACAATCTTCCTTGCTCCTATTTCAACATATTTGTTGTGATTCTTCGTGAGAGCACTTGCGTACAAAATGGAATAGGCACCGCTTGATCAACTCGTTAAGGCACGTAGCTTGCACAGCACAAACGTAGTAGCTGGTGGGAACGAGCAATTTTAATCACACTGCCTCTGAAAATAGTCTCCTCGGCTAATCAGCAGCCTCTGTGGAGCATTGATAGTTATGAGTGCTACGTGCTGAGGTTAAAGAGATTTCCGCTGCCGCACGAAACCAGGACTCAAATGCAGTGCTCCCGGTGGTGCGAGCGTCTCGTGTCTACACGTGGTACACAACACCGGCATATGATAGACGTAGCGTTGCCATTTCTGAGCCTCGGCGCAAGGCTGGCAACGTGCAGGCGAAGAACCGATTCAGGCAGTTAACCTGACATTAATGGCGCGCAGCAGCAAATGCGGAGCAGCCCTTGCTTAAGATCTATTCGATAGCGATGGATAGCTGCAGGCGTCCAACAACTCGGTGCCAGTGAACCCTTGATATGGCGACCATTGCACAGCCTCGAGTTATAACGCCGCCTAAATAGAAGCTTAGAGCTCAACTGCTATCTAGTTCAACGTTTCAAGCACTACATTCCGAGCATTAATTGACTCCGGCGCTTTCACTGCTTAACGCTAGGTTTCGGCAGAATAAGTGACTAGATTATTCCAGGATATGTGAACATTCGTCAGAGAGTGATACCATTCCGCAGAAAGTGCGACCATTCATCCGAGTGCGACCGTTGAAGAGAGCAAAACACCAATCTTAACTGAACTGGTACGATCGCGGAGAAAGCGGTCGTGACAAGCAATTCACCATTTTGCTCTGCTTTATATCAATTGCACTCATAAATGATATTGCACTTGATAATAATATACTGCACTTGATAAAGCGCCCTCAGAGAACTTAATCTCTTTCTAGGCGCTTTGCATTTGCTGCAAAGTGATACGCAATAGAATAAAAGTAAGTAAAATGAAGAAAAAAGAGAGCCGAAGGGCCGCCGGCTTTCCGCCGTCTGCTATTCTGTCAGAAATGCTCTAGTAACCCGGCAAGTAATCTCGGACGGTTTGTCCGAAGCAAGCAAACAAAGAGCTTCATCCAACTTCTTTGTCGCCCGTATTCACTGTACTCAGCGCACAATCGAATTATTGAGCTGTGTACGGCCTTCGTGCTTCAAAGGATTGAAAGTAAACAACAAAAGAATAGACTGTGCCAACAGGACTATTGACGTCCTACCACGGACGTTGCTGGCATACGGCGATGCGAACGAGATAAGACGGTCATTGGGCTCTTCTTAGCTACAGCTAATCAGCAGAATAATGCATGCCTCTGAGCTTATTTTTCAAATTAGAACGCCGCGAGTTCGCATGTTTGCGGTTGTCTGACTTTACTGTGCTCTCCAAGTCAGGCCGCATGAAAAACCATGCACGTATTAAGATCTTATCAGGCCATGAAGTCGAGCTCGACATGGTTATATAGGGTGATGATGACTTCGGAGTTTCTGCAACATCACTGCTTCGGTTTCACAATCGAACAGCCGTCTGGTGCCTTAAAAGACCAGTCAAATGCTAAAAGCCTCGGCCTTTTTACAGAGCATGTCTTCAGTATACTTAGTATACTGCGCTGGGTATACTGTATCAGCCTATTCGCATCGATATCCTTCGACACTACGGATCACCATATCGTACTTGAAAAACTGAGAACAGCGATCGGTTCGGCACTTGAAATGGAGGGGTAGCTGGTACCAAGCTGAACTGCTGCAACAGTTTCAACCTATTCGTGCCCTCAGGTCCTTTACGCACCATAAATTAGCTGTTGGTTTCCTCTGCTTAAAAATAGTTGGCAAATAAAAATTTGACTCTACCAGTTCTTTTCTATGAAAATCGCGTCTAAAATTTGTATTCAACGACATCTACTCTCTTGTTGCCGACAATGACACATCTTTTTCAGCCGTCCTGAGCTGCTACTCTACATCTCTTACTTTACCTGTTACTTGCTCCGAGTGTGGCCATAGGCCTTTGTGATGAGACAAAAAGCGCCCCCAGAGAACTTAATCTCTTTCTAGGCGCTTTACATTTGCTCTTTATCACCGACCTGTATATGCTCCATAAAAACAGCGTATCGACTTCAAGATTTTGATCACTCACTTTTAATCGCTTCAATTCTTTTGCTCTAGCTATCCAAAAAATAATTACCAATCAAGCTGGGTAGCTAACCATCCTCCCTTTGACTTGATTTTTTTGGCTTTGCATTTTTCAAATTTTCATCTTTTTAGAGACTAGGAAATTATTCTGTTTTATGCAAATGCCCGGAACTCACTCAAGACGTCAGGACATACCTTGACTTAAAAAAACCACTGAAACAGCACCTGCTCTGCACAGGATTGCCTAGGTCCATGCTAATACAACATTGTCTGCTTGAAAAAGTCTCTTTGATAATGACTATGTTTTGAAAAATAACTGTAACGTATCTAAATACCTCAAACGTCTGCTCGCAGTGCTCCAAAGTGGGAGGTGAGTAAGACAGAACTCCTTTGCACTTATTTAGTTGTACGTCGCAAAGTAGCTTGTATGTTACAGTGGATACAAAGTTTGCTAAAGACATCAGCAGCTGCTGCGATTTCTGGCGAGCATTTATGGTGCTTCTGCGTTTCAGAAATTGAGAGTGCATTCACCTTTACTAACTTTCACCCAAGACAGCATTTGACCTTGACATAGAAAAGTCTCGTTGTGGAGACACGCCGGTCTAATATATCTTGGTAAGAAGTGGCGTGCCTGTACTGCAACAGCAATTGCCTGCTACTCAATTTAAAGCACCTCGACAGTGTAGCTGTCCAGCTCGAAAGCCAGAATGCAGCTGAATGACTGCCACACTGATATAGTTTCTAATGCCACCTAAGCACTGATAACGATATAGTCGATGCTGTACGTGCAAGCCGCATTAGGGATAGTACGATCACCGAACCTGAGGCTGATGATCTGGCAATTGGCCGAGCTTCACCTACAGCCAGTAGTGTCTTAGCTATTAAATACATACAACTGTAGTTAACACAGCTAAGCTTCGAGCCGCTGCGGCTTTGATTCCGACTTACAGAGAACGGCATTCTATTTCACGCACGAAATGCCACGCGACTACTCATATGAATTCTGACGATATGGAATTTGATGGCCCTGGCTAACTGCACCCTTTCGGTTACTCTTATAAAAGCACACGTGGCCCCACGAGCGACTGCATACGCTCTGAGAGGATTAAACCCTGAGTCTCTTTAGCCTGCTTAGGTTCTCACTAGTCCTTACACGAGGCTTGCTGTATCGATAACTGGCTGTTCCAAATAACAAAACACGCATGATTCACAAGCCCTCGTAAGTAACTGACTTAAAATGCCAACTTTTCGGGCATGCAAATGAAGCCAAATAGCTCAACGGGACGAAAATAATAAAAGTAATATGCTTCTTATTGCACCCAAAGAGAACAAAATCAATTTGTAGGCACTTTAAGTTGCTGCAAAGGAACCGGTCATCGTCAGCTTTGAAGCCATAGCTATACCACCACCCATGCTTAAAATCGCTATTGCTTCGCCAAACAGCTGTCCAGGCCGCACAAGTGCAGAAACAAGGCAAGTGGCAGGGTTGGGCCTGGGCTGGCAGGTGTCGGTCTTCCGCTCCTGAGGGTATGTCCAATACGGGCTCACCTGGACCGCTCGCGTCCGCCATCACGACTGATGCCAAAGTTCAGAGCAGCAGCAGCAGCAGCAGCAGCAGACGTCGTGCATCACTCGCACGGTCGCCTACGGCAGCCGACGCTTTATATTTATCCGGACCAGGCGTAGCCCAATTGCGGGCCGCTTCGCCCGTCAATCTTTTCCAGCTTTCCGCATGGGATTGCGACGAAAGCGTACTCGATGATGAGTTCTGGCCGTCGAGCTGGGATGAGTAATCAAGAATGCATCGAGCTTGGTCCAATCACCACCGGTTCCTATTAGAATATTTGTTTGAAAAAGTTTCATCCTAACCAAAAGAATATCAAAATCATGAATTGCATTGCTTTTGAAACGGTTTGCTTGGTATTGCTCAACCTTTTCGAACGGACAACCCTTTCCGGTGATAACAATTAATTAGGCCGCCCATTCACAATCAAATAGCCGCGACGGCTTGATGGAGAGCATTGGCTTTTGATTTTGCGATTTGCCATTTGCACAGTCAATTAACCAAAGTTTACGTTGTTACTGACATGTTCCGAATATTGGCCTTTTTGCTTACATGTTACTCATCAAAAAACGTTCATGAGAAGCTTCGGCTTTCAATGTCAGCCATATAACGACTACCTCGACATTATTCCTCACTACTTAATCATTAAGATTTAATAAACATATCACCTCTGGCCTCATGGAAGAAATCTGAGCGTACTGTTAAAAATTGACCTTTTACCTGGGCGGTGACATAAGATGCACGGTCAAGTCTGCTTACTTTCAGCAACTTAAAGTCGCGGAAACTCCCGTCTGCTAGCACATAAATATGTAATGTATCTCCACCTGTAACTCCAAAATGTCATCAAGACCATGTGGGTGTTACGCAGGAGAGTTTTGTATAGCGCACTAACAGCCAAAGCGGCTTTCGGTACGCTATTGGTAGCCAACAGACTTCGTCTCACGCAGCAAAGAGAAAGTGCGAAGGATAGCAGAGTC
>WPIO01000509.1:32500-33943 GCA_009760855.2 Cristatella mucedo | reverse complement strand
TCGTGAGCTTATCAGTTGCCACATTACACCACTTCTCGCCGACCGGCACTGGCTACCAGTCAAGCAACGGATTGACTTCTAGGGTTTTCGCTCACATTTTGGTCACTTCATTCTTTGGCTCTAGCATATCTCTCAGATCTACTCCACCAGCAGACCAAGTATCGTACCACCAGCTTCCTTTTCTACTATTATTACTTTTCGGAATCCAACAGTCTATAAATACCTCGTACAAACCTTAAATCCTTTGAGGACCGTGCATTTAGTTCTTATGCTCCCAAAGCCTGGAACTTTCTTCCGACTTGTGTCAGGACATCCCCTGACCCGACCACATTTCAGAAAAACTTAAAAACACACCTATTTAGTACAGCATTTAGTCGGTCCCTGTGATTCGTCTTTCATTTGTTTATGTGTGCTGACACTGTGCATACTGCTACTAACCACATTTGCATGCTGACCCTGTGCATGTCACCCCTAATCATGTTCTTCATTTTGGCTGCTTTTCTCTTTGCAGCATATGTAAAGCGCCTAGAAAGATTATGAGTTTTCTGAGGGCGCTTTATCAAGTGCATTAATTATATTATTATTATTATTATGTACTGGTAGCAGGTGCAGGTCGGCTAGAAGCAGTCACTGCTTTTCTACCACGATACTAATAAGACTGCTTAATCGGGAACGATTGTTTGTTTTTAAATTAGCATGCAAGTTTTCAATCCTGCAAGCAATTTGTGCAGCTCATAGTTTAGCTATTCATTCTTGGTATGCTAAATCTGCTACACAAATATATATGTATTCACTCACTACCTCAACTGTTCTCGTGATTATGCTATTCTTCCCACATTTTCTTTGGTGGGTGAGACTTAGTCTGTTGGCTACAGAATACCGACCCAGATCAGCTTAGGCTGTGGGTGAGCTATACAAACCTCTCCAGTGTAACACCGATATAGTTTTACGGCGCTGTGGAGTTACAGACGGAGATACGTACAAACATTTATATATGTTAGCAAAACGTGCAATTTCTAACAGTAAAGGATATACTTTAGCGTTTCTTGAATTGCTCCCAAAAATGTATTTCAATCACTGCCCCAATTAATGATTTCGCCTGCCAAGGTCTCTGAGTTAGATAGACTACTAGGCGTGAAAATAGTATCATATGGCTAATCAAATTCTAATTGAGACAATTAACTAGTCGCATTGCCAATCTAAGACTGTTGCGTATTGAGGTCATCGTTTCTATTCACCATCAACTCGGAAGAAATTAATGTTGATAACATATCACTTGTACTTTCAGCGATATCCAACAAGTTTAGCCACAGCTTACCATTAATAATAAAGCTGCTTAGATCTTCGTATGCATGTTGAATTGAAGAATCGGTGTAACCGACTTGCAGCTTTTTCGCAGAGTGTGATAACCTTTTTCTACACATATTTGTGAATACAATTTCA
>WPIO01000509.1:0-27500 GCA_009760855.2 Cristatella mucedo | reverse complement strand
GAATTATAACGTTAAAATTTGTTGGAAATGACACGCCCCTCGAGATAATATGTCCGACTGGTAGCATAACAAGATCATAAAAGAGTAAACCCCATATCAGCAGGGTGCCTAGACCTGCCTTTGCTTCCCCACCCCGCCCATAGCAACCGGCGGTTAACCGCATTCCAAGGCCCACTCCTTATTTACTTGGCAAAAACCTGTTTATATTGGTATGTTTACACCAGATAGTCACTTCCGGTTTGTGATATGATATGAACATACCAATATCAACAGGTAACGTATTGAGAATTTGCTGCTGCGGGGGCCGCCGTAACTAAGGACTCCATTATCACGGCACCGCATGAGTCCTGGGACAGCTGATCCAGTTCCTGTAGCCTCCATAACGCACGGGGCGGTGGCAGCAAATGGTCCTTTGTTCGGCCGCCGGTCAGCGTGGTGACTTGAATGGAACTAGCGCGTCATTTCCTGGAAGCCAGTCTGAAAATTTTTATTCATTTCTATTCAAGAAAATTTAGTTGATTTCAAGTTCTTATTTATGTCGTTAATAGTTAGATATTTGTATTGGTGAATGCCGGTGAGCCGCCCGGCTGTAGCCTGAATTGCCGGCCTGACGTATGAGACTTATCGCGGATATCATCTGCTTAAACTGTATAAGGATCTTGTTAGGTTGACCTATTCCTAAGATTCATATTTAAGTTAAAGTCGCAGGCTCACAAAAGCAAAATATAGGTTAAAAGCAGCTGTCAATTTGAAATTTGTGGTTTCTAGTAGTAAGGAAATGGTCAATTAAACGTTTAGTGGGAAAACCTGTAAACTGCAATTACAGGTAATTAAATTGTGATAAAACTGAACTGCTGCTCATAGGACACCCTAAGCTTGTGGCTGGATTAAAAAGCTTTGCCGTTCTAATAGGTGAAGCTATTGTGCAGCACTCACCACTTGCTCTAAATTTAGGTGTCGTATTCGACAGCTGCCTCGATTACAAAAGCTTCATTCAGAAGACTACTTCTACAGCTAGCCATCACATCCGATCCATGTCCAAGATAAGGAGCAGTTTTCCACAGTGGCTTGTAAAAAAATTAACTAGGTCTCTAGTTCTGTCTCGGCTTGATTATTGTCTTTTGGCTGGGCTGCCAAAGAATGCGATTATGCCACTACAGCTGACAATGAATATGGCTGCAAGGCTGGTCTTCAAGTCCCAGCGATTTGAGCACGTGTCTCCTTTGCTAAAAGAGCTAGGATGGTTGCCGGTTGAGCAAAGGATACAGAGTAAAGTTCTTACACTGACTCTCAGGACCTGCCATGGCTTGGCTCCTTCATA
Source organism: Cristatella mucedo (assembly GCA_009760855.2). Taxonomy (NCBI): domain Eukaryota; kingdom Metazoa; phylum Bryozoa; class Phylactolaemata; family Cristatellidae; genus Cristatella; species Cristatella mucedo. The sequence continues at coordinate 26,179 of WPIO01000509.1, read as the reverse complement.
CCTAGCTGAACTGCTGCATCAGTTTCAGCCTTTTCGCGTCGTCAGGTCCTGTGTGGACAATAAATTAGCTGTCCCATTCCTCTGCTTAAAGACAGTTGGCGACAGAAGCTTAAGCTCTGCAGGTCCTAGACTGTGGAACTCGCATCCACAATTCTTAGGCAACTACATCTACTCTCCAACTGCCGACTGTGGCACATCTTTTTCAGCTGTCCTGAACTGCTACTTCTATGCTACTCACTACCTCAACTGCTCTCCTGACTCAGCTATGTATCCCACTTTCTCTTTGTTGGGTGAGACGAAGTCTGTTGGCTAACGAATGTGTACCGAAAGCCGCTTAGGCTGTGAGTGAGCTATACAAAACTCTCCTGCATAACATCCACATGGTCTTTATGACTTTGTGGAGTTACTGATGGAGATAAATTACATTACATTACAATAATAATAATAATGCACTTGAGAAAGCATCCTTAGAGAAATCAATCTCTCTCTAGGAGCTTTACATTTGCTAATAAGGGAAATGCAGTTGCATGGTGATCATCATCATGCTTGATAAACAAACAAAATGACTGAAATGGTTAGGGGTGACATGCACAGGGTCAGCATGCAAATGTGGATAGTGGCTGTATGCAACGTGTCAGCATGCGAAGGCACATCAAGGATAAATCACAAGGACCCACTAAAAACTGTCCGAAATAAGTGTGTTTATAGGTTCTTTTTAAATGTGGTCAGGTCAGCAGATGTTCTGACGCAGGTCGGAGGAGAGTTCCAGGATTTTGGAGCATACGAACTAAATGCAAGGTCTCCAGAGGATTTTAGGTTTGTACGAGGTATTAGTAGACTGTTGGATTCCGGAAAGCTGGTGGAACGATGCTTGGCCTGATAGGGGAGTATATTTAAGAGATAGGCTGGGAGCTGATTCGACAGGAGATATGCTGACAGAGCCAATTTGAGATCAGCCTTTCCCATTTGTGATTCACACTGGTTTCGCCCATAACTAGTAATTTAGTTTTATCATCGCTTAGCTTTAGAACATTTGCTGCCATCCATGTGTGGATATCATCAATGCATGCAGCAAGTGAGTTGAGAGAATTTGAGGTGCTCCAAAGCTGAGAGGGATCAAAGGAAATGTACAACTGAGTGTCATTCACATAGAAGTGAAAGCATAGATTATGCTTGGCAGTCACATCAGCAAGAGGGAGAGTATAAACCGGGAAAAGAACCGGACCTGGCACGGAGCCCTGAGGTACTCCATATTTTAGAGGTACTTCGATGATCTTTGTCCATTCACATCAATACTCTGGAGTCTTCCAATGAGATAGGACGTGAACCACTGCAGACCAGTGCCAGTGATGCCCAGGCGAGATTAGAAGAGCTGTAGAAGAACTTTGTGATCTATGGTATTAAAAGCTGCCAAAAGATCAAGCAAAACAAGCAGAGACACTCTACCCATGTCTGCATTCCTAAGTAGGTCGTTGTATACCCTAAGCAAAGTTGACTCAGTGGAGTGATTAGCTCTGAAGCCAGAATGGAACTAACTAGTTAAGGTGTGAGGTAAGCAGTGAGTAGCAGAAGTCGAGATGGGATATCATGAATGCATGGACCAACTTGGACATGACATCCTTTTCTAAATAAGCCCGAATTTTAGAAATGTTTTGAAACTAAAAATGGGTAGACTTGACTGAGGAGCTGATATGGTCATCTAACGAAAGGTTGCTTTGGAATATGACACCCAAATTTCGAGCTGACTCAACAGGAGTAACGCTGGCAGAGCCAATTTTTAGCCTCAGTCTTTCCAATTTGTGAATCACACTGGGTTTGCTTATGACCAGTAAGTAAGTTTTATCATCATTCAGATTTGTAAAATTCGCTGCCATCTATTATGAGATGTCACTAATACATGTTGCAAGTGATTTGAGAGAATTTGAGGTGCTTGATGACTGGGAGGGATCTAAGCAAAGGTTCAACCTGCACAACAGGTATACCTGCCAAATGCAAAGATATCCAAAATAAACCATCTTCCTTTCTTATACCTTTTGATGGAAAACTACGTATCTTAACACTAAATGAAGCAATAAGCTCTTAGGTGTTTACTCTCTAGAACTCTGGTAATATCAGAGGGTTAATGACTAATAAATACATAATTCATTTTACCAAATTCAAAAGCCTATTTTTTTTAGTGGAAGAGCCTTATTGCGTATAGACACTAATTATGGATGGCAACACAGGATCACTTAATGCAGGATTAAAATCCATGATCTCACTTGTGAATGAAAGCACCTTACTCCTTGGCTATGAGTCATTCCTTATTCCTCACTTGGTTGGCTTTCACTTTAATCTATGCCGATAATTTATTTCATAATTGTGTTTTCATTTAGCTCCACGTATTGCAACGTTTTAAGAGACCATGTATCTATGGACCTAATTTGTGCATGTAAGAAGTTAATTTGGTACCTAAATAAAAATAACCTTATGCAGCTTCATTATTGGTTTCGCAATTATTGAAATAATAGTATTTACCATAGGTTTGAATTGTGTGAGCACATGCCTGCCATGCACTAGCAAATTCATCTTCACGCTCGAAAACCTTTTCCGCCGCCTACAATAAATCAAGTCGCATCGTAAACATATTTATTTCTTACTCTAGGATATCACACCGACAAGAAAAAAGTTGACTCAAAATGATGCAGCTTCTTATGAAAAATAGGCTGAGACTGTGCACTGTGTTGTAACCATATTTTCTTGATGACCCTGTACAAGTCACTCCTAACCGTGCTAAGCTTGTTGTCACTGAGCATGCTACCGGTAATCAGCCGATGGTACTTCCTTAGCAAGGAACGTAAAGTACCTAAACAGAAATTGAGTTATCTGAAGGCTTTATGTCAAGTGTTTTATGATTATTATTATGACAGACCTTAATTTGCAGCAAATCCGAAGTGCCCAGATAGAGACTAAGTTTTATGAGGGCACTGTACCAAGTGTATTAAAAATATTACTAATACAATTTAGAAGCTCATGAAAGAGAAATCATTCACAATCGGTCTGTTTGTATCAAAAGGGCCATATGCTGGATGGCTTCAAGCTCTGTCTTACTTGGCTTGCGATCAAATAATAATAATTGGAATACTAAAGCATTAGCAAAGCGCCCTCAGAGAAGTCAATCACTCTCCAGGAGCTTTACATTTTTCTGCGGCACAGGGAAACGCGATTAAATGATGAGTAACGACATGCTTGATAAACAACACGAATATCATGGCTAAGGATGAAATGCACAGGGTCAGCATGCAAGTGTAATTAGTGGATCAGTAGCAGCATGCATCGTGGAAGCCGTCATAAGCACGAGAAGAACGAATCTCAGCGACCCACTGAATGCTGCCCTAAATAGGTATGTTTTTAAGTTATTTTCAAATGTGGTCAAGTCAGGGGATGTTTTGACGCAAGTCGGGAGTGAGTTCTAGGCTTTGGGACTATACGAACCAATGGCACAGTCAAAGGATTTGATGTTTGTACGAATCCGAAAAGCTGGTGGTACGATGCTTGGCCTTGTGGGGGAGTAAATCTGAGAGATAGGCTCAAGCCAAATAATGAAGTGACCTAAAAGTGAGCGACTAAAGCTGGAAGTCTATTCGTTGCTTGACTACGAGCCAGTGCAGGTCGGTGAGAATTGGTGTGATGTCGCGATTGTGATGCTCACGAAAGACATGATTTGCTGCAGAGTTTTGTACTAGCTGCCAGTGCCTGATTGCCGTACTGGTAGGGCCAGCAACCAGTGAACTACAGAAATGAAAAAGAGATGTTGCAAGTGCATGGACCAAGTTAGAAGCATTACGCTTATGTAAACAGGCCCAAATTTATTCATGTTATGTATTTGAAAGTAGACACACTTGATTGTGGAGCTGATGTGGTAGTCTACCGAGAGGTCATTTTGGAATGTGACACGAAGATTTCGAGCTGATTTAACAAGAGATATGCTGGCAGAGCTAACTTTGAGCGTTAGCCTTTCCAATTTCGGAATCTCACTGGGTTTACCCATACACAATACGTTAGTCATATTATTGTTTAGTTTGAGATAATTTTATGCCATTTATGTAGGGATGTCATCACTACATGCAGCAAGGGCGTTGAGAGAATTCGAGGTGCTCGAAGGCTTGGAGGGATCAAAGCGAAGGTACGAATGAATTTCGTCCGTATAGAAGTGGAAGCCTACATTGTGCTTGGCAATTGCATCAAGCGAGAGGGAGAGTATAAACGGTCAAAAGAACCGGACATAGGCCGGAGCCCTAAGGTGCCCCATATTTCAGAGGCACCTATGATGATATTTGTTCATTCACATCAATAATCTGCAGCCTCTCCATGATATAGGTCTATTTCTATTTGGATAAATGCGATAATTACATCGGACGTTGCTTGAGGTCTAATTGAATTTGTAAGCATTACAAATTAAACTGTACTCTTTTAATTTGTATAGAAAACATAACAGTTAGATTCATAGCGATCGTTTAAATGTTGCTGATCGATGTTCTTGTTTATCTTCTTTATCCCATTAAATAAATAATAAACATTTTGAAAATGAAATATTTTATAGCTATAGCTTAGTTTACTCGAGACTTCTTGAGTAATCAATGAGACACGCGTCATATTGCCAGAATGACTCAAATCCCTTAGCCGTGATGACACACTAGGTAAGGCAGTTGCTTTCACGACCTCAGCCCCGATGTTTCGGTTCGATTCCTGCAGTGGGCGATCCTTTATCGCCATTGCAAGTGGTGGTGATAGCCGTGAAGGCTCTCCTGTAGCTATACAAAACGAAGCTGTTTAATCGGCTAGAATTCATTTATTTTACCCTATTCCACTTCGACGAGCATACAAGAAATCCATTATGCCACTACCCCGGACTATGAACATGGCTGCAAGGCTGGTCTCCAAGTCCCAGCAGTTTGAGCACGTTTCACCTTTGCTGAAAGAGCTACGATGGTTGCCGGTTGAGCAAAGGATACAAAGCAAAGTTCTTACACTGACCCACAAGGCCCGTCATGGCTTGGCTCCTTCGTACCTAGCTGAACTGCTGCATCAGTTTCAGCCTGTTCGTGCCCTGAGGTCCTGCATGGACAATTAATTAGCTATCCGATTCCTTCGCTTAAAGACTGTTGGCGACAGAAGCTTTAGCTCCACAGGTCCTAGACTGTGGAACCCGCTTCCACAATTCTTACGCAACGACAACTACTCTCCTACTGCCGACTATGGCACATCTTTTACAGCGGTCCTGAGCTGATACTTCTATGGTACCCACTACCTCAACTGCTCTCCTGACTCTGCTATGCTTCCCACTTTCTCTTTGTAGGGTGAGACGAAGTCTGTTGGCTACCGAATGCATACCGAAAGCCGCTTAGGCTGTGAGTGAGCTATACAAAACTCCCCTGCGTAACACCCAAATAGTCTTTATTACTTTGTGGAGTTACAGAGTAGATACATTACATTACATTGCATATAAAACATTACAGTGGGAACAATATTGATGTGGATCCATAGATCGAGAAGTAATCGACAATTACTGAAAAAAACTAACTGAAAAATATTGGAGTTACGGCTAAGGGTACCCTAAAAGACAACTGCTGCTCATAAGACACCCTAAGGGTATGACAGGATTAAAAGGCTTTGCTCTTACAATAGTTTATGCTGTCGTGCGACCATCACCATGTGATCGTAATTCAGTTGTCGTTTTCTACCACCGCCTCAATTTTAAAAGCTTCATTCAGTTGAGTACTTCTACAGCTAGCCTCACGTCTGATCCATATCTAAGATTAGGAGCTATCTTCAACTAGGATTAGCAAAAAATCTAACTAGCTCTTCAGTTCTGTCATGGCTTGATTATTGTAATTTTTTTGGCAGGGCTACCTAAGAAATTGACTAGGCCACTGCAGCTGACTATGAATATGGCTGCAAGGCTAGTCTTCAAGTCCCATACGGTTGAGCTTGTATCTACTTTGCAAGAAAAGCTAGGATAGATGCCGGTGGAGAAAAGGATTCAGAGTAAAGTTCTTATGCTGACACACAAGGCCTGCCAATGCTTGGCTCCTCCGTAACTAGCTGAACTGCCTCACCAGTTTCAGCCTCTTCGCGCCATCGGATCCTATGTGGGAAATAAGTTAGCTGTTCCGTTCCTTCGCTTAAAGACCATTGGTGACGGATGCTTTACCTCAGCAGGTCCTAGACTTCGGAACTCGCTTCCACATTTCCTATGCACCGACTACTACTCTCTTGTTGCCGACTATGGCTTATCCTTTTCAGTGGTCCTGACCAGCTACTTACATAATTGTGAGCCGTGATGGCACACTAGGTATGGCGGTTGCTTTCATGACCTCTGTCCCGAGGTCGTGGGTTCGATTCCTGTGGTGGGCGATCCTTCATCGCCGCCACAAGCGGTGGTGATAGCCCTAAAGGCTCTTCTGTTGCTTTACAAAAAGAGGCTGTTAAATCACCTAGGATTAATTATTATAGTGATCACTACTTCGGCTTCTCTCCTCAATTTGCTTTTCTTCCTCCTTTCTCATCGTTGCGTGAGAAGAAGTCTGTTGGCTACGGAATGCCTACCGAAAGCCGCTAGGCTGTGAGTGTGCTATACGAAGCTCTCCTTCGTAACACCCACATAGTATTTGTGCTTTATGGAGCTACAGACGAGATACGTCTCGTTACGTTACATTAACCTGCTACCTAGAACCCATTAAATTAAATAGTAAAAACATCTAATAAAGTAATAATGAATTTCTTGTAGTCATTATGCATTACCATGCAATACGTCATCCACAGGGACAAAGTAATTAATGCGACCCACGTGTTTCCTCATTTTTACATGTTTCTAATTCTCTTGGGACAAAATTCACATGAGAGTGAAATTCAGGCATATTTAAGTTAACACCTATATCTAGACTTGTTACCGAAAAATGCTTGCTAGAGGTGACTGCATTTAACTTGAGACTTTCAGCCTCATGAAGGTGTCGAGCTACCCAAACAAATACTCGTAGGATCAGCGACGACATGAACCCACTTTGAATGGTGATACCACGTAAGCAGAAGACACGTGAAAAGAAGCTACATATATGTTAGCTCATCAAAGCAATTCACTGTTAACCTTACATGACTTTCAATTAAAATGTTGTTCTGCACCGCTGCCTGGAATTTGTGTGGTGCTACAAAAGATACTTTATCTTGGCCATTTATAAACACCAATACTAATAATAACACTATAAAATTTGCATAGCTCTCTCAGAGAACATAGACTCTTTCTATGAATTTTAAATATGTTTTAAAGAAAGAATGACGAAAGGATTAGTGATAAAATTGGCAATTTAACAAATCCTAACGTAGTCAGGTGTGACAGAAACTTCGTTTACATATGGCTATTAATAGCATTCATATTCACTGACTGCTCGTACCAGCACACACTGGACGAATCACGTAGACTTCCATATTTGAGACCAACCACAGCTCGGCGAAGGCTGCAGAATCACTACGGCACACACTGGACACCATGCCGATGTAGGGAAAGTGCCTGAAAAGAGATCAAGTTCTCCAAGGGCGCTTTTATTAATATTATTATTATTGTTATTATTGATATTTATCTTGAGCTATCGACACAAGCCAATCCTTATTTCCAGCCTTAATACAGATGCTGCAATGCAATTCAAAGTTGATTATGGATAAACATTAAGCCTACAGGTGATTGTGACACCACCAATAGTCAAAGCGCATGGAAGAGCTTAAAACAACGCCTTCACCAGAACCACAACTTCTGCAGCAGCAGCTGCTGCCGGAACAGTGTCATAATTATCATTATCATCATCATCCTCGTCGGTAGCAGCATCAGCAGCAGTAGTAGCCGCAGTAGAAGCAGCAGAAGCAGTGGTGCAACAACAGCTACTGCAGCTGCAGCAGCACAAAGTAGCTGCCACTAAGGATTCCTGTTTCTCCGTAATACTGAATGTTCTGCTTTATTTAATGCGGTTAGTGTTCGCATTAGATTTACTAAAGAGTCTTTAAGAAAAAAATGTCATTCATACGAAAATATAACAATATAGGGTGCATAGAGATGCAAATCTGGGTCGGCAAGCCCAGACTGGGTTTAAAGTATTGCAGTTCTACGGGAAGTTTTCATTGCTAAAAAGGGTACAAATCTGTGAGGAAAAATAAACCTAAAAGTCTCCCACGTCTTATTTAGTAATAAGGCTTTTGAATCATCTTGTACGTAGGAAGGTTCTAATTATTATCAATTTGTAGTATTTCGCTACGTACGCATGGCTTCGTAGTAGGAAGTCGAGATGCAAAACAAGATGGAGCGATTTAGGCATTCGGAGAAGCCAGACTCATGAAACAAAGCAAGAATTGGATTTTAAATTGAATTTGGTGATGTAATAACCCATTGCCATTATTTGACATATATTTTAGTTACTAAAATAAAAATTAAAAAATTTAAATTTAAATTTAAACGAAAATTTCGTTTATCTTAAAGTATGAGAAAATCGTCCTATAACAAAATTGCTTTGCATCAATAATGAATTAGTATTAATAATGGCAGCAAGGAAATCTTTTCTCAAACTTTGAGCTTTGTTAGCAGCAGTTGCCAAATCAAACCAAAATGGGTATATTTTATCCACTCTAAGAAAACTAAAAAACGGAAATTAGTTGGCATTAAATTACCCAGCAAAGTCCAGTATTTTCTGCTGGAATGATAGAACACCATGAAGAAAAAACTGTGAGCTCAAAATCAACAATTCAGGACTTAGTGATATGCTTGCATATTTTTGGCAGATATGACGAAAGAAAAGAGAGGCAAAGAGGAAGAGAAGCGAAGATAGAAAGAGTGAGAGAGAGAGAGAGAGAGAGAGAGAGAGAGAGAGAGAGAGGGGGGGGAGGTAAAGGGGAAGGAAAGAGAGAAAGAGAACGAGAGAGACTTAAAAAGTGGCCGTGAATCTGAAATAATTTGAGTACTCTGTCATTGTAAATCCTGTTTGGTAGCTAATAAAGGCCAATGTACATGCCTCCCAGCTTTTCTTCAGCTTAACATATACTGACCTTCTTTAAGCCTTTAAAAAATGTCTTCGTAGCTATTATTTGATCTCCGCTTGGTTCAACCCTAAAAAATGACGAGCGTTTCATGATGAGCTCTATGGTTACATTACAGCCTCAGGTTTATTGCTTATAAATTACACATTCATTGATTGTACAACTCTACGACCGTTTCGGGCCCTTGGAATTTTGATCTTGCTGAAGGTACAGATATCAAGGCTCACTGGTACAAGGCGGAATGTAGAAGATATAAGGATTTGCAAAGAGGTATTACATTCTTTCGCAAACTCCCTGCCGAGCTCAGTCTGGTTACGGGCGGTCATCAGGCGGTAGCACTCGGTTTGGCACAGTGGTTAAGATGGTGGCCCCAACCGAAATCTGAATGACATCGTAAACGCACTTAAGCCCACTGGCATACGTGAAAAAATATAAATTGGGTTGTCTTTAATGCTATACTACTAAACTACATTTCAAAACGCACACAATCAACAAACACATACACTTTGGTATATATGTATAAATAAATATATATATTCATATTTTAGTATACATATATATATATATACATACTTTAGTATATATATATATATATATATATATATGTAGATTGTCCTATTCCACATCCACTAACATATTTTAGTGTATATATATATATATATATATATATATATATATATATATATATATATATATATATGTATATATATATATATATATATATTACATATATACTATATATATATATATATATATATATATATATATATGTATACTAAAATATGCTATTGAATGTGGAATAGGGCAGAGACTGTTGAAATAATTGGATCTGCATGTAGTGAGATGAACCTAATTCGATAATTTCAGGTCAGGCTGGCATGAAATCACGGCGAATATGTGTCCGATTGTGTCTGTATTTCAATAATGGGGCCGTTTACAAGTGCTACAGAAGAAATTTATTAAGTCGGGTCATGAAATTCGACACTAAAGGCGTCAGTTAAATTTTCAAAACTAATGCCAGAATTACTCTCTTAAAAAAATGTATCAGAGAAATCTGCCAAAAAAAGACTCGGTTCCCGAGGGAGACGAAGTAATGCCATTGTTAAGATTTCGTTGTCCGAAGGCCCAAGGCGAGAGATTTGAATTACTGCTGTAGGAGGACCACAAACAGTTTAAAATTTAGGAAGGAACTTGGGACAATGGGACTCTGAACAAATTATAATTGATCCAGAGGTCTGGAAGAAGAGGATGTTTATCCAAGGAATGTAACAAAACTATTATTGAACGTAGTCTCTCATACGTTGCCCTCCGATTTTGGTCACGCGGTTTTTTGAGTAAAATTAACCTAAAATTAGCTTCATTTGGAAAGTGCATTTCAATTAAAAATACTATTAAATCAAACATTTTAAGTTTTTATTTTACACAGTTGACTGTATTTCACGATTAACATAATTCTGGCTAAATTTCATTTGAACGCTTAATTTACCCTTGAAGCAAAGTCCGAGGTTCGAGACTTTAAAGCAAATAGAGCGATTAAATTAGGTATCATTTATTTTTATAAATTAAAAGTAAGCACTCTCTGAAAGCACACCCTAAACAATTAGTAAGATTGGTTGCATTCGTGAGCTCTTTATGTATAAGAGAATTTGCAAATCAGCACGCGATTGCAATAACTAACCACGATTGAGAATTTCAACATGAAGGTCGAGACAATCAACAAATGAAGATTAATTTCATTCAAAAATTGTTTGAGATCATTGCGAAGGTCTGGATACAAATGATTTTACGTAGAACAGTAGCAAAAAAAAGCGGAGCTAGTGAACTACCGCTTGCTAGATCCAAATCAAGAGGGAAAATGTTGTTTTTGCATACTAGTTAAACCTAGAGAGCAACTGAGCGGATATATGTTTGGGTCTCGGAGACGACTTCAAGATCAATCGCTACACCTTTTAGGGCAGGAAAAAGTAGTCTCACGTTTCAGTAAAGCTTTGAGGAATTTGTTTATAGAACGCTACCCAGACTTAAACTTGTGTTTTTTCAGGGTTCAAGAGGCAGCACTGTACCGAAACTGCTCTCCTCCGTGTTAACAATGACATTCTACGTGGCAACGACGACGGGAATGACACTGCCCAAGCTCTGCTAGATCTGTCCGCTGCCTTCAACACTATTGATGACGAAGTTCTGCTTGAACGATTGACAACAACTATCGGTCTGGCAGACAAAGCACTGGCGTGGTTTAAATCCTACTTGTCTGATCGTGTTAAATCCATGTCGTGTGGGGGTCAGGTCTCAGACACGAGAAGGGTCACCTGTTGAGTCCCTCAAGGGTCTGTACTAGGTCCCTTTCTTTTCTCCATTTATACGCGACCTCAGGGCAAAGTGATTAAGGCCCATGGAATAGGATATCACTTCTATGCTGACGATACGATATAGTATTTGTCATTTAAACTGTCGGAATATGCTGCGGCAACTGAGAAACTGAATGCTTGCTTTGCCGATATTCGATCCTGGATGTCGGAAAACTTCCTGAAATTAAATGATGATAAAACCAAATTGCTGCTCATAGAACACCCTAAGCGTGTGGCAATATTAAAAGGCTTGACCGGCTTAATAGGTGACCCTATTGTACGGCCATCACTACTTGCACGTAATATAGGTGTCGTGTTCGACAGCTGCCTCAATTTCAAAAGCTTCATTCAGAAGACTGCCTCTACTCTAATTAGCCATCACATCCGATCCCAATCCAAGATTAGGAGCTGTCTCCACAGCGGCTTGTAAACAATTTAACCAGGTCTCAAGTTCTGTCTCGGCTTGATTATTGTAATTCCCTTTTGGTTGGGCTACCAAAGAAAGCTATTGTGCCACTACAGCAGCCAATGAATATGGCTGCAAGGCTGGTCTTCAAGTCCCAGTGATTTGAGCACGTGTCACCATTGCTGAAGGAGCTACGATGGTTGCCGGTTGAGCGAAGGATACAGAGCAAAGTTCTTAGGCTGACCCTCAAAGCCTGCCACGGCTCGGCTCCTTCATACCTAGCTGAGCTGCTGCATCACTTTCAGACTGTTTGCACCCAAAGGTCCTGTGTGGAAAATAAATTAGCTGTCCCATTCCTCCACTTAAAGACAGTTGGCAACAGAAGCTTTAGCTCTACAGGTCCTAGACTGTGGAACTCGCCTCCACAATTCTTGCTCGACGACAACTACTCTCCTACTGCCGACTATGGCACATCTTTTACTGCGGTTCTGAGCTGCTACTTCTATGCTACTCACTACCTCAACTGCTCTCCTGACTCTGCTATGTTTTCCACTTTCTCTTGGCTGTGTGAGACGAAGTCTGTCGGCTACTGAATGCATACCGAAAGCCGCTTAGGCTGTGAGTGAGCTATGCAAAACTCTCCAGCGTAACACCCACATAGTCTTTATGACTTTGTGGATTTACAGACGAAGATACATTACATTACACTACATTCTTTCCGGCTGTGGAGTTGTCAGGAATATGGTAATCACTAGTGAAATTAACTATTCTCCTATTTACTACCATCTACGTGTGAATGATTAGGTCCGTGTGTTCTTGAGTAGCAACTTCAAATTTGTTTTATGTTCCTTCTATTGATACAAGGAAACGTGATAATAGACAGCTTATCGTCGTCAAATCAGTGTTACAGTCACTTGTTGTGAGTACGAGGCTTACCAATCACACAAGTAAAATTAGATATTTGCAATACCTTGTTAATCTCATCAATCAATTAATTTGTTACAAATTGATGCATATTTGGTAGCACACGTGAAATAATGTACATGCTGGCTAGATGCATGAAAATAATAATAATGTACTTGATAAAGCATCCTCAGTGAAATCAATATCTTTCTAGGCGCTTTACGTTTACTGCAAAGGGAAATGCATTTGAATAGTGAGTAACATTATGCTTGATAAACAAACAAAATGAATGAATAACATGGTTATGGGTGAAATTAGTGCGGTCAGCATGCAGATGTGGTTAGTGGCAGCATGCACAGTGTCAGCCAGCGTAAGCACATCAAGGACGAATCACAGGGACCCACTAAATGCTGTCCTAAAGAGTTGTGTTTTAAAGTTCTTTTTAAATGTGATCAAGGCATGGGATGTTTTGACGCAGGTGGGGAGGAAGTACCAAGCTTTGGGAGCATACGAACTAAATGCATGGTCTCCATAGGATTTTAGGTTTTTACGAGGTATTTGTAGACTGATGGATTCCGAAAAGCTGGTGGTACGATTTTGTGCCTGGTGGGGTAGTAGATCTGAGAGATAGGCTGGAGCCACAGAATCAAGTGACCAAAAAGTGAGCGACAAACCTTGAAGTCTATCTGTTTCTTGACTGGCAGCCAGTGCAGGTCGGTGAGAAGTGATGTGATGTGGAAGACGAGCACTGATGAAAAGTAAAACGGAGAGCCGTATACAAAATGCACGTGGATATTAGAAATATTTTATTTTTTTCGACACGCTGAAGGCTATGTAAAGAAATTTAAAAAATTACATTATAACGTAGCCTCACCATAAAATGAACAAATAACCTCTAAGATTTGTAGGACATGCTTACAGGATTTAGTAATCAACACTACCTTGACGAAGTCATTTCTGTCTATGCTGTATTGACTGAGCTCTGTGCTGCAGCTTACCTTGCCGATTCAAATCATGCGTGACAAACGGTAATTTTTACTAAAATTTCAAATCTAATGATGCCCCTCTGATTACAGTTCACTGAAAATTGCATCCTTTACAGCACTTGAATATGCTGGCAATGATGAAAAGCATGTACGTAGCACAACGTGAGCCTTCCGGCCTTTATTAGATGTATTACGACCCCGAAGTATCGAACGAGATTCTACGAATAATATCCAAAGATTATAACATTTTAAATTTTGAACTCAATAATATTATTGTAATAATTTATAATATCTGTCTCCGAGGGTTATCGACCAAGGGTACTGTTATCACTAACAACGCTGCAGTAAAAAGTTATGCGAAAAACTGAATTAATCGTACTTTAGTGGAGAGGTTTATAGTGGTTCACTGCACTTATACACGCCGTCATACCTGTCTAGCCTCCAAATATATTCCTGATTTTTAGTTTTTTAATCATTTTCTGAAAAATTAAGCTAGCTGCCTTGGTGCAGCGGTTAAAGTGCTCGCCCGACCAAGGTCAGGTTGAAGTCGTGGGGTCGAGCACCGAGACACATGTGAAGCGCCTGAGTACATATTAAGTTCCCCTAGGGCGATATGCACATGAATTGTATGTACATTTATATTTATACAAAAGTGGTCTTAATTTTAAATTGAAAGAATGACACCTAAATATTAATCATAAAAAACGGAACGCAAAGAGTCCTTTGAATATTTATACAAGCCAAACTCATTCCAACTGATACCACTCTTGGGTTGTATCTTAATTATTTACTAGGTAATGGCAGAACACCTGCGGTGACCTCCCATTATTTGTGTTCGATGAGTGCAACATGGTATGACTATGATATTTGTATTTCTAAGAGATCCTTCATGGAACTAAATCGCTTTCTAGTCACATCCAGGTAAATATTTGTTTTTTATAATGACAAGTTCTGGGCGCCAGCTGATGTGCTTACACCAAGAATAATTCACAAAGGTACAGCCTATACTGCCCAGGACAAGCGTGTTTTTATCTTGATATAGCTGTTTGAAATTCAAGGAATTTCACGACGTTCTGCTACAGAGCAAAAGAAGTTGTATGTTATATGCTGCAGCTAATAGAGTAACTTTCATTTAGTTAAAATAAGCTAGTAAGATCTTATTTTTCATGGATTGCTAGTCCTAAACCTGTCTTACTAAAGTTGGCAGGACGTACGTCGTTCTTACCCAAAGAAGTTGAATAATGCAATCTTCCATACCTGTTTGTGCCGGAATTGAGTTTCAAGTCCAAATCTTCCGTTACATTAGTGTTTGGTAAACAATTGCCTGTGCTCATGCTTGTGGATGTGTTAATAGTACCTAAAAAAGTCAGTTGCAGATGTGAAACAGGGAGTTCAACAGGAAATAAAGAATAAATGACTTGTATGAATTTTTTCCTAGCTGTTATTTGCTAACTAATTACTGAAATGTACTCACCTCTCGTTCCCGTATTTCGGAGATTAGACATCGTCTGAATACGTTGCCACCAATCATGAAAATCATACGTATTAGGATTTTTAGGAAATCTACAGCCCGCAAAATAAACATTAAACAACAGTCCAAGTTTATAAACAAGATTGTCACTTAATGACCGAACACAGCTCTATTTATTATCTAAAAAATAATAAATATACCCTTACTCAGCAGCATTGACCGTCGTTAGAGGTTGAGAGTCTGGCAGAAAGGCATTGCCTGTTTTATTGCAATAAGGGCACTTGATGTATTTAAATAAGTCTGAACTATGGTTGTCGATGGCAATGCTTTCATGATTTCCGGGGTGTGAGACGCTATCGTCCATTTCCTCCGCTCCAAAATCGTCATTTTCTGATTCCATAGACTCACCATTAGGTGGAATTTCACCTGCGTCATCTTCAAATGCTCCATGAGGAAGCATGCTGAAAGTTTTCAATGAAGTTATTAAACTAGCATCGAAGAAAGATGACGTCAGTCAAACTGCCATCTGAGTTAAAATTACCGTATTCTTGAATTGTATTTTGTCAAATTCAGGGTGTGTTCATCGATTTACCTTTTTGCACATGCATAGTGTAATTTGTGTCCACAGCTGTCCACATGAATACCAAACGGCTTTTCAGCAGGTACAAACCACGGCTTCCATTTCCAATCGTATTTTCTTGGGGGATGAATCTGAGAGAGGACCATTGACCTAAAGGTAAGGCACGTGCTTTGTACAATCCAAGTATCGGATGTCAAAATGCCAGTTTCAGTTCAGAATAGCAGCCTTTGTAATATATTAGCTGGTTTTAACAGCCGTATTTGTATGTCAACAGAAGAGCCAAAAAAGATATCGGTGCTTGCAGTTGGCAATGAATGAACACCAGCTGCAGAGTAGAAACCACGATCTCATTCGTGAAGAAGAATCACCTTACCTCATGACCTATCACTTCCCAGTAATTGATTGCTGCGAGTTATTATTATAAATACCACTAGCCAAACTGATTAGTTTCAAGCGTGGTTAGAAATGACGGAAATATAATTTCATATTTTAGATCATGTTCAAGCATACAGTTCTTTAATTTAATTATATGGTTTTCATCCACAAACTAAATTATTCAAACTACAACAGAGCGGGCATTTTTCAATGCAATTAATACCTTCTAAGAGTACATGCTAACATACAATTCCTCCCAATGAAAAATAATTTAATATCTTTGACAATCAGTTTTAATAGGTTTATGTCAATTTTTTGCGAGTATCCTCAACTTATCCATTGTAGCAAAGAATGTCCACCTTTTAATAATGCTTAAATTGTTCCTTATGCTGGGAAAATAAGCACTAAATTGTGAATATAAATACATTTATATATATTTAAATCCCGAGAGACATGCATTTAATTTGAACATGTCAGCTCGAGAATAAATAGAGAGCTTTTGCAAGATACGCATACTGGTCACAGTCCAAGATCTAATAAATCCATCAATTTCAACACGGGATCTTATCTGTAATGCCAATACATTGCTTTTACTTAATTTTAAATTTCTCATTATATATCGATGGTCTTTTTTCAGATTTGTTTATGCAGCACTAGTTGACTTAATAAAACAGTTTAGCCAGCTCATCATGCTATTCTCAAAGGTGAGTTTAAAGACTTTACATTGTGAAAATTCAGCGAATAAAGAGTCATTGTTATCACTCCAAACGACTTTATAAATTTGATGTATACGAACATTAATTAGCCTAGCCATAGCAAGACTTAGGGTCGCCAGAGGACGGCAACTCTGTTTCTGTTGAGCGACCGGAAGCCAGAGAAACCTCTTCAGAGTTCGAAATACAACAAAGCCGCTTCAGTTGGCCAATTATGCCGGCAGAGATATTTATTACTTCCTACCGGGTCCGGGGGCGGGGCTAGTAGGTCTTTGTAGCCCATTAAACATATACTATATTATTAAGTTTAATATTATATTATAGCACTCAAGCCAAGACAGGACAAGGGAGCTATCTGTTTTGGGGTGCCACCTTCACATATAGTGGATACATATAGTTGTATATAAATATATATAATTACAAATGCATGGATACATACATATAGTTACGTGGATTATATGAATCGTGATTGCACACAAGGTAAGTTGGTTGCTTTCGTGATCTCGGTCCCGAGGTCGTCGGTTCGATTCTGGTGGTGAGCGATCCTTTATCACCACAGCTTGCAGTGGCGATAACTATTATTTGGCTGAACTTTCTAATGTGGGTCACATCCACTATTTGGTTTAATACCGTGGTGACACCAGAGAAAAAACATTGTGATATTTAAAGAAGACTGTATATGTCTGGAACTTGTCTTGAAGGTCTTGCACAGGCTTTAAATAACAGTCCTGTCATTAACATGTCCTGTTGCTACCTTGAAAGTCAGGTCTACATTTCAAAATCACGTAAATTAAGCTCTTTTTTTCAACTCAGATCTAACCATCGTACTCCAATGTATGTGTGGTTAATTCTTCATATGAAGCAACTTTATAACAGTGTAGCAAGGCTAAACAAATCTCAGTGTGAATTGAACATAAGCCTAAATGAGCAATAATAGTCATTAAGCCCATATGAGAAGGCCAAGCCCAGTATTTCATATATTCACATGTGGGCATGTAAAATTGGTTGCTGGTTTAGCCGATTGGTAAATAATACTAATACTAATAATGTATTTGCGTAGCGAAATCATATAACCTACTCTATTTCGGGCACTTCTTTAACTATTCTGTAAAGCAAGAATGAAACTTATAGATCAGCAATATGTAAGTAACTGGAGTTGAGAAGAGTTGTCACAAATACTTGGGAAGATTTATTCTCTGTCGAACAGCCTGAATTATAGAGCCATGTTTTGCAGCTGGAAGGAAGCAGACTTGAGTGATAAGCTACTGTTACCAAAGAATGAAGTCTTTTCTGGAACTCGACAGGTTTAATTTGTGCAGACTCAGCTCGAGATATGCTAACAAAATTAACATTTAACGGTACTTTTTTAGTGGCTGTGTCACACTTTGCTTGATAAAGTTGAGGTGCTGGCCGCAACTGAGGTCAAGCCGAATTCATCTGACTACTGAGATAGCGGGTTGAATCCATTCCGAATGTGAAGAGCGGAGATAAACACCCAGTTCCTTAAGACATGACAGTAATAAGATCTCTGATAGCGGCCAACTGTACGTATGTTTCAAAAGAATATATCTCTGTCAGTAGCTACACCAAGCAGCAAAGACTACGTGGATGTCAAGTATGATAGTTTCGCATAAGATTTTTTAAGGCAAAAGAGCTTCCTGCTTTGATGCTGCACCCGTAAGACTTTTTATCGTGAAACAAATAGAAAAGAGAAGCATGTTTTATTAAGCTTAGCAATTGAGGAAGTTAATAGCATTGGATTGTGCCTCAGCACGTGCCTAAAAATGCACATTAGTTTGCAGAAGAATAAGTTGTTCTTGAAGAAATTGCGACTTTCCAAAGTCTATGTCATGCCTAGTAAAATCTTCTTTTGTGAAATGTCAGTAAACTAAGGAATTGAGAAGCTAATGTCAGTGCGTACAAGACCTAAGGGTCAAGGTAGGGTGACAGAGGTGCAGCATTTCAGCTTGATACGAAGGAGCCAGGCTGTTGCAAGCATTGCGGATTCACTAGAGCTTTACTATGTATAGATTTATTTCCATGCTTCTTGATATAAATGCTTGGAAATTACGTTACCGTGGACGTCTAAATAATTGTGGCTAAAGACAATTTTCCTTCATCATAGTTTGATCTGTAAACTTAAGTGTATTCGAGTGGACTACCAGTATATTCAGCTTGATCGTAGCCACTTGCACTTGCCTTGCTCTGCATAGAAATCACGCAAGACCATCACAGTAATCACAGTTTGTGTTAAGTCATTCATACGTACGGTTACTGTTAATGTAATTAAGAATTGAGAAAATCCCGGAGGTAGCCGACTTTCTGAAAGCTCAACGGTAAGAGAACTCTTAATATTTTTAGCATTGTAACAAACTGTCCGGAAATCTCTTTTTAAGAACTTGAGTGAATTTATGTAACTTAGACGCCAAATACCTAATAATACTGGCTTCGGATCTTTAAGCTAACTTGTGGCGCCTTGCTCAATACACAATATTGTTTCTAAAATGCATTGATATGATGCTGCCATGCATACCTAACGTCAGAAATACGTCATTAACCTCAGATCATGTCTCGGTACTTTTGAAAAGGGCTGTAGTCACACCACTACTCAAGATCGCCAAACTTGAGCAAGAGATCTTGAGCACCTTCTACAATGTCTCCTTTCAACCATTCCTATTAAAGAAATTGACACAAGTCGTTACTGACCAGCTGAAAAGGCGTTGATGTTTTGAACCTTGCTCGTAAGTTCCAGTATGGTTTTAGAGCTAATTATTACACGAGTCAGCCTTGCTGCAGGTGCATAGCGACCTTCCTGTGAATGCAGACTTAGGTCAAATATTTCTGTTTTTTCTTGATCATTTTTATCTTTTGATACTATGGATATCCAAATCCTTGTTAAGCACCTCCCATTTCGCTTTGGAATTACTGGCACCGCATTGCAATGGTTCAGATCCTATCTTACTGGCACACTCCAGACTATTGCTGTGAACGAACAGAGATCGTCCGAAGAACTTCTGAATATTGAGGTCCCTCATAGATCTGTGCATGGTCTTGTTCCTATTACGCTTTATACTCTACCCTTTGCTGATGTGATTGCCAAACATAATCTAGTCTTTCACATCTATGCAGAAGAAATTCAGTTGTACCGTTGCTTTGATCCCTCCCTGCCCTCCAGCATGTCAAATATTCTCAACTCCCTTGCAGTATTTATCGATGACATCCGAACATGAGTTGTAGCAAATTTTCTTAAATTGAATGACAATTACTGGTTAGGAGTAAGCCAATCGTGATTAAAAAGGCTAATACTTAAAATCGGCTTTGCTAGAATACTTACCATTTAAACTGCACACAATCTAGGTTTAAATTCCAAAGTGACCTTTCATTAAATAAAAAAAATATAATTGATTTGTATAGCACCCCGAGAGAACTTAGTTTCTATTCAGGCACTTCACATATGTCTAAGGGCTCGAACCCGTGACCTTAGCCAGACCTTAGTCGCTGAGAGCACCTTAACCACTAGACCAACCCAATGGCCACATCAGCTTCAAAATCACGTATGCCTATTCGAAGCTACCCAACATTGGTATAAATTCGGCATGAGTAGACCGGGATAACACATCTAAATAAGCCCTAAATGTATTTGTGATATCCTGTCTTGATCTCTGTAACTCAATGCCCATCTGTCTACCGGTCTGTGCACTCAGGAGCTTATAGCTGGTGAAAACGTTTAGGTTAGGCTAGTATGCTGTGAGCTTCGCTGTTGCCACGACACCCCTTTTCTAGCCTTCCCACACGGGCCCCAAGTTTTGCAATGTCAAGTAATGCAGCGACTTTACACTTTTGTTACACAGTTTTTTATCCCTTCATTTTTTGGCTCCAGTCTAGCTAGCAGATCTGCTCTACCACTTGGCCAGTGATAGTATTACCCTTCCATGCTTTTCACAATCTAACTTTATACCAATCAATACCTTGTAAAAACATGAAGTCCTTTAAAGACAGTGCCTTTAGTTCGTATTCTCCTAATGCCTGGAACTCACTCACGGCTTGGGTCAAGACCCGTCATATCCTGACTTGTTCACATTTAGATTTTGAAAGACACTAGCAAAGCATCTATTTATCACTGAGTTTACTGATCCCCGTTATTTGTCCTTTATGTGCTTATGAGTGCTGGCACTGTGGATGCTGCCACTAATCAAACTTGCTTGGTTACCCCGTCCATGTCCTCCTTAATCATGCTATTATTGTCGTTTATGAGCATCCACCCACAAAAACATTCGATTGTGCTTCCTTTGCTGCAAGTTTTAAGTGCCTAGAACTAGATTGAGCTGCCTGAGGGCACTACCTACCATGCTTTATTATTTTTATTATTATTAGCTCCAGAAATAAGTGTCGACATTGTTCGCAGTGCTATTGAATTGTTTGTACAGACAATGACTTAGCTGATATAAATAAATTGGCGACCAAAACAGAGACTATAATTTTCTTCTTCTTTTTTCCTTTCTCTAAAGAATTTGAAACTGGTGGGTGATAAGCTCATATCTAGTTTCTCATCGATATTTTAAACTACTAGCTTTACAATCCAAGCAATCTCTACAGTCCTCTAGTTGCATCATCAACCAATATATCGAGTTCTCGTTTATTTCAGGTTTTTCTGATTTCAATTATAGGTGCCATACAGTATCATTTAGTGGTCTGGCTATGATTGGAACTCGCTCCCTACTTGTGTCAAGACGTCCCTGACTTGACAGCATTTAAAAAGGACTTAAATTGCACCTATTTGTGACTGCGTTTAGTGGTTCCCTGTGATTCGTTCTTTATGTGCTCATACTTGGTAACATTGTAGCATGTTGCCACTAACCACGCTTGCATGGTGATCCTGTGCATGTCACCCCCAATCATGCTATTGATGTTGTTTATCAAGTATGATACCACTCACCATTCGATCGTGTTTCCTTTGGAGCAAATGCAAAGTGCTTATAAATAGATTGAGTTCTCCGAGGGCGCTTTATCAAGCGTTTTATTATGATTATCATTAATTTATTACCTAAATTGACCATACGGCTGAAGTTATAGTTTCCGAGTTTCAGGCACTTACTAGTATTCTCTAGTAGCTTGTTTAAGTCACTGTACTTACAACTGAACTCTCAAACGGGATAATCTGTTGTCCAAAAATTCAGTCATATCGTCTTTACTTATCATAAAATTGCGTACCATGTAATCACATGGAGATCTGATAATGCAGGTGTTTTCCATTCCTGATAACCAACGCCATCGGAGTATGACCAAATTTAGATTATCTGTACACCGATGACGCCATACGAAAACAAGTTTTCACCTCTGTTGCTTTACCCTGATTTTGATCTGTCGTAACTGGCAGGACACTAAAACTGAATTATGCTAAATCTTCAGGACGAGTTTGCCCTTCCAAATAAACTCACTGCCTCCCTCAGATATGATGGTCGTGTATACATCATTTTTGCAGTAGCTATTTAAGCAGCTGCAACATTAAGAAAGCATATAAATAATCGGAACTCTGTGTATGTTAACAGAAAAACGAGGACTAATCAGCATAGGCCAATTCAGGTTTCCATGCAAATATTACCGATCATGAATAGGTGATCAAAACACGCTAAAGGAAACGAACGGTTAATTTTTTTTTCACTTTGAAGCCGATGTTAAGTGCCTAGAAAGAGATTGGGTTCTCTGAGGGAGCGTTACCAAGTGCATTATTAATATTACTAGTAATCACAAACAGGTTAGCACCCTAGCGAGTAATAGCCGTAATCATAACCATAATTTCCTCTATCTTATTTTTCTCCAAAATATGTCATGTCAAGGAGTCGGAGGCAAGTCCTTAAAATGATCATTTTTTGAATTTGCAAATTGAAAGACAAATTAGCTATAAATTCAAAACCAAAATTTATAAAGTTTTCAGATGAGTAGAACATGGTCAATCAATTTATTACGTACGGCAAATTTAAACTAGAAGTAATTCAATTGAGCTCATTGAGCTCAACAAAATAATGATAATTAATATTACAATTATAATAATGCACTTAATAAAGCACCCTCAGAGAACTCAATCTCTTTCTAGGTGTTCTACATTTGCTGCAAAGGGAAATGAAATTGAATGGTGATTAATATCGTGCTTGATAAACAAACAAAATGAATAACATGCTTAGGGGTGACATGCACAGGGTCAGCATGCAAATGTGGTTAGTGGTAGCATGCACAGTGTTAGCCCGCACAAGACCATGAATTCTTTTCTTCGAAAAATAACAGTGCCTAAATAGCGGTTTTCTGATGAAATCAGAAAATACAAGCCACTTGGCCCTAAATGGAGCCGCAAAAATAGCCTCCGCCCCACCCCACGCAATAGAAACCGGCTGCAAACCGCATTCTAAGGCCCACTCAGTATTCACTTGGCCGAAACATATTTACAATAGTGTATTTACATCGGCTCACAAACCGGAAGTGAAGTTCTTCGGCATGTAAACTATCATTAGGGATAATATCTTAAGAATTTACTGCTGCCGGGACCGCCTTAACTAGGGAGTCCATTACCAAAGCATCACATGCATCCTGGGACGGCCAATCTGTTTCCCGTTACGGCCATAACGCTCGAGGCTATGGCTGTGAGTGGTCCTTTGTTCGCCGGCTGGTCAGCATGGTGACGTAGATGGAACTAGCCCTTCGTTTACTGGAAGTCATTCTGATCATTTCCATTCAAGGAAATGGAAGTGATTTCAACTTCTTCTTTATGTCGTATATGGTTAGATGTTTCTATTGGCGAATGCAGGTGAGCCACCCAACTGTAGAATGGTCGACTTCAGGTGGTATGAGTCCTATTCTGGATATGTTCCGCTGTGCTATAAACGAGTCTTGTTAGGTTGACCTTTTCCTAAGATACATATGTATCTATTTATGGAACTGTTTGTGCGATACCTAGCGTTTGCTAGTAATGTAATGTAATGTATCTCCGTCTGTAACTCCACAAAGTCATATAGACCATGTGGGTGTTACGCAGGAGAGTTTTGCATAGCACACTCACAGCCTAAGCGGCTTTCGGTACGCATTCGGTAGCCAACAGACTTCGTCTCACGCAACAAAGAGAAAGTGGGAAGCATAGCAGGGTCAGGAGAGCAGTTGAGGTAGTGAGTAGCGTAGAAGTAGCAGCTCAGGACCGCTGAAAAAGATGTGCCATAGTCGGCAGTAGGAAAGTAGTTGTCGTTGCACAAGAATTGTGGAAGCGAGTTCCACAGTCTAGGACCTGCAGAGCTAAAGCTTTTGTCGCCAACTGTCTTTAAGTGGAGGAATTGGACAGCTAATTAATCGTCCACACAGGACCTCAGGGCACGGACAGGCTGAAACTGATTTAGTGGTTCACCTAGGTACGAAGGAGCCAAGCCGTGGCGGTACTTGCGGATCAGCGTAAGAACTTGGCTCTGTATTATTTGCTCAACCGGCAACCATCCTAGCTCTTTTAGCAAAGCTGGGACTTGAAGACCAGCCTTGCAGACATATTCATAGTCAGCTGTAGTGGCACAATAGCTTTCTTTGGCAGCCCAGCCAAAAGGGAATTACAATAATCAAGCCGAGACAGAACTAAACAGCTAGTTAAATATTTTGCAAGCCACTGTGGGAGACAGCTCCTAATCTTGGATAGGGATCGGATGTGATGGCTAGCTGTAGAGGCAGTCTTCTGAATAAAGCATTTGCAATTGAGGCAGCTGTCGAACACGACACCAAAATTACGAGCACGTGGTGAAGGTCACACAATAGCATCACCTATTAGAACAGCAAAGCCTTTTAATCCAGCCACACGCTTAGGGTGTCCTATGAGCAGCAGTTCGGTTTTGTTTGCTAGTGCTGTCGCTTATTTATAGCTTGGGGTTCTCAAGGATACCTGAAAACGGCAGTCTGCTATGTCTAATGTCATATATCCTAAAATTATGATCCGATCGCCTTAAATATTTTAAATATATGATTTATTTTAGTTACACATTATTATATCCTTCTCCCGTGCATATTGGAGCTCATTGGATAGACTTTTTTTGATCAGAAACTGGCAATGTTTGTCAGGCTAAGCCTTTGTAATTCTTTCATCTACCTATCGTACTAATATCGCAGGTAAGCTAGTAGTGACCCGATCAACGTGAAATTTGAATTACGCGATCGTAAGTATGAGCTTTACAGGTATATGATGAAAAATGCAGTAATGCAGTCTTCTTTTCATCACCTACTTGCTCATACA
Organism: Cristatella mucedo; assembly: GCA_009760855.2. NCBI lineage: Eukaryota > Metazoa > Bryozoa > Phylactolaemata > Cristatellidae > Cristatella > Cristatella mucedo. Next base: position 1,086 of record WPIO01000509.1, on the reverse strand, counting down.
GTTGCCATCTGGGCGCTTTCCCAACATTGGTACTCGGTAACTTATCAAGTCTACCGCTTTGTTTATACTAGGCCGATTGATGTGAAATTAGCAATATTGGCGGGGCTCACCTAACTCTGTGCCCCCCCCCCTGTTAATCCAGGTATGATAGATCTGTGTGAACATGATGTGCCGGTCACAAATGACCTTAACAGCACGAAACACATGATTTGACCGAATTTAAATCCAGCCAAAAGCACAAGTTCTATACAGAATTTGAAAATAAATAAATATATAAATCCTAACTGATTAAACAGCCTTTTTTTGTATAGCCGGGTCGTCAAAGAAACCACTTTACCTAGTGTGCCATCACGGCTCACCAATTTGATGGTTCACTGTGTGTTATCCTATGAGTGCTAATGCGAGTTGAGGCTGTATATTGTATTTTAAACAATCCGACACGTGTTCAAAGTTATATTTATAGCACTTGATTAATCGCCATGCTTTAATTACATCATTAAGATTATGACCCGAAACATTATTTTCCATGAGGGTGTTATCTGAATAAACAATTATAACTAGGTCGTGTTTATTACACTTTTTTGAATGGTGGCTATAGAACGAAAATATGAATTAAAACCAAAGTTTGCTAGTTTAACGTATATGTTTATTAAGTAGTACACACCAATTAGTATTGTATTTACCTTTTACTGCTGTAAATATATAACCATTTCAACCATTTTTTTAGAATTAGTTTACTGTAAACTGTATAAAAATGTAAATGGTTGACTGTAAACTTTTATCAGCTCTAACTTTGTCGTTTTTTATGTTTTTATATCAGCTAATCTTTTTGATTGAATTAATTACCAGCCAGCAACTTTTTCACGACCAGGAAACTATAATTCTTTTTAACTGATGCAGGTTACTTTACATAAAGCTGCAGATATATTGATAGATCACTGAATAGTATCAATTTATAGATGTAAATTTCGGTTCAATAATCCAAGAAAGTGATATTAGGTAAGCCGGGCTGGTTTGGCCCAGTGGTTAAGGTGCTAGTCCGACCATGGTCATAGGCTCCAGCCTCGTAGCATACCTGAAGTGCCT